>JAMXDD010000001.1:17531007-17939839 GCA_024733475.1 Syzygium grande | reverse complement strand
TGCCAGTGAATTTTAATAATTGTTGGAAGTGTCAAAAATGAAAGGAAAAAAAAAAAATCAGTCACTTGTCCTTTCACATAACTTGTTAGTAACTTACAACAGTTTTATGAATCACCAACTTTTTATTATAATTTGCTACTTACCAATTTTGTACTAACTTACCAAATTATATTTGCATAACTTACGGCATCAAATTTACTAACTTTTATATGAATTCACCCACATAAATTAGAGTGATTTACCCACATTTGTCACATTAAATAATTATTTACTAGTTTTGGGTTACCAACTCTCACTTGAGCGACTTGTTCTTTTAATTTACCAACTTTTTATTGAATTACAAACTCTAATTCGAGTTACTCACTAACTAATTTCACAAACTGCCAATCTTAATTAGAGTTACCAATTTTTTTATGATTAAGTTACCTACTAATTTTGGGTTATCAATCCTCGTTTGAGTTACTTGACTAGCTTAAGTTTCTTTTTAATTATCAACTTTTTTCACTTTTGCCAATTTTTTAACTAAAAGTCTTAGATTCATCAACTCTTACATGAAATTACCGAAAAAAATTTAAGCCACTCAAGAATTTTCAGGAATCATAAGATGAAGCATCTATATGTATACTTACAATCATGTGTGTCTAGATTTTTCACAAACAATCTCTATAACTACTTGTAAAAGATAGCTTCTTGCACAAAATATTGACTCCACTCTACTTACCCATCTTTATAATGCCACCCAGACAAGCTACCGGCATCAAAAAGAGCTTTCTCCCATCTCTTCACTTCCTTCGAATCCTTCCCAAACTTGGACTCATGCTTAATCATAGCTTCTCTATACCTCTCTCTTGGTGTTCTCACTTCTCTAGGTTCCACTTTGTAAAACAAGGGAAAGACCATGAGATCTCTTTCTTTCTTGCAGTCCATGATTCTCGCCACCTCTTCCAAACACCACCATGAGGAAGCATAATCCTCGGAGAATACGATTATTGCGATCTGTGATTCCTCAATTGCCTTCATAAGCGCCAACGATATTTGCTCTCCTTTCCTGAGCTCCTTGCTATCAACATAAGTGTTGATTCCTTTCTGGTCAAGAGCTTTGGAGAGATGACCAAGGAAGTTGTTCCGGATGTCCTCGCCTCTGAAACTTAAGAACACATGGTATATCCTTTCGAGTTTTGATGAAGAAGCCATTAGATGATGGAGTTTAACAATCAGCAATGAGTATTAGCTTAAGATTTGGTAGAGTGTTTTCAGGTAGTTCGTTCACCATTTGATCTTCTTGTTGATTTATTCTTATACTAGAGGACAGAGATGCATGACTTTTTAGGGTAGGGTCGATAAAGAATAATATTAGAATTTTGGAAAATAATGGTGCTTAAGGATGGACCAAGTTATTAAATAGGTGTGAACACATGGACTTTTTTTTTCACTGAATACCGCAAATGATGGCATAATTCGGATTGGCTGATTAACACAAAATTTATTTTGTTTGGTGTTGGAGTTATTTTTATATTGTTGTTAAACGTGACCGGTCCGCAAACCATATGTCCGACAAAAGTAGTGAATGGAATAGATCACCACTGGTCATAGAGGAATCAATTATTGCACAAACTGACAAGCAACTTGAGAGCAGTGGCTTCCTCAAAATGGCATTTCCAACCGCTGAGTTGTTTTTTTTTTTTTTTTGTGGCAAAATAATAGTTGAACACATGATGACTCAAAAGATATATAATTATACGCACAATTAAGTATATTAGAAAAGAATAATATTCTATGAACAATAGAACTCCGGAAAATCTCGGTGCTTCAGTATGGACCAAGATAACTAAGAGGTACAAACACATGAACTTATTTTCACTTAAAACCACATACCGCAGCATTATTTGGATTGTCTTATTGAAACAAGTTTCTTTGTTTGAAGTTGAATTAATTGTTAGATTGTTGATGCACTTGACTGGTCAACATAAGATAAACTTGCAATTAATTTACCAGCTTCGAGGAATGACTTTCATTTATTTAGTCTTCGTTTTTCTTTTTCTTACTTGGGAAATAAAGAATTACCTTTCATTAGTTAGCTTTTGTCATAGGCTCACTAATAAGACAAACTTTGACGGCTTCCTAGTAATGGCGTTACCGACCTTTGAGTAGTTAGTTCCTCTTTCCTAGTTAATAATTTAACGCATACTCATAAGATACATAATTATATATGCAAAATTTTAGTATATCATAGGTAAGTGATATGATATGCCTTCAATCAGAGGTGAAGGTATATTATATTGGTTAGCTTTATGTATGCTGACTCTTTTATAGCGAATTTGCGGGTAATAATCGATGTACCTTGATATTCGTGACAGGACACTAATCAATAAATTACTTAATTGATTTCTTGTCATTATAAAACGAAAGGTGCTATGAAATCTGTGGTGGCACCATGTGCGCCAATATCGTCGGTTTGACGTTCTAGGATTTTGGGTGTCCAACCCAATAATCTTTCTCTCTAGTCAAGAGTCACTTGTGCATACATGTGATTCAAGTTGGATTTACTTTGTGACATTTCAAATTTTGGTCCATTTTTTGGGATTTATAAAGCGTGTAATTAAATCGATTAAACTTATAATAGAATCTACTTGGGAAACCGATCACTCTTGGGTTCTTGTTTTTTTTAAATAGAGATTTTGCTAGAATCGCATTCGATCGAATTTGACCGTTATTTAGACCCTGAACTTGGCAATCGATTTTCGAGAGTTTCGGACGGGAGATAAATTGACACGATGTCGATATTATTGTGGCCAGCGGTATTGCCAAGAATATGTGAAAAGTGAATATTTGACTGGGTGCGGATTTGGACTAATAGACCTCCCTCGTAGTGTGTTTTGAGTTATTTTATTTTGGCCAATTGCCCTATAATATTATTTAGGCTTTTTGTGAGCCATTAGATTGTTTTTGTCTGAACCGTGTCCGTTAGATCACACTCGAAAGTGAAAAGTTTGACTATTTGATCTCTCTCTCTCTCTCTCTCTCTCTCTCTCTCTCTCTCCTGCTGCATCGCCCCCCCCCACTTCCCCCCACATGCATCTGCCCCCCTCCTCTTCCCCCCATACAAACCTTCTCTCTCTCTCTTCTCTCTCCTCCCTTCTCTCTCCCTTTTCTTCTTTTTCTTCTTCTTTTTTTTTTCCTTCTCAATGGCGTCTGGTTTGCCAGCCCAGCTCCACACCTTTCCAGTAGGCAGCCCGGGCCCGCGACCGTAGGGGTGCTCACGCCCACGTTGCCCGGGACGGCTCGATCGCCATCGCGTCTGTCCGTCGGCCGCTCCCACCACGACCGGCTGTTCTCTCCCCCCTCCTCCGTCGCGAGCGCAGCTCGGCTGCTTTCATCATCGCTGACCTAACCACCTTGTCCTTGCCAGCTCGTTCGGCCAACTCCCATGCCGCCCACAGCGCCTAAATCATCGTCGCCATGGCCCCCCGGCCGCACCACTGCGCCTTAGCCAACTTCCTCCCTTCCTTTTGGCTTTCCGCCCGTTCACTACCGCCCCGCCATCCGCCAGCTCGCCCACGCTCAGTTCGGCCCGGCGATATTATCCACCTTGCCCGAGGTAAATGCGTCTTAAACTCCGTCGCCCGCCCGGTTAAGCCTCTCCCTCAGCCCGATCTCTCTCTCTCTCTCTCTCTCTCTTTCTCTCTCTCTCTCTCTCTCTCTCTCTCCCTCCTTTCACCCCATTGCGACCTCTCCCCAGCCGTAGCTTCATGCGCGTCGTCCTGCAGCGTTCTTTGCGCGCTAGTCGTCGCCTTAGCCAACCAACCGGCGGCCAACCCAGACCAGCGATCAAACCATGGCGGCTTCGTCGCCCAGCGCGACAAATCAGCGCGCCATGCCCGCCCGTGCCTACGCCTCCTTCGTCCAGCCTAGGCCACGCCCGTGCCAAGCCGGTGCCGCTTTCCCTTTCATGCTCACCCGTGCCCGGTGCTCACACCCATCGCCGTGCTCGGTAGTGACCGAATTTTGCCCGTGGCCGGCTGCCGTGCCCTGGCGTGTCTTAGTCTGCTTTATTCACCCGGGCCATTTTAGGCCCGAGTCGACTTTTCCCCAGCCAAACTTAGATAAGTGACTTTCTAAACCCTACCTAGTATTTTGGGTACTTTATAGACTTGTCTCGGGTTTAGAATGGCTAGAAGCGTATTTTATTTTAATTATATTATGTTATAATTACGCTATTTGAATTGGATTGAATGATATGCTTGATTTGGTTAATTGTGCGTGGCCGACTTAAACGTCGGGTTAGTATGTTGAGGTGGCTAAATGTGAATTGGGTTGAGTTGTGAATATGGGTCGTTTGATGCAATTGGCGTGAAATTGATTGAATGGAATGGCGTGTGCTTGCCTCTTGATTTTAAGCCCGGATTGATCGAGAGGGTTATGGACTTGGGACGTGTTGACGGGGTCCATGTGAAAGGCACGAATGGCCGATGTGCCAATTGGATGCGGGCTTGAGGCGTGTTGACGGTGGCCCATTAATGGTGTGTTGGACCGGGCGTGTTTACTTGGTCATTGGAATTGATCGAATAGTATGGCTTGGGACGTGTTGACAGCCACCCTTTGGAATTGATTGAATGGTATGGCTTGGGATGTGTTGACGGCCATTGGAATTGATCGAATTGTGTGGCTTCCGTACTGTGAGACCGGACTTGAGACGTGTTGACGGTGGTCCGTGAGAGGAAAGTTGGTTGGACACGTATGTGCGATGTGATTGATTGGATTGGCTAAATGTGTGTGTGGTTGCCTAGTTGGATTGGTTGAATCGCGAATGGAAGTGTGTGTGCGGGTGATTGTGATATGGTAGTGAGCTATTCTTGCATTATCATGTTTGAACTAATATGCATGGTTGGCACGTGGTTTGAGGTGGGATAAGCTTGTCGTGTGAAATTGATTGTGTTGTCCGTGATTCACATGTTAAACCTGCTAGGTACGCATTAGCCTAGGTGAGGTATAGGGGTTGCTTATTGAGACTCGTTCTCATGGTTATTATATAACCATTTCAGATCTGCGACCATGAGTGACCGGAGACGCCGCAAGGGTATCTCGGAGATTGAGGATGGGTCAAGTTCCTTTATTTTGAGTTCCCTTTATTGTAGAGGAGTTAAGTTTGCGAACTATTGTCCCCTCTCAAAGAATGTGGTTCTGTTGTTGTGGCTTAGTTTGGGGATCGTCTTTTTGTGGATATCGTATGTATCTGTCAAGTGTAGGAATTACAGTTATTGTTTCGTGTTATTGCTATCCCTTGTCATTATTAATTATTCGGTTGTTTCTATTTGTTTCGCATATGCCTAATCTCCGATGTTTAGGTTGGGTTGGCGACGTGCTTGGGATGTCGCATTCAATGATCGACCATCGGGGGATGATCGCGCGCGAGAGTGGGCGCGCGTGACATCCCCGCTTGATTTGGTATCGAGTAGGTCAGCTTGATCCAAGATGGTTGAAACCTGGAGTGATAAGGAGCGATGACTTTGGGGTAGCCGATTAAGGAGACTTCGTGTGCTATGCATACCCCAAACTGTGTGATTATGATTCTTGAGTGAGTTATGCATTAATATGTAAAGGTGCGGTGCATCGGGACTTAAGGTAAGTGCACGAAACCCTATTGGTTGTGATTGAGTGATGTTATGATTGGTTGCCTATTTAGTGAATTGTGTTGCAACGCCTTTGCCTAGGGCTTAGAGGATCGTATAGTTGGCCTAGGTTTCTAATTCTTCGTGAAATTTAGCGGGTGAGCTTTTGAAAAAACTAGTAAGATGACGATCGAGGTTGAGGTAGAGGTCGAGGTCGAGGGTGGTGCTTGCCCCCATGTTTGGAGTCGTGGGGATCCTAGATTAGATGAAATGTGGAGGGTACTTAGGGAGGCGAGATTATTATCGGGTAGACCGTCGGGGAAAGGGCGCTTCACGATCCGGCTGCTGCGGCCACCCAGTGAGATCATTAGGAATAATGAAAATCAAAGGGAATAATGTGATTGGTGGAGATCCCGGTATGATGCAGTAAATATACTCAGGCCGATGTCCAAGCTAGTAGAGCAGCTTTAGGTCAAGCCCCGGGTTTGATGAGAGAGAGGCAACCCGAGGTTGCACTAAGATAGGCAGAGGAGCTAGAGAAAGCTGAGGTATTGGGTGTCCGAGGAAGAGAAAGTGACGCTAATACTACCACCTTCAGGATAATACAAGTGATTGGTGAAGGGCCACTAGAGGTCAAGTATTTCCCACGGGTACCGCTTCAAATTGGGCCGCCTTCACCGAGACCTTCAATAGTAAATACTTCTGAAAACATCCGAGAGCGTAAACCGCGAAATTTATAGGACTTCGACAGGTCGGGCTTGTCAATGGATTAATATGAGGCGAGTTTGCCGATTGTCCAAATTTGCCCTTGTGGATAGTGGAGAACCCAAACGGACAAAGCTAGAGGTTCCGGATGACTCAAAGCCTGACCTTCAGAGTCGATGATCTCCTTGAACTTGAGAGGCTATAATGAGATATATGAAAGGAGCTCCCGCAATTAAGCGAGATCGAGCGGATCAGTAGGCCGCTTAGGATCGCAAATATGCCTCGGCCGAGGACAATTGTCAATTTGGTAAAAGACCCATGATGGGAAATAGTCACTGGCCCCGCCACTGGAGAATATTGGGAAGCCAAACCATTGATCGGGCTTGAGTGTAGGCTATGTGGAGGAAGACACGGAAATGGACCTTGCCTTGGTAGGAGCGGGCATGTTTTATGTGTGGTGGGAGGGGCCATCAAATGAAGGATCGCCTAACAAGACACAAGCTGGGCGCTTTACACTACCATCGCCACCGCCTTTAATAAAAAACAATTTAGAGCTATCCGGTAGGCAAATCGTAGTAGGCCACCAGCCCGAGGGCGAGTTATGCAATGGTGAAGGGCTGGCAGGGGACAGACGCCTACCGGATCACAGTCACGGTCTCTCTCTATGATCATGCTGCATATGCCTTGTTTGATCCGAGGGCGCCACATTCATTTATTTATGAGCGATCCGTTGAATTATCCGGGATTGAGCCAAAATAGCTTGATGTTATCTTTGTGTGTTACTACTCCATTTGAATGATAAAGTGTTGATTGCGTTGGGATGTCCCGATTGTAAGATAATGATTGGCGATAGGGAAGGAAGGATAGATTTTGGGCGGTATTATATATGCATGACTTTGATGTGATTGTCGGTGATGGACTGGCTAGTCAAAACAGAGAGCGATTATGGACTTGTAGTAGCGGGGTAATCCAATTTAATCCGGTTGGACATCCTAGATTTGAGTTTGTGGGAAACCGAGGAGGAACCTCGATCCCTTGGATTTCGCCTCGAGGTAACGAAAACTGTTAGATGAGGGATGCCAAGGATTTCGACAAATGTAGTTGATTCGATGGCTGGAGAGCCGAGGTTAGAGGACATAGCCGTGGTGTGCAATTTTCCCGATATCTTTCCTCGGGAATTGCCGGACGCCACCGATAAAGAAGTGGAGTTCACGATTGAGTTAGCCCCTGTGGATCGGAACCGATCTCGAAAGCACCCTATAGGATGTCGCTATCGGGTTGAAAGAATTGAAAGTCCAAATGCAAGAGTTATTGGATAAAGGCTTCCTTCATCCTAGTGCGTCTCCATGGGAAGCGCCAAGATTATTCATAAGAAGAAAGGGTGGATCATTGAGATTGTGCATTAACTACATATACAACCGAACCAGGTGACCATTAAGAATAAATACCCGTTGCCAAGGATTGATGACCTATTTGACCAGTTGCAAGGCGTCAAGTTTTCTAAGATCGATCCGAGGACCCGGCTATCATCAATTGAGGATCAAGAAGGAGGACGTGCAAGTCGCCATTTAGGACGAGGTATGGACACTACAAGTTTACTGTGATGTCGTTTGGACTAACGAACGCCTCTGCAGCCTTTTATGGATTTAATGAATCGGTATTCAAGGAATTTTAGATCAGTTTATGATCGTGTTTATAGATGATATTCGTGTATTCAAGAGTTCCACGAACACGAGGTACATTTGGAAAAGGTTCTATGGACCTAAGGAACATGCACTCTACGCTAAGTTCAGCAAGTGTGAATTTGCTTCATCGAGTGGCATTCTTTGGACATATGGTATCCGGAGAAGGAATTACAAAGGACCCGACGACATTTGAAGCCGCCGTGAATTAGCCAAAGCCGACAACAAGAATCAAGTTCGGAGCTTTTTGGGTTTAGCAGGGTATTACGACGCTTGTGGAAAGTTTTCGACATTAGCAACGCCATTGACGCGGTTATTAAAGAAGGAGACGAGGTTTGAATGGACGGATAAGTGCGAAAGGAGTTTTCAAGAATTAAAAAGGAGGTTGGCAAATCGCTAAAGATAACGATCCCGTCAGTCCGGGAGGATATGAGATTTACAAAGGACGCTGCTATTAAGAGGATTGGGATGCATGTTAATGCAGCAAGGAAAGTAGTGGCGCACGATCGCGGTAATTAAGGCTACATGAGCAGAATTATCCAATGCATGATTTGGAATTGGCCGCGATTATTTTCGCCTTAAGATTTGGAGACACTACTTATGTGAGGAGAAATTTCAGATTTATACGGACCATCAAAGTCTAATACTTGTTCTCTAAAAAAGAATTAAATATGAGACAGCGCCATTGGATGGAACTCCTTAAGGACTATGATTGCAATATTATGTATTACCTTGGAAAAGCTAATAAGGTAGCGGATGCATCGAGCCGGAAATCAAGCATCGCGATATGATGGTCAAGGAGTGGACTCTGTTGGAGGGAGTCCGGGACTTAGAATTTAAGTTTGAAGTAAGTCACGTCCTCGAGTTTGCTTGCCGCATTAAGGATTGAACCGTAAATACAGACTAAGATTAAGGCTTTTACAATCGACGGACCTGGAAATTAAAAGGATTTTGAGTATGGTTGCCACAAAAAGAAAATCGGATTTTCGGTATCCGAGGATGGGATTCTAAAGTTCCGCTGGACGGTTATGTGTGCCTAGTGATATAAAACTGAAGAAAGAGATTTTGTCTCAAGCACACCGTAGCACTTACACAAAGATTCACCGGGTAGTACGAAAATATATCAGAATTTACGGCAGCATTATTGGTGGAGCGGCATGAAAGTGGACGTGGCCAAGCATGTGGTTAAGTGTTTAACATATCAATAAGTGAAGACGCAACATTGTAAACCGGTGGAATATTGCAGCCATTGGAAATCCCCAAGTGAAAATGGGAGCACATCACGATGGACTTTGTAATGGGATTACCGAGAAGTCAAAGGGGTCATGATTCGATTTAGGTGATAGTTGATCGGTTGACAAAATCAGCACATTTTTCTACCGGTCTGCGAAAGTATTTCGCCTTGGAAAGGTATGCCAATTTGTATGTGCAACATATAGTCCATCTCCATGGAGTACCAAAGTGATTTATCACTTGAATCGTGATCCTAAATTTACTGCCGCCTTTTTGAAAAAGTCTTCATACGGCATTAAGAACGAAATTACAGTTTAGCATGGCCTATCATCCCAGACGGATGGCCAGTCCCAAAGGACGATTTAGACTTTGGAGGACATCTTTGCGAGCTTGTGTTTTGGATTTTAAGGGTGGCTGGGAGGAACAGTTTGCATTTGGTTGAATTCGCCTACAACAATAGCTACCAGCGGAGTGTCGAAATGGCACCGTTTGAAGCATTGTACAGCGAGCCTGCAAAACACCAATTTGTTGGGATGAAGTTGGTGAGAAGAGCATTACGGGTCCAAAGTTAGTGCAGCAATCGATTCGACAGCCAAGGTTATCCGAGATGTACTCAAAACCGCATGAGCCGCCAAAAGAATTATGCAGGCCGGAGGACGTAGGCTTTTGGAGTTTCAAATAGGGGACCACGATTCCTCAAGGTGTCGCCGATGAGAGGATTGTCACGGTTTGGTAAGAAAGGAAAGTTGAGCCCGAGGTACGTAGGCCCATTCGAGGTCTTAGAGAAAATAGGCACCTTGGCTTATCGCCTCGCGCTATCGCCAAATTTATCTCATGTTTCTAATGTGTTTCACGTGTCTATGTTGAGGAAGTACGAACCGGACCCGATCCACGTCTTGAATTATGAAGAAATAGACATGAACAATAGGGTGTGTCGATGAGAAAAGCCATTTGGATCAAGGATGTAATAGAAAGAGTGTTGCGAACAAGAAAATTCCAATGGTCAAAGTGATTGGGAGCACCATGGGACTGAAGGTGTGATGTGGAAAAGTGAAGAGTTGATGCGACACAAGTACCCCCATTTATTTGAATAGTTCGGTTGGATTGTAAATTTTAGGACGAAATTTTTATAAATGGGGAAGAGTTGTAACATTCCAAATTTTGGACCATTTTTGGGATTTATAAATGTGTAATTCGTCGATGCGCTTTATAATAGAATCTTGCCCGAACCCATCACTCTCGGTTCTTGTTTCTTTTAAAATAGAGATTTTGCTAGAATCGCTTTCGATCGAATTTGGTCGTTATTTAGACCCCCGAACTTGGCAAATATTTTCGGGAGTTTCGGACGAGATAAATTGGACAGCGTCGATATTATTATGGCCCGGCGTCGGTATTGTCGAAATATGTGAAAAGTGGATTCTTGACTAGATGCAAATTTGGACTAGTAGACCTCCCTCGTAGTGTGTTTTGAGTTATTTTATTTTGGCCAATTGCCCTATAATATTAATTAGGCTTTTTTGTGAGTTGTTAGATTGTTTTTGGGTTCGAACCGTGTCCGTTAGATCACACTCGAATGAAAAGTTTGACTTTTGATCTCTCTCTCTCTCTCCTCTCTCGCAACGTCACCTTCCCCCTACACATCCGCCCCTCCTCTTCCCCATGCAAACCTTCTCTCTCTCTCTTCTCTCCTCCCTTCTCTCTCCCTTTTCTTCTTTTCTTCTTCTTTCTTTTCCTTCTCCGCGTCAGTCTGCTTTGCCCCGCTCCCCTTTCGCCTAGCTAACTTGGCCCGAGCACCTTTGGCCCTAAGCGCCGCCACCATTGCCGACCCGGTCGACGCCCGTCGCTCATTTCATCGGTATGTCGCCCGACCAGCTGTTCTCTTCCCCTCCTCCGTGAGCGCGGCTTGCGGCTGCGTGCGCGCTGCCGACCTAACCCGCCCGGCCGCCCGGCGGCTCGTCAAACTAACTCGCGCGACACCCGTGCTTGAGCATCCCCATCACCATTGTTGGCGCCCCCGGCCATACCACCGCCTTAGCCAACTTCCTCTCCTTCCCTTTGGCTTTAGCGTTAAGCCGCCGCTGCCATAGTCGGCTTGCCGCCCGTCAGTTAGGCCAAGCGTGCCCGTCGCCCCCAGCGAGGTATCGATGCCGCTCCATCGCCCGGTTCACCCCTCTCCCTCGGCCCCGATCTCTCTCTCTCTCTCTCTCTCTCTCTCTCTCTCTCTCTCTCTCTCTCCCCCCCCCCCACGTGACCTCTCCCCCTTGTCACCCACCGCGTCATTGTGAGCCATCGTGTCGCCGCCCGACCAACTAGCTCCAGCCCATGGCCGCCTGCCACACCCACGTGACCGAGAAGCGCGCCCGCCCGCCCGCCGTGCCCCTCGCCCGCCTGCCAGCCCCGCCGCGCCTGCGCCCACACCTCCGCCGCGGCCTGCGTACGCCCGCCGCCATGCCTAGCTGCGACCGAGAATTTTGCCTGCGGTCGACCGCCAGGCTTCCACGCCGCGGTGCCGAGTCCGGCACTACTCACCGGGCCATTTTAGGCCCAAGCCGACTTTTCCGGCCAAACTTTAGGTAGTGACTTCCCTAAACCCTACCTAGTATTTTGGGTACTTTATAGACTTGTCTCGTGTTTAGAATGGCTGTGGTGTGTTTTATTTTAATTATATTATGTTATAATTACGCTTATTTGAATTGGATTAAATAATATGCTTGATTTGGTTAATTGTGCGGGCCAACCCCTAACGCCGGGTTCAGATGCGTTGAGGTGGCTAAATGTGAATTGGGTTAAGTTGTGAATATGGGTCGTTTGATGCAATTGGCGTGAAATTGATTGAATGGAATGGCGTGTGTGCTCGTTGATTTTAAGCCCGGATTGATCAAAGGGCTACAGATTTGGGACGTGTTGACGGTGGTCCGTGTGAAGGCATAAATGGCTGATGTGCCAATTGATGCGGGCTTGAGACGTGCTGGCGGTGGCCTGTTAAAAGTGTGTTGCACCGGGGCGTGTTTACGCCGGTCATTGAATTGATCGAATAGTGGCTTTGGGACGTGTTGACGGCGGCCACTCGAAATTGATTGAATGGTATGGCTTGGGACGTATTGACGGGCGCCATTGAATTGATCGAACTGTGTGGCTTATGTGCCTGTGAAACCAAACTTGAGACGTGTTGACGGTGTCCGTGAGAGGAAAGTTGGTTGGACACGTGTATGCGATGTGACCGATTGGATTGACTAAATGTACGGTGGTTGCCTGGTTGGATTGGTTGAATGTGAATGGGAGTGTGTGTGCCGGTGATTGTGATATGATGGTGAACTATTCTTGCATTATTATGTTTGGACTAATATGCAGGTTTGGCACATGGTTCGAGGCGAGGTAAGTTTGTCATGTGAAATTGGTTGTGTTGTCCGGGTGATTCGCATGTTAGACTGTCTAGGTACGCATTAGCCTAGGTGAGGTATAGGGGGTTGCTTATTGAGACTCGTTCTCACGGTTATTATATAACCATTTCAGATCTGCGACCATGAGTGACTAGAGACGCTGCAAAGGTATCTCGGAGATCGAGGACGGGTCAAGTACCCGGTATTTTGAGTTTCTTTTTGTAGAGGAGTTAAGTTTGCAAACCATTGTCCCTCTCGAGGAATGTGGTTCTGTTGTTGTGGCTTAGCTTGGGGATTGTCTTTTTGTGGATATCGTATGTATCTATCAAGTGTAGGAATTACAGTTATTGTTTCGTACTATTGCTACCCCTTGTCATTATTAATTGTCCGGGTTGTTTCTATTTGTTTCCGCTACGTGCCTAATCTCTGATGTTTGGGTTGGGTCGGCGACGTGCTCTGGATGTCGATTCAATGATCAACCATCGAGGGATGATCACGCTCGTAGAGGGGTGCGGGCGTGACATACTTCACCTCGAGTAACATGGTCAAGATACGCCATTAGGCCCACAAAATGGTGAGAAATGATTGATATAGAAAATCATGTACATAAACAAACGCAATGCTATCCTACTAGGAATATGAGTTATGTAAATATTCACGAGAAATTAGACAAATAGTATCTGAACCGTGTTACAAAAGTGTTTGAACTACTTAATGAATACTGAACGATCTATTTCGTACTAAGGAACACCGCACAATTTTTTTTTTAATTTCTTTTCGTGAACTCAAATGGTTCTGGGGCCGAATGAAGTTATGGATTCTTATACATGGCTTATGGTAGCAATCATGAATTGAGTAGTTTCTTTGATATGTTCAACTAACCAGAATAAAAAAATTTATAATAGTGCATTGATCTTTGTAGTGAAATGTTATTCTTCACATAAACAAAGCATAAACTGATGCTGAACAAACTATAGTTATTATATCTACGATTAAAACTTGTGTGAGTGTCATTATTGCATCTACAACGAAAAGTTGTGTTGTGAGAGTGTACACCCACGGTAGAGATTGAGAGATTACAGAATAATTAATAGTTGTCACTTGCTTAGCCATGACTTGTCCTCCCCTTTTCTTATTATTGTTTAATGTTATGATGCATGTTATTTGATGCATTGACTTACGAAGAAAATATAGAATATTTATGTTATTTGAGAATATCAGTTGGTATGACTTCCACAATTCCTATAGTAGATACATTTTTGTGAAATTGCATTATCGTTTACTTGATGCCATAGAAATAACGATAGTTGTCACTTGCTCTCCTTTTATTACCATGACTTTGCTTTCCTTTTTATTACCATTCTATGTCACTAGAATGAAGAAGAGTAAATGGGGGCACATTAACTGCGTTACTGAGTGAATTAGAATGACATTTACCAAATAAATTATAGTATAATCGAGAATACTTGTGAATTCCTCTTGAAAATGGTTTGGATATATTTAAGTTTGTGAATACAAATTTTGCCTGATAAATGATGCGAGATGAAGCTACAATTTTATCAAAAAGTTGGTTTTCCTGGACGGTTGTCTTTTATAGGATCATTCCCTATAACTCTTATATGAATTTGGGATATGATGTATATACTTAACATGTTTTCGTGAAAACAAAAATGAAAAATCATATTACCTTCACTAACTAAATGGGCACTTAGGCTGCGAATGGTAATCATTCTGTTTCAGAAATCAATTTCTGGTCAGAAATTGATTTTTCTATTTCTGTTCCTGGAGGAGTTTCTTAGCAAAAAAAACGTTTGATAATGACACAAAATTTCTGTTCTAGAAACAGAAATTTGTTTGATAATGACATAAAATTTCTTCTTCTCGAAGTGGTCGAATGACGGCGGATGGGGTGGCTATCAAACGGAGGGGCGTGGTGGCGGAGATGGTGGGTGAGGCAAAAGGCGGACAGCGAAGAGAGGCCAAATGCGGAGGATGGCGGATGGATCTACTGGAGGAGGAGCCGTGGGCGGGCCGGCAGGTGGGAGGTGTGGTGGCCGGAGGTGGCCGGCTGGTGGAGAAGGAAGGCCGGTGGCGGGAGAAGATGGTCAAGTCGGTGGAGGCGGGAGGAGGGCACACGGGATGGTGGGAGACGAGAGGCCGGTGGACTGGGGAGGAGGGCCCACTATAGCGGGAGATGGGTGACCGAGGAAGGCGGCTGGCGTTGGGAGGTGGGTGGTGGCCATCGATGGGAGGTGGGTGGTGGCGGGAGGAGTGAGGCCGGCGCCAGCGGTGGAAGGAGGGTGGCTGGTGGCGGAGACGGGAGGTGGGCGGGTCAGCGGGGAGGAGGGCAGCTGGGGTGGGAGACGGGGCTGGTGGAGAGATGGTGGTTGGTGGTGGTTGGCGGTCGAGAGCTGCCGGTAGTAGGAGGAGGGTAGGTGGCGATAGGAGACAAAGGTGGCCACGGTGGTGGCCGAAGGGCGTAAGCGGCCGCCGGTAGGTGGTAGCGGCCGGCGATGGTTGACAAATGAGCGACCGCTAGTAGCGAGGGAAAGTGATGAGAAGAACAAAAAAATTTTGTTTCTCATTTCTATTCCAAAAATAAAGAAGCAAAAATTTTAACTCCCGATTGCTCCAAACCTATTTTTGAAACAAAAATTTGTCCCGTAAATAGAAATTGGAATTGCGTTACCAAACAGATTTTTTTTCTAAACCTATTTCTGGAACAGAAATAGAAAAATAGAATGGTTTCTATTCGCAACCTTTAACCGGCCGACCTGACAAAAAGGGGAAAAAAAGGACCTGAGATCTTTACGCCTGCTAGCTGAGTTTTTAGAATTTAGTGCTACTTAAAAAACCTATTACAAATTTTTTTCCTTACCAAAAAAAAAAAAAAACCTATTACAAAGGAGTCACATAAACTCGGTCTATGTACAGCAACACTATTTTTTATATATTAGCTACAAAGCCCGTCTTATGTATGGGAATTGATGGATTGATTTTGGTTATATTTCAAAACATAACGAAAACTATTAATACTGCTCTAGTATTTTGCAAATCAATTTAGTAAGTATTTAGATAAGAAAACGTATGAAGGATAACTTTGGTAAATTTTAAGCGTTAATTTTTAAATAAAACATTTTATTGCATCATTTCAAAATTATCTAGATAATATATTGACAAATTATAACATAGAAATTACATTTCAAAACTTAAAATTACACTAAATTCTTCTTATTATGATTTAGAAAATTTACATCATATTAAATTCTGAAAGATCATTTGAACATCTTCCTCACATATTATTGTTGTCATACTTTTGATGCATAATTTTTCTTTCATATATTAATGTCTGTGAGTAATTTGCAGTCTTAAAAAAAGAGGCATTATCTATTCCCATTTTGTATATGATCGAGCAAACAAATTGGTGTTCAAGTCTTGTGAAATTTTAGGCTTTGTGCGGATTAAAATATACAAATATGAGGAAATCTCTCTATTGTTAAAAGTCTCATTATAAATAATGTGGACTCATATAGAACAATGTTAAAATCTAAAGTGGATCAACATAATGTCTTATGTCGAATTATGTGGATCAACACTGTTGACAATCTATAACTATTACTCCCATCTATAATTAAATTATTCATTCTGTCAATCATAGAAAAGCAATGGGCAAGAAGATGAATCAGACAAACATAAAGTGACACACACCGATATTCCAAAAATCAATATACTATTTTAATCAATTTATTAAATAAATGAGCCGGGAACAGCTCATCCCAATAATTTGTCTTTGTGAGAAAATTTCAGATGCTTTCAAAGCATCATGTGATCATCCACCTATTCAACATCAAGTGCCATGAGCTGTTGACTTTCCTCTAAAGGGAAAAATTATGATGAAACAGATTGGTTGAATATATTAGTATGTGGTGGTTTGGGAGCACCTAACAGTCACTCTGTTTGCGCATGCTGCAATTATTTTATCGCTTCAATTTGGCTAAGCAGTTTGCTTAATTATAAGCTCTCACTAAGAGTGCCAATTTACTTATATTTAAGAGATATATGTCACTAACAAAAAAATGTCGGATCATCGACGCAATAGTTAGTAAATTTGAGCCATTGTTAGAAAAAGGCAAATAAAAGTCGTTAACGTAGAAAAGAAGATTTTTTTTTGTCATAGATATAACAAGTAGGAATAAGTGCAGAACAAATAAAAATTGGAAACTAACTCAAATAATAATTGGTGATGCAAAATTAGCTGGTAACTTAATCAATGAAGAGATGGTAATTACTCTAACTGAGATTGATAATTCCTAAAAGGATTAAGGGCCTGTTTGGTTCAACTTTGCAAATGAGACTTGGGAGAATGCAAATACCTTCAGATTAAAACCCTTGGGAAATGAAAATGGCACTTGGTAAAAAATCCTTTGTAGCTACTTTAGTCCAAGTAGTATTTGGTAAATTTTTTTTGCAAAGGGCTTTGGGAATTTTCTTTTTAATTAAAAAACTTAGCTTACCCTTTGCGGAGTCGGGCGAAGGCCTATGACCGTTGGCAAGCTAGATCTAGCACCGCAATCATCACCCGAGATCAGCGACCGGTGAGCCGGATCTGCCATCGACAACCCGTTGCTTGAGGTCGTGCGACCGCCAGCGCGCTACCGCATGAGCGATACGCAACCTGTGTCGGCGACACCGGGCGATCGACAACCTCAGGCGGCCATCGCCTGGGTCGTGGTAACGCCACGGCCTCTCGCCGGCCTTATCCGGTGTGGGCGGTGTGGGCCACCCTCACGCCAAAGATGAACAACAATAAGAGGGGCAAAATCGGAATAAGCCAGAATAAGTGAAGGTAGTTTGGAGATAAAAAATTGGTTTCAAGATTTGCCAAATGCTTTGAAAGCCCAAATCTGGTCCGAATGAGCTTTGGGCTTTGGGCATTCCATTGCTAGCTTTCACCGAAAGCCCATTGGGAATGCTTGCCAAATGGTTCAATATTTCCCCAAAAAAGTTTTCGACGCCGAAAGTCCCTTCCCAAAGTTGAAACAAACACTCCCTAAGTGCATCAAAAGTTCTATTATATTTCACGAAAGTGCAATGGAGTTTTAAAATTTTTCGATTATCTTTCATTAGATTAGCTTTTGTGAACTTTGAGACGGTGCAATCATCATAAGGTGTCGGCTTCCAAGTAATAGCTTTCATCTGTTTAGTCTTCGTCGTTTTTTTTCTCATATAGAAAACAAAGTGTTGCCTTTCATTAGGTTAATTTTTGCCATAGGCTCAGTATTAAGACAAACTTTGCTGGCTTCCTTGAAATGGCGGTCCGGACCTCTGAGTAGTTGTTTCTCTTTGCTAAATGATAATTTAACACATGACTACTCATAAAATATAAATTTATATGCACAATTTAAGTATATCATAGCTAAGAGATATGATATATCATCTTGGTTAGTTTTATGTATGCATACTCTTATACCACGATGTACCTTGATATTTGTGGACCGGACACTAATCATATAATTAATAGATTGACTTATTGTCATTATAAATCGAAAGGTGTTATGAAATCTGTGGTGGCACCATGTGCACCGATATCGGAGTTGACGGTCAAAGATTTTTGGTATCAAACCCAATAATCTTTATTTAATCAACAGCCTCTTTTGTGTTCTCTTCTAGTCTTTATTGTAAAGCATCTTCTAATATTCTATTCAGAACGTACATGTAATTCGGCTTGGATTTACTCCACCTCGAGTAACGTGGTCGACAACACGTCAATGGACCGACAAATTGGTGAGAAATGATGGATCTAGAAATTCATATGCGTATAAACAAATGCATGGTTAGCCTACTAAGAAAATGGGAATGTGAATATTTAGGAGAAATTAGATGAATGATATTTAAACCATGTTATATTAGCATTTGAACTACTTGATTGTCACGCCCCGAACCCTTCTACCACTCGACATCCCTCTATGATCATTGTGATGCGACGTCTCGGGACATGTCACCGATCCAATATTTTATCTTTTATTACGCAGCGAAAGCAACAACCACAATTACCCGGACAACAACAATAACAGGGATAGATAGGAAAACGGTTCACAACATTCAACCAAAGCACCGTTTTAATATTTACTTGATTAACCCTTGGGAAACATTTTCTTTACAAGCCCACTTTGGTCATTTCCACACGAGCCTACAAAAAGATACCAGGCTGGTAGTCAATCTACTTAAATCAACAGGTTAGTCCAAAAGCCAGCTTCCAGGGCACCCCGAACGTGCACTGGGGCATTGACATGCTAAGGTCCCGAAAGATGTTAATAACAACAAATGAGACAAAAGTCTCAATAAGTTAACGCCCAAGCCCCCGCTTAGAAGGTCAACTTGCCTTGAGGTTCCTAATCAGGCAACCACACATAGTATATAGATCAATCACATGCCGATAAGCAATCGCAAGCATCCTTACCTCGCTTTAGCACACGTGTTATGCATGACATCAGTCGACAAACATCACAACCATGCATACATCATAACACGTACTTGGAACACATAAAGAAATTTCCCATGCATCATACATCCACACTCACGCGTGTCTTGAGTATAAGGTAAAACCACTTGAGCATGTCCCAATAACATGCCTAGCAGTATTCCCCCTAAAATCAATACTAATGAATAAACGTGTTCCATTTATCATGACCCCTCTAGGCCATTACATATCAAGCGATACGCAGCGAGATGGTAATCTTCCGCATGACCGAGAATCGTCCCCGTCCCGTCGGGCATGGCAATGTCAAACAATCTACGGGATGACGGAATTCCAATACAAGAACATTAAATGATCTACGGTAAGATGGTATCCGTAAAGAGCATTGAATCCGCCATTGGGCGTGATTTGACATTTGGAGTATCGGCAATCCAGATAATCTTCAAACATCCAATAGAATTGAGTGCAATCTGTAGCAAATCTCGATAAATCGAGCATCGTCAACCAATCTATAGCAAGACGGCTTCGACATGTGACCACCACGAACACACAAGCATTCAAGCCAATTCTTATCTTTTCAATTAGCCAATGCAAACATAAACTGTACTCGAATCAATGCCACATAACCATTTTCACGTGATCACATATGCAAACAGTCGCTCAATTTTGTAAATCATCACTTGAAACACGCTTTTTGTCACGCCCGCACTTCTCGGTGCGCCCACATCCCTCGCAGAGTCGATTTGTGTCGCGACGTCCCGACACGTCGCCGACCAACACCCAATACAGAGATATAAAGCACATGCGGAAGCAGTTAAAACCACCCGTGCAAATATGAATACATAACCAAGGGTATCCACCAAAATCGATACTTGTACTAATACTGGGGTACATTTACAAAATCCAAGTACAGCCCGAATACCAAAATCAAAAGCAGTTCAAGGCCACTACTAACAAAAAGGGAACGAGTGGCTCGGGCTCGGGCACTACAACTAGCCGGGGTCTTCTCCCAAAAATGCATCGAGACACCTGTCATCCTCAAGGCCGGGGATCTGAAAATGTCGGTTTTACAACAACCGTGAGAATAAATCTCAGCGAGTAGTTCCCTAAACCTAAACTAGGCTAACATGCACCTCCTAGACAAGTACTAAACAACACAAAATGCGCACATAACTGACTCAGGCCCTCGGCCTAAATCTAATCTCACTAGACCCTGCAGGTTAGGCGTCAAATCAACAGAAACAGCCACGCGACAGAATTTAATCACAGCACAAACAAGTTCATGTCTATGTCACAACGCATGTTATGCATATGCCAGTGCTCGCACTCATGCACATGCCTCATCAATGCATCACCGCATAATTGCACACCAGCACTCAGCCATTTCTCAATTTCTCCTCCGACCCGCGTTAAACGCATCAGGTCCGACCCGCGTAACACGCATCAGGTCTATCACCGAGATCGATCTTTGGCCCGCGTGCTCATGCCACACAGCCCAGCGTAAAAACGCATCAGGCGGACATCTTCCGGTAATCCAGCATCGTCCCCCGTAACACGCCTCAGGACGGGTTCACTACCCCGCGTAACACGCATCAGGGTTTATTGTGATCACACATTCACAAGCACCAATTCTTATCTGAACCCCGCGTAACACGCATCAGGGCATTTTAGGTGATCACAATGCACATGTCATTCGAGCATACTTGTGAATGCATATGCCGTGCCAATGTTCGTGATGCACATCCGTGGCCATGAAATTCACACTTGGGCAATTCACAATATTCACAATGGGCAATTAATAATACACCGCCATCCAAATCAACTATAGTACACTATGCCCAATCTACATTCAACATGCCCAACCAACATATAAAATACGACCATGAAATCAATTCAAGTCACTCTTGCACGGCACATAATTCACACATATAATTCGCACAATTTAATCAATACGAATTCATGCACCCGAGGCCTACCAAGATACACTATTCTTAGTCACACTAGGCACATAGTACTATGTCAAGGAATTAATCACAACCAAGTACAAATCAGCCACTTAATCTGCCAATCTAATCATTCCAGATAATACACAATCAAAACTCGAATCGATCGCGTCTTGTCCAGTTAATCCCGATATGATCAATCACCAAACAGATTAATTCGGGCCTATAAATATCCTCAAAATATTCCATTAGACTTTCCAAAATATCATCCTTATTGACCACCACAGAAATCAATTACGGTAGCGCATTAATATCCACATAATGAACCGGAACATCCCCAAACTCGAGCCAATTTAATCCAAAAGCCCGACCGCCATTTATCGCGCCTCTCCGGCCACTAATCCTCCAATAATTAAATCACAAACTAATCCACCAAATCGATCACAATTTCCATCCCTAATCCCTTTCACAATTAACCCATGTGTCGGCGACCGGCGACGGCGAGGAAGACGGAAGAAGGAGGCAGAGAGGAAGGTAAGGCAGGGGAGAAACCGTGAGAAAAAAGAAGAAGGAAGAGAAAAAGAGGAGAGAGGAAGGAGAGAGAAAGAGAAGGAAAAAGAAAAAAAAGAGAGAGAAAAGTAGGTAGGGGGGGAGAGGACAAACGTGATTTGACCGGGGCGACGAAGAGAGAGAGAGAGAGAGAGAGAGAGAAAAGATATTTTGAAAAATTTATACTAATTTAAATATTAAACGAAAACCGGGGTCCAATTTCAAAACGGAAAATTGCCCATTAATCCCGAGTGAACCTCGCAACTAAAAGGGACAAAGGTCAAATTAATTTGACCAAATTTTTACAAGAGGTCTACTAGTCCAAATTTGCACCCGGTCCGAAAAAAAAAAAAACCAACTTTTCCATTAATCCCGATAATCTCGACATCGGCCACATTAATGTCGACACCGGCCCAATTTATTTCAACCTCGAAACTCCCGAAAATTGACTGTCAAGTTCAGGGGTCTAAATAACGACAAAAATTTGATCGAAAAGCGATTCTAGTGAAATCTCCGGGTTTAAAATAATAACCGAGAGTGATCGGTTCTCGGGCGAGATTCTACTATAAAGCGCAATCGACAAATCGCTTTTTATAAATCCCAAAAATAAGTCAAAATTGAATGTTACACTTTTCATTCTCAAAGCCTCAAATTCCTTTCTCAAACATAATTATAAAATAATTTATTTTCGAAGATTCTAAATCTTTTCTCGAAACATAATAATTCAAATCATTTGGCCATACATGCCAACTTATACGGCGAAATCCAACATTGGTATCACAATTTATGCATAAAACAGTCACAATTTGATATAAAAATCATTCAAAAATATTAATTTTTAATTTTCGAATTTGAATATTTTATTAATAAATATTTTTTTTTTTGAAGAATAAATTATTATTATTGTATTCCGAAAATTAATTAATTTAATAAAATAAATAGTAATAATAAAATAATAGATAACTTATCATCAAAATAGTAATAAGTTATTGCAAACACAATAATAGCCTATCACATATATAATCATAGCTTATCGAACCATCACCGATAGCCTATCACGATATCACCGATAACCTATTGTTAATTTCACGGTAACCTATTATTCGAACGATAATTTATCAATCCAACGATAACCTATCATCCATAGTTATCAAATAATTCGCCGATAACTTATCCACTAATTCTATTTAAACAACCATTAACTTAATCTAAACCTAAATTAAACTACCCTAAGCAAGTTTAACATCCTAAACACGGGATTAGAGCTTAACTTACGGGTCTAATTAATGTGATTTCGCGAGAACAACGGCGACAACGCGGCTGTCCACGGTGGTTTCGATTCAAGCTCGGCGGACGATGGCGAGCAACGAGCAAAAGGAGCCCGGTTGCTATGGGGCTATTCGGGCCTGCTCGGGCTATTGCGACGTGGAATGGCGGCTGGTGGTGTCGACTAAGCGGTTGGATAGTGGCGGACCAACAACCCAGCAACGACGGGACGAACGGTGGGGCGAATCTAGCGTTCTAGCAGAAACCAGCCGGCCATGGGTGATTGTGGGTGGTGCTACTCAACTCGTAAGGAGATGGCGTGGGGGTACGGGGGGCGTGGGGTGGAGTGATGCTTAGCAAAGGACAAATCGATAGGGTGGGCACGATTGTGCTTGGCTGGGATAAACCGCGACGCTGTGGTGCGCTGGTGAGAGGGCTGCTTTACAGAAATGAGGTCGAGAAGGGTGGTGGTTTAGCGGCGTGAAGGGCGATGCATGGTGGTGGCTGGTCTAGCACTAGCTGGTCCCCGGTGGGCAATAGGGGAAGCCAAGAGGAAGCTAAAGAAGATGAAGCCAAAGGAAGCAAAAAGCATGAAGAAGGAGCAGCAGAAGAGTAAAAGCGAAGAAGAAAAGAAGAAGAAAAGGAATTAGAAGAAGAAGAGAAGAGAGAGAGAGGAGTTGGTGGAGTTGGTGGTGGATTTAGCGGGAAGTCACCGAGAGAGAGAGAGAGAGAGATTTTTAATCATTATCCTAAAAAAAATCTTCCAACAATTTCTTTTGAAATTTTCTCAATTTGTTCCCTAAAATTACCACTTTGTCCTCGGCCCGAGCAATCAATTACGGGCCGACTTGTTCTTTGGGGCCTTGATGGTCGGTCTTTCTCGGGCATGAAGCCCAATTGGCTTTGCTCGGCCCATTCTGTATCTCGCGTCAAATTTTCGATTTTCGATTCTTTTTCGAAATTGAAATTTTTATGGAAAACTTGTTAAATTACGAGGCGGCGTCCTATGGTTCGGTGTGAAATCCCCGAGCATTCGATACTCAAAATCGATCATAATTCATGGCTTAAATCAATCAATCGCAACTATAATTCATCTCAAATTAACGGGCGGTTGTTAGAAATAAATTCTTCGATAGACTTTCCTTTTGGTTAGTATTATTTGAGTGATCATATCAAGGTAAGAATTAACTAATAGAGCATTGACAAAATCACAATTTCATAAATCACTAAATTAGGTCGAACTTTTAGGATATCACAATTCTTCCCTCTTACAGAATTTTCGTCTTGAAATTTGAATTTACATCTAATTCCTAAAAAAAAAAAGTACCAAAGTGCCTCACTATCTCTTCACTTTGTCACATGGCTCCTTCAGTCTCATGATGTTGCTACACAACTTTGACTAGAGGAATCTTCTTGTTTTGTAGTAACTGCTTCCTTCCTTCGATCCTCAATTCTCATTGGTCTTTTCACGTGTGATACTACGTAAATCCCACGTCTATTTCCTCATAATTCAGAACATGGGTCCGATTCGATTCATACTTCCTTAACATTGACACATGGATTATGTCATGTACCGAGTCAACCTTGGTGGCAAAGCTAGACGATACGCCAACGATCCGATTCGCTCTAAAATCTTGAATGTTCCTACGTATATGGGGCTTAGCTTGCCTTTCTTGCCAAAACGAGGGCGTCCCTCACATTGATGATACCTTGAGGAATACATGATCCTTGACTTGAAACTCCAATGGTCTATGTCGCCTATCTGCATAATTTTTCTGGTGACTTTGGGCCGTCCTCAAATTTATCCTCGATAACTTTAACAGCATCCAATGACTGTTGCACCAACTCGGGGCGGTAATCTTTTGTTCTCCAATTTCATTCCAACAAATAGGAGTCCTCACGAGGTCTGCCATACAACGCCTTGAAAGGTGCCATTCTAATATTTTGCTGATAATCGCTATTATATGCGAACTCAACAAGATGAAGTTGTTCCTCCCAACTTCCTTTGAGATCTAGAACGCAGGCTCATGACATATCCTCAAGAGTCTGAATCATTCTCTCCATTGTCCATTTGTTTGCGGATGAAAAGCGGTCTTGTCTTCGCAGCTTTGTTCCTATGGTGCCTTGAAGACTCTTCGAGAACATAGCGGTGAACTTAGGGTCTCGATCCAACGTGATCGTTACAGGCACACCATAAAGTCGTACTATATGCCTTACGTATAACTTAGCATACTTGTCAATGGCAAAGTCTTTTTTGCACCGAATGAAATGAGCAGATTCGTGAGTCTATCCACCACGACCTAGATAGAATTATTACCTCTTTGGCTCCTTGGTAGACCCGTCACGAAATCCATCGTGATATGCTCTCATTTCCATTCTAGTATTTCCGGCAATTGTAGCGATTCGCCAGGCTTACAATGCTGGGCCTTCACTTATTGACACGTTAAGTATCTAGCCACACGCTTGGCAATATCCCCTTTATGCCATTCCACCAATAATATTGGCGTAAATTCTGATACATCTTCGTGCTGCCCAAATGAATACTATAGTTACCGAGGTGAGCTTCATAAAATTTCCTCCTTGAGTTTTTCATCATTGGGCATGTACAACCGTCCAAGAAACTTCAAGATCCCGTTCTCGGATACTTGAAAATCAAGTTTTCTTTTTGGTTGTGTCTATTTGCATAATCTTTTACAATTCAAGATATGAAGATTGCGCTACTTTAATCCTGATTTGCATTTCGGGATCAATTTTGAGAGTAGCCATTAAACTCGAGAGGTGACTTACCTCAAACTTAAAATTCAATCCCGAATTCCTTCAAGTAAAGTCCACTCTTGAACCATCATATGCACAATCGAGGACTTCCATCTCAATGCATCAGCTACCTTGTTAGCCTTACCAGGATGGTACAGAATATCATAGTCATAATCCTTAAGCAACTCCATCCATTTGCGCTGTCTCTCATGTTCAATTCTTTTTATAGAACAAATAATTTAAGCTCTGGTAATTCCTATAAATATGAAACATTTCCTCGCACAAATAATGCCTCTAGATCTTGAGTGCGAAAATGATCGTTGCCAACTCAATTCGTCGTCGGATAATTCAATTCGTGTGGTCTTAATTATTGGGACACATATGCCATAACTCTCCCATGCTGCATTAAGACACATCCCAATCCTTTATATGACGCGTTGCTATAAATCTCATAACCTCTTAAACTAGACGGTAACGTTAAAACAGTAGCGATAGTCAGCTTGTGCTTAAGCTCTTGAAAGCTACACTCACACTAATCCGTCCATTCAACTTCGTGTCCTTTTTAGTAATCGCATCAAGTGCATGGCTATAGCAGAAAACTTTTCCATGAACCTCTTATAATAGCCAACCAATCTCAAGAAACTCCGAACTTTAGTTATCGTCGTTGGTCTAGGCCAATTCATAACCGCCTCAATTTTAGCCGGGTCTATTGAAATTCCTTCCTCAGAAATCACGTGTCCAAGAAAACCAATCGAGTTAACCAAAACTCGCACTTACGAACTTGGCATATAACTTATGATCTCGAAGGGTTTGCAGCATTGTCCTCAAGTGCTGTTCGTGTTCCTCATAACTCCTCGATGCACTAGAATGTTGTCGGTGAACACGATCACGAACTTGTCTAAATACTCCTTGAACACCTTGTTCATCAAGTTCATAAAAGCTGCAGGCACATTTGTTAGACTAAATGGCATCCGATAAACTCATAATGCCCATAGCGCGTTCAAAATGTCATCTTCGGTATATCTTCCTTTCTAATCCTCAACTGGTGATAACCCGTCCCTCAGGTCTATCTTCAAAAATATCAAGCTCCTTGAAGTTGGTCAAACAAATCGCTCATCCTTGATAACGGATACTTATTCTTAACCGTCACCTGATTGAGTTGCCGATAGTCGATGCAAATGCGCAATCGAACCATCCTTCTTCCTAACAAACAGAACTGGTGCTCCCCAAGGTGATGCAATCGGGATGACTAAATCCTTTATCCAACAACTCCTACAACTGAACCTTTAACTCCTTCAATTACGATAGCGCCATCCTGTAAAAGTGCCTCAAAAATCGACTTCATATCAAGGGCCAACTCAATCACAAAGTCTATTTCCCTTTCTAGAGATAATTTAGGCAATTTTAAGGAAAACATCCGAGAACTCTCGTACTACAACTATGTCCTACATCCTCGATTTACCTACTAAAGTGTCAACTACAATTGCCAAATAGCCTTGGCAACCCTTGTCCAACAACCAAGTAACTTCAAGTGATTTAGATCAAAGAAATCGATAGTCCTCCTCGATTCCCGACAAACTCAAACCCAACACTCCCTAAAGGCTCAAACTAAATCATCTTATGATAATAGTTTACTTTAGTAGCTCATTGCTTAGTGAGCCAATCTATTCCAATAATCATATCGAAATCAAATATCGTCAAGACAATTAAATCTATGCTGTCCCTCCACCACCATCAACAAATAATTAAAACCAGCACATCCTACTTGATTACACTACACTATCTTTTAAAGGGCAAAATACTATAAATCACTCTTAGCAATTTTGGACTTAACCCCACTAGCTCCACAAATTGCTTAGCCACAAATGAATGCGTAGCTCGGGATCAAACAAAGCATAACCAGCATGGTCATGTAATGAGACCGTACACTGTAAATACGGTGGGTGAGTCCTTCGCCTCCTTCCTTGTGACAAAGATAGACCCTCCCTTGAACTTGGGGTCGATTCAACTAGTTCGTGGGGCATTTCTCGGTGTTCTACCCATCTGTACTAGTCCTTGCGCTCTCATGGCTTGGCCAAGATGTCTCTAATGTGGTGGTCGTGGTCTGGCCACATCCAAAGCAAGCTCCCATTCTCACAGACATGGGGGTGATCCATGGTTCTTCACGGCAAAAGCGTGTCGCGCTACACTTTTTTGGGCTTTCGGATTTGCGCGCTAAGGAAGTATTTCCGTGTAAGGGTCTCTCCCAGACCATACCTCACGTGACAGTGGATGGTAATTTCCTATTAATCTAAGTTTGTTATTTTGGAGTCACCACTAGTCATTATTGGTAGGTAGACTAGAAACCCAATTGAGGTATGAGAGAAATACCACGATTCTACGAATCAGAGATTTTGAGTACAAGGACTTGGTTATGTTATTGATCCCAAATCGAGATCTCTAAAGCCCTTTCGGTACCTAAAAGCGATACGATGTCTAACGTGTCATGTAAATTTCCGAGGCTTACCCACTAATTCTATCCATTCTAATCGCAGGAAAAACTAAACAAGTATTAAATGTACAATCAATGTCAATCAAATCAATCAATCCTAAATGGTCTCTAAAAATGAAAATCAACCAACACATCCAAACCCTAATGAAGCTCTAAAAGCTTATTCATTTAGTGATTTATATTTTTTAGGGTTTTAGGGTTTTTTAGGGTTATAACCCCTAAATTTGGGATTTTCTAAAAATGCCACTTGGGCACTTCAAAAAATTCAAATCTCACTTTTTATGGTTCGCCACGGTGTTTTTTTGGACCATTCTATGAATTTTAAAATTTTTGATTTTTTTTTTTTTTCAAAATTTCATTAATCGAGAATTGATTTTTATGATTTTCTGGAAATTTTATAAATTTTTCAATTTTTCAATTTTTTTTATTGATTTTCTAAATTTTTCACATTTTTATTTGTATTTTCTAAATTTTCTGAATTTTTATGAATTTTTTGAAAATTTTTGAATTTTATGAATTTTCTAATTTTTATGTGAATTTTATTTTTCTGAAATTTTTCAAATTTCTAAAAATTTTTATATTTTCTGATTTTTTTTTTTTTCTGTGAAATTTTTTTATTTTTTTGGAATTTTTATGTTTCTTAATTTTTTTTTAGATTTTTTTATTATTTATTTATTTTTAAAAATTCTTGCCGGAAACGAATCGGACCGGCCCGATTCAACTTTGGTTCGGTTTGGCCGTCGAGCATTGCCGGCGTCGGTCGCCATCATCTTCTCCGGCGAACCCCGAGCCAAAACAACGCCCGTTTGACCTTTTTCATTTAGGCATTTCCTCCAACGGTTGGTGGGCGTAATTCCGTGTTAAACGTTTTCGAGGTCGCCGATTCGGGCCCGTCGCCAATGACCTTCCGGCGACTATTTCACCATCCTGATTGCACCATTGTGATGTCCATATACGCTCTATTTTTCATCTAGCCTACTCGAACACTTGGCGGACATTCATCGGCCGGCGAAAACCGAACCTAAAAATGCCAACTTAAAACTGACCTTTCCACCTTTTCTAACATTCACCCCTATTCCGATCACCCTAACCGCTTTTCTAGCAATCAAATCAACATCAAAACATCAAGTGAGGATAGAAATGGCTAACTTGAGTGATTGTTGGCTACAATCGATGCCGGTGGGATTAGGAAGCTCCGGTGATGATCAACAATGGCGACCAACTCAGTTTATGCCATTTAATGACCCAAAATATAATCAAACAACAAAAATATATTCAAAACATGTTTCAATCATCAATGAATCTAGAATCATGATGAAAATGGCACAATCAAACCCTAACGAAACTGAAACATGAAATCTGGATTTTATGAAACTATGAGCATGAGCAAATTTTACCTTCTTCGTTGAATTCAAATTGGAATTGCCGAGCCAAACCACAACCATAGGGCGATTCACGACGATTACTCTATCGACCAATGGTCGCCACTTCATCGAAAAGTCCAATATCGCCCAGGTAAGACCTATCTTCAGGCCTTAACAAGCAACTTCATCTATGAATTCTCGGATATGGAAGATCACCCTTGAATTGATTTGCCGGCATTTCCTCGCTGCAGGAAGCGTCGAACCTTCGATTCCGGGATCCTCTACATGCCTTTCACGCTCAAACTCTTGACAAATCGTCGAACACTTCTCCTTCTTCATGATCAGTTTTTCCAACTTTTTGTTGATCAATTTCCCGCCCAAAGTTTGTTGTTGCCTGACCTTGAATCCTGTTAGGGTGATTCCCCGCGCCAACTCGATATTTTCTAGGCTGGCCAACTCGACGGTACGTGTTAAATCGATCGGGAAGGTTCATGAAGTTGCGGGTTTGAACTGTTTGTTTTCTAGGTTTTGTGCGGGCTGGTGAGTCGGGTAAGGGAGATGAACAACCCGGGTCGGGTCGAGTAGACCCGGTCGACCAACGAGACTGGTTGGTCTAAATTAAAATTAAGATCAATTTTGACCCAATTTTCAAAATTAAATCCCAAAATTGAATTCCTCATCACATTACGAACCCAAATATGTAATTTGGCCCAATTTTTGTTATAATTGTGTCTAAGATTTTCAAATTTTTGTATTCGGGTTAATAGGATTTTGTTCAATTTGATGTCCTAATGATCCGATTAGGGCAAAATTGATGCCAAAATTGAATTACCCGCATCTGATTAACCCTAGAAATGATGGTCTCATGGTTCGATAATTTCATATTGGGCACGATTACCAATTTGGGTTCAAAATTCTTAATTTTCAATTAAATTTTGGGGATTTTTTATTTTTATGAAAAATTGTGCAATTTAACCAACCGTTATATAATTCAAGGTTCCAAAATCATTTATTATGAAGACACTATGACTTAAAAATGACTAGAAAAAATTTAGTTGCATTTTTGTTCAATTCGATTTAATTTTGCCCAATTTTGGGAAAAACATATACCCGATTGAGATTTTTCAAAATTGATGATGTATTCATGAAATTGGATTTAAAATAAGACTAATGACTATTGTTATGGAATTTTCTGATTCCATTTACTATTTTTCTTGATTTTCTCACTTATTTTGACTAAAAGAAATTAAGGAAAAATGATGGAAAATGATGAAAATTTTATTTTTGGTTTAGAAATAAGTTTCTAGGATTGGCCAAGATTTCTAGTCCTAATTTTGAGATTTTTGAAAATATGAAAAAAAAATGAGCTAAAAATCAAGTGTCAACAAAGCGGCACGCACCATTTTGATTAGGTGCCGACTTCTTCACGCCACCTTTCCTGGTAGGAGGGATAGGGAACCTATTTCCCATCACCGATTTTTTCCAAACCAATGATTATCCTTGTTTGGAATAAACTGCGATCTAGACACGCTTGCCCTCCCAAACCAAGTTCCTCTCAATCAATTGTGCCCTCTTATACAGCTTATCATAGTCCTTCATATTTAGGGGCACTAGTTGATCCTTGATCTCGATTTCAACCCATCCCTAAACCTCCTTGCCTTATCAATTGAATCTTCAACCAACCTCGGCACATATTTGGACAATTCAGCAAACTTAGCCTCGTACTAGTTTATAAACAATTGGATCTGCCGGAGACATTGAAACTCGTTCATCTTCTGCTCTCTAGCACGATCGAGAAATATTTGTTGTAAAAGCTTCCACAAAGGTACCCCACACCCAGGCCGCACCTTCGAGGAACACTCTCTTTTGGGTAGCTTCCTATCAAGTAGTGGCGTTACCTTGCAACTGGTAGATTGCTAGCGTCACCTTGTCTTCATTAGAACTCCTCGCAAAGCGAACACTTTCTCTAACTCCCTAATCTAGAGGGTTGCAGCCGGGATCACCCACACCAAAGGAACTTGGGCGGCTTGAGCTTTAGGAACTACTCCACTAACTTATGCATGGGCTGATTCCCATTTCCGTTTCCAACCAACGAAAACATCTACAAGCACAGGTGTAGGTGCAAGTGCACGCACAAAGTAGCAGCCTTGGTTCTGTGGCTTGTTGCCCTACCAAAGTCTCTCGAGGCCCCGCAGGATCCGATCCAATCTAGGATCCTCCGGTGCTCTCCTTCGCACCAGTTTGACCTGGCTCGACCCTCCTACTAAGGGCCCTCGGTCATGATTACTCATATAGCGGGATCTTTACAGAAACCTACTTTCTAATTCCAACAATGAATTAGAAATCATGAACAACCCACTTACGAAACGAGAAATCTAACAATCAAACATAGGCACAAAGTGTTTTTCCTAACTCACTATTCCAAAACCCATCACACATTATCACCCAGATCTCGATCAAATTTGGATCGAGCTGACCTTTGCTCGATATCAATTCAACGGAGATGTCACGCCCGAACCCTTTGAGCAAGTGACATCCCTCTATGGTCGTTGTGATGCGGCGTCTCGTGATGCATTGCCCGACCTAATATTTTATCTTTTTGTTACACAAAGGAAGCGACAACCACAATCACCCGCACAACAACAATAAACAGGGATAGATAGGAAAATGGTTCAAAACATTCAACCAAAGCATCGTTTTAAGTTTTGCTTGATTAACCCCTGGGAAATATTTTCTTTACAAGCCCACTTCAGGCATTTCCACAAGAGTCTACAAAAGATACTAAGTCGGGGTCAATTTACTTTATCAACAGGTCATCCCGAACTATACCGGGGCATCAACATGCAAAGGTCTTGAAAGATGTTAACAACAATAAATGAGATGAAAGTCTCAATAAGATAACAGCTTAAGCCCCGCTTTAGGAGGCCAACTCGCCTCGGGGTTCCTAGTCCGGCAACCATACATAGTATATAGATCAATTACATGCCGATAGCAATCACAAGCATCCTTACCTCGTATTGATACACATGTTATGCATGACATCAGTCAATAAACATCACAATCATGCATACATCATAACACGTACTCAGAACACATAAAGAGATTTCCCATGCATCATGCATCCACACTCACACGCGTGTCTTGATTTTAAGGTAAAACCACTTGGGCACGTCCCCATACCATATCTAGCAAAGATTCACCCCATAATCAAACATTATGCAACATGCGTGTTCCATTTATCATGACCCCTCTAGGCCACTACATATTAAGCGATACACAGTGAGATGGTAGTCTTCGGCATGATCGGGCATTGTCCCGCCTCGTCGGGCACGACAACGTCAAACGATGTACGTGGATGATAGCATTCCAATACGACAATATCAAACGATCTACGATAAGATGATATCCTCATAAGAAGCATCAAATCCATCATCGGGCGCGATTCGACATCTAGAGCATCGGTAATCCAGATAATTTCCAAGCATCCGATAAAATCAAGTGCGATCTACAGCTGACCTCGATAAATCGAGCATCGTCAAGTAATCTACAATAAGACGGCTTTGACATGTGACCACACAAATACACAAGCATTCAGGCCAATTCTTATCTTTTCAATTAGCCAATGCAAACATGAATTGTGCTTGAATCAATGCCACGTAACCATTTCATGTGATCACTTACGCAAACAATCGCTCAATTTTGTAAATCATCAGTTCCAAACATGCTTTTCGTTCTCAAAGCCTCAAATTCCTTTCTCAAACATAATTATAAAATAATTTATTTTCAAAGATTCAAAAATCTTTTCTTGAAACATAATCATTCAAATTATTTGGCCATATATGTCAACTTATACTGGTAAATCCAACATTGGCATCACAATTTGTGTATAAAACAATCACAATTTGATATTAAAAATCATTCGAAAATATTAATATCTAATATTCGGAATTTGAATATTTTATTAATAATATTTTTTTGAAGAATAAAATATTATTATTTAATTCCGAAAATTACTTTGTTTAATAAAATAAATAGTAATAATAAAATAATAAATAACTTATTATCAAAATAGTGATAACTTATCGTGAACACAACAATAGCCTATCACACAAATAATCATAGCTTATCAAATCATCATTGATAACCTATCACGATATCACCGATAACCTATTGTCAATTTCCCTGATAACCTATCACCGATTTCCAACGATAACCTATCATCCATAGTTATCAAATAATTCGCCGATAACTTATCCACTAATTCTATTTAAACAACCATTAACTTAATCTAAACATAAATTAAACTACCATAAGTAAGTTTAACACCCTAAACATGGGATTAGGGGTTAACTTTCATATCTAACTATGACGATTTCATGAGAACAACGGCGACGACGTGGCTATCAGCGGTGTTTTTCCGATTTTGGGCTCGGCGGATGGCGGACAATGGCGAACGAGCGCGGCGAAGGAAGCGGCCACTTTGTAATGGGGCTGTTCGGGGGTTGCTCGGGGCTATTCTAAATGTGGAATGGCGGCTGGTGGTGTCAGCTAAGCGGGCTGGACAATGGCGGACCAAGTAGCTGCAATGGGAGGATGGACGGTGGGTGACGGTCGGCATTCTAGCAAAAACTAGCCAACTGGTGGGCAGCTATGGGCGGTGCTGCCCGGCCCCAAGGAGCCGGGTGGCGTGGTGCTGTGGCGGGTAGAGTGGTGCTCGGGCGGTGGACGGACGGTGGGCAAGACGCCTTGCACTTGGCTAGACAAACCGGTGACAAATTGCGAGGTGGTACAACAGCAGAGGGTTGCCGGCCGACAAAATGAGGCCGAGAAGGGTGGTGGTTCAAGAGGAGGAAGGGTGGTGCATGGTGGTGGCTAGTCAAGCACCAGCTGGTCCGGGTCACAAAGCAGGGAAGCCGAGAGGAAGTCAAGAAGATGAACCCAAGGAAGCAAAAGCAATGAGAAAGCAAAGCAGAATAAAGAAGCCAAGAAGAAGAAGAAGAAGAAGAAGAAGAAGAGAAGAGAGAGGAGTTGGTGGAGTCAATGGTGGGGTTTAGCGAAGTCACCAAGGGAAAAAAAGGGAGAGAGAGAGAGACGGGTTTAATCATTATCCCCAAAATAATCTTCCAACAATTTCTTTTGAAACTTTCTCAATTTGTCCCCTAAAATTACCACTTTATCCTCGGCTCGAGTACCGAATTACAGGCTGACTTGTTCTTATCGAGCCTTGATGGCCGGCCTTTCTCGAGCGTGAGGCCCAACTAGCTTTGCTCGGCCCACTTCCGTATCTCGCGTCAAATTTTCGATTCTTCGATTCTTTTCAAAATTGAAATTTTTTACGGAAAACTCGTAAAATTACGAGGCAACATCCTATGGTTTGGGTGTGAAATCCCTGAGCATTCGATACTCAAAATTGGATCATAATTCGTGGCTGAAATCGATCAATCGCAACTATAGTTCGTCTCTCGAACTAAAGAGCGGCTGTTAAAAATAAATTCTTCGATAACCTTTCCCATTTGGTTAGTATTCCGTGAGTGATCAAGTCAGAGCGAAAATTAACTAATATAGCGTTGACAAAATCACCATTTTATAAATTACCAAAGTAGGTCGAATTTTCAGGATATCACATTGATGATATATCAAAAGATATGTTTCATACTAAGAATTGTAACACAAATTTTTCTGATAGTTTCTTTTTGTGAACTCAAAAGGTTCTACGACCTAATAAAGTTAAGGATTTTTATTCAAAGCATTCTTAATGGAAAATATGTCTCGTGGTGGCAATCATGAATTAAAGTAGTTTCGGCGATACGTACAAGTTACAAGAATAAAAAAAAAATGTATATATATTAGTGTCTTCATCTTGATAGTTAGATGTTATTCTTAACCAAAACAAAGTGTTAACCGATGTCAAAACAGACTGTAGTCATTACATCTACTATTAAAAGTTGTGTTGTGCGAGTGTGTACACCCACACACCCTCCACAAAGAGAGATATTACACCGTAGTCATTTAGTTTTAAGCTGTTTTATTCATTAAAAGAGGTCGAACCCTCTTTCACTTATTTTTCTGTAATCATAGCTACCATGGAGGCATAGAAAACATCATGTAAGCCCATGAACCAATTATTTAGGTCTTTGATTACATTCGTTGGTATGACTTTCATGATGCCTATTGTCGATACATATTTATAAGGTTGCATCTTTGTTACTTGATGTCATAGAAATAATGATGATTACCGCTTGCTAAGCTGTGATTTTGCTTCCCCTTTTTATTATTATTCTATTTCACAAGAACAACAAGAGTAAATGGGGGCATGTGTAAAGTGATATGAGGTGACTTAGGATGACATTTACCAAATGAATTTTAGTAAATTGAGAGTACAAATAAATTCCTTTTGAAAATGGTTTGGATATTTTTAAGTTTTGTGATTATCTGACGATTAGAAAGTTAAATTTTTATGATATGGATGATTTTCGTTAAAGGCTTAGTCCTTTATGGGAAGGCCAATCATTCTTTATAATTTCGGTAAGAGTTTGTGTATGATACATATACTACACATATTTCGCGAAATGGAAATATGAACTCATAATATTTTCGCTAACTAAATGGGCGCTTAGCTGCCAACCTACCAAAATGGGGGGAAAAAGACTAGCATCTTGTGACATCCTCAATCCGAAGACAATTAATTAAGTAACAATAGACTTATTCGGCCTCAATTAGGCACCAATTAAAAGGGTAAAGCCCATTCTAGCCCACATTTGACTTAGTTGATTTTTAGAAGGTTGCACATTAATGTGATTTTGTGCATGATTGGTGTTCTATGTTTATTAACCTATAATTTAGCATTTAATGCATCTTCTAGAAGCTTAGTTTGGGGAAAGACCAAAATTTGGTCTTGTCTTGGAAGGATGGGCGCCTCTTTTGGGGAAGAGAGGGGAAGAGGTCAACTAGGTTGGTTTCTAGTTTGGTTCCCCTAGTTAGTCCCTAACTATAACTATATACTTGAGCCTACTTTGTTAGCCATGATTGCCTAAAGGACAAGCTTGTTGCAAAAGACTTCAAGATGGCTTCTTGTCCATAAATTTGCTTGGTTGAGAACAAATTAAGGGAGTTAGGCTAGGCTTGGTGGTTGAGCTATTAATGCACTTGCATTATTAGGGTCCTCTTGCAAGATCATTAAAGGGAAACCCTTTTCACTTTCTTATTCACTCTCACTTCTCTTTCTCTCCCTCCCTCTCTCCCTCTCACGCCACCATACCGCCATCTCACCACCAACGAACACCGAGCAGTCCACGCCGACCGCCATCCACGCCATCGCCATCCATAGTGATGCCGTTGCCATCCTCTTCGCCGTCACCTTTTGCTCTTGTGGCACCCGCCCGATCACCACAGCGCCATGTCATCTAATCTGTGGATAGGACATTATTCAATGCATTTCGAACTTAGGTTTAATCTTGTTTGAGCTTATTCCATCATGTGTGTTCTTGATATTCAATTGGCTGTTGTATGATGGTTTAGACCTATTGGAATGAGTTTGGTGGGTTAAAGATTCACCACCATTTTCTAGAGCTTGAATCTTTGACCACCCATCACCGACCCACCTTTATTGTTACCTCACCATCACCAATTTTGTAGAGGTTCTTGTAGGTCGAATCTGAAGTTATGTTCTCACAAAAGTTGTTCTTCACATCTAGAAGTTTAACATATTTTAAATCTGAAATTTTTGGAGTTTATTTAGGTCGTACAAAAGCTCATCTTGAAACCATGTTTAAACTACCTAGAAATACAATTCTCCTGACCTTCATGTCTTTTCAAGTTTTTATAAATTCTTTCATATCTATTTTCAACAAGTTCCTCCAAAAGTTGTCCCACCCTTTTATGATAAGTAAAAATCCTTTTAATCGACTGGATAAGGCATTATTATATGCATGTTGGACTTGGGTTTAGTCTTGTTTGAGCTTGTTCTATCATGTATGTTGCTATCATTGGCTAGGAATAGTTATGGATGGATTATGTGGCTATGGAAGGATAATTTTTGAACCATCGTTGAGTGATGCTATACTTGTCTAGTTGCTTTGTTTTGCTTGTTTTGTAGGAAGAGGAAGCTCATGTATTAATTTTGTATGGTTTGCTCATGAAATGCTTCCTTGATTTTTTAGTGCATCATTATGTATGCGGGATTTTAGATGTTCTAATCGTATGAGCATGAAACACTCTTTACATTGGCCTAAGTGAAAGATAATAAGTGGCTTGAGTATTTGATATGCTTGCGTGATCACATAAATGGTTCCGTATTCGTATGATTGCGAAAGACGATGATACCCGATGGATTTTGGTTGCCGTTTACGATAGAGTTCGAATGATGCTTTTAGTTGAATGCAGTCTTGAGGGAAGTTGAGACGTTGCTGTGCCCGATGGTGCGGGGATGATGCCCGGTTATATCGGATGACCACCGATGTGAGTGTCGGCCGTGGCCTCTGAAAGCGGTTGTAATAATCGAACACTTGTGGATGCATTATGCATGGTTAGGTGATATGAAGTGTTCTTGATTATTATAGCAATTGTCACATGCCAATTGGCGGTGACTATTTGATTGCGCTTTGGCATGCCAAGAGGTTGGGGCTACCGCTCAGTATTTTGGCGAGGCGAGGTATCATCCTACTCGAGGTTTAGATGTTCTACTTATTGAGTTTTACTCATGTGTTGTTGCTTACCCTTTCCAAGCCTCTAGTATGGACACTTTGATTATACGTTTTGGCATCCCAAAGAGACCAAGATGTAGAGGTGGTCCGTGTATGTAGCACGGGGACGGATATGACATACGAGGAGTATATGACAATCGTTTGGGTTAACAAGGGGCTTACCAACTTGGTTCCTCATCATTTTAAAGCATGGTATATTTGGTGCGGGGAAAGCGTTGGAGACCTCTCCGAGGGTTTGACGGACCCCCGAGTGCGCTTGGCGAGCGCAATCCATTGGGACCCTATGTTGACGTCAAATGTCCTTGATGGTGTTGTTAGTGACCCGTAGTCGGATCTGGATTACTACCCCTGAAACCGAGCCATAGCATGCTCGAACGTGGAGGAAGCCATATTTTTTTTGAGGTAGCCCTCATAGATAGAGAAGCTAAATAGACCCCACCCGCTCTCCTTTTTATGTTGTGATCGGAAAAAGGGCTCGTGTAGTGGGCATGTAATTATCCTTACTTCCGGCGCACGTTAACAATGCATATATATTTGAAGCATGCTTTTGTGAATGTGTTTCCCTTGCTATCCCTATTGTTGTTGTTCGGTTGTTGTTGTTGGTTGGGTGATTTGAATTTCGCCCGCATGTGCTTAGTTGTTAGATAACATGATGGGTAAGCGGCGTCTCGTCCCGAGAGACGTCGCGATTAAATGACTTAAGAAGGGGTGTCGTGTGCCCGAGCCTCGGGAATAGGGCTAGGGCATGACACATCTACATCCTTATCAGCAGAGTTTTTAGATTTCGGCGTTAATTAAAGAAACCTACCCTTCGGTTTTTTTTTTTTATAACCGAGGTGTCCGCGTGGCGGCGAGCTAGGGTTCAAATCAGTGGTGATGCCCGACTAGTCCTCGAGAGAGGCTAGCGCAACATCCCACCGCCCGACCCCCCCATTTAAATCACCGATGGGCGAGTTTGAACTCAGAACCTCTCGTGAAAAGAAACTGAAACAAACCAACGTGGCCTCTCGTGAAACCTACCCTTCGGTTTATTCCTCCGTTTTTTGTCAATGCGAGTCATATGACTATTTGACATTACCTATACCCACTTCATTCCCAATGGAGAAGGTCTTGCATAAACGCGGTCTACGTTTAGACAATAAACATCATTTCATACTACTATTCACGAGAACTGAATGATTAATTTCGATTGTTTTCTAAACATACCGACAACTATTAATACTGCACTAATCTTTTGCCAATCAATTATGTAATTATTTTGATAAGAAAATATATTAAGGATAAAATTGGTAAATTTATGTGTTAATTTTTCAGTGCTTAACATTTTGTTGCATCATTTCAAAATTGTCTAGATTATATATTGAAAGATTAAAATATAGAAATTACAGTTCAAAACTTAAAATTACATTAAATTCTTCTTATTACGATTTAGAAAATTCGTCGTCACATCATTCCGAAAGATCATTTAAACATCTTTGAGTATTATAGATGTCATGCTCTTTGTTATAGAATCTTATTTTCATATATTAATGTCTATGAGTGATCTGCAGTCTTCAGAAGAGAAGCAGAAAAAAATATATTGTATGTTTTCAAGCAATCAAATTATGTTTCAAGTCTGACCAAAAAAAAAAAAAATTGGGGCTCGAGTCTCGTGAAATTTTAGGCTTTGCACACATTACAAATACACAATATGAGAAAATTTCTCTATTGGTAAAAGAAAATGGTCCGACCAAATTGTTAATCATACATAATGTCTTATGCTAAATCATGTGGATCAACATTTTGGTAATATAGAGTTTTTACTCCCGTTTACATTTAAATTATTTATTCTCAATAAATAAAAAGTAATGGATAAGAAGATGGCTTAATTCCTAAAAACCCCAACTTTAGGTTAAGTCTCAAATCTGCCCCGAACTTTTTTTTTGTCTCAGAAAAAACCCCAAACTTTAGGTCAAATCCCAAATTTGCCCCAAGCTTTTTGTATCTCAGAAAAAAACTCCAAACTTTAGGTCAAATCTCAAATCTGCCCCGAATTTTTTTTCTTGAAAAAAAACCTAAACTTTAGGTTCAGTCCCAAATCTGCCCCAAATTTTGTTTTATGTAAAAAAAACGCCAAAATTCAATTTATTTTCAAAAATATACCCCGATGATCCAGTTCCAACTTGACGTGGCATTTCCACGTCGATAATAAATGATTTTATTTGGTTTTATTTTGGAGAATTTCAACAATTTTTATTTGGTTTGATTTGTTGTCGAAGTGAAAATGCAACGTCGGTCTATTTCTATCACCCCATTACTTTGCTTGATGTTGATTTGTTATGACGTGGAAGTGTCACGTCAAGTTGGGATGGGATCACGGGGGTATATTTTTTAAAATAAATTGAAATTTGCTGATTTTTTTCTACATAAAACAAAATTCAGTGTAGATTTGGGACTGAATTTAAAGTTTGGGATTTTTTCCAAGACAAAAAAAAAAGTTCGGGGCAGATTTGGGACTGGACCTAAAGTTTGGAATTTTTTTCGAGACAAAAAAAATTTTGGGGCAAATTTGGGACTGGACCTAAAGTTTAGGATTTTTCTTAGACAAAAAAAAGTTCGAAATAGATTTGGGATTTAACCTAAAGTTTGGGGTTTTTAAATTAGACTAACATCAATTGACACGAATTGGGTTACCAAAAAAAAAAAATGACACGAATTGATACTTTATAAATGGATATACTTTATGCGAACCAATATTAATGTGACATTCAAATTTTGACCCATTTTTGGGATTTATAAAGCGTGTAATTCGTTAGTGCACTTATATTAGAATCTCGCCGGAACCCATCACTCTCGGGTTCTTGTTTTTTTAAATAGAGATTTTGCTAGAATCGCACTCGATCGAATTTGGCCGTTATTTAGACCCCCGAACTTGGCGATCGATTTTCGAGTTTTCGGGACGAAATAAATTGGACGGTGTCGATATTATTGTGGCCAGCGTTGAGATTATCGGGAATAGTGAGAAAGTGGATTTTTGACCGGATGCAGATTTGGACTAGTAGACCTCTCTTGTAGTGTGTTTTGAGTTATTTTATTTTGGTCAATTGCCCTATAATATTAATTAGGCTTTTGTGGACGGTTAGATTATTTTTTGGGTTGAACCGTGTCCATTGGATTGCACTTTCGAGTGCGTGGACTTTCTTTTTCTCTCTTTCTCTCTCCTCACCTTTTTTTCCTCGCGTCCCCAATCCCCTCTCTCTCTCTCTCTCTCTCTCTCTCTCTCTCTCTCTCTCTCTCTCTCTCTCTCTCTCTCTCTCTCTCTCTCTCCTCCCCTTTTTTCCCTCTCGTCCCCCCTCCCATCCCGTCTGCATGCATCGTAAATGCTCTCTCTCTCTCTCTCTCTCTCTCTCTCTCTCTCTCTCTCTCTCTCTCTCTCTCTCTCTCTCTCTCTCTTTCTCTCTCTCTCTCCTCTCTCTCTCTCCCTCTCTCCTCCCCATGCGTCCTCCCTCGCGCCCGTTCCACACCCCCTCTCTCTCCTCCTTTTCTTCTTTCCTTCTTTTCTTCTTCTTCTCTTGGTTCTTCTTCTTCCTTCCATTTGTGACTACCTTGCATGCCTTTGCTTGCTCGCTCGCCCATCGGCTGCTCACCCGACCTCTGCTCATGGGACCCGGTTATTGGCGCCCGCCCGCCCCACCAACCGCCACGCCCGCCGCCACAACCCCTCCCCCCGCTCCTTCTCCTTCCCTGTTTTCCTTCATGCCCCGGGGCTGCCACCTATTCATCGTACCGTCATGTCCGGCGCGGCGGGGCTCCACCCAGGTCGGCCGGCCCAGCTTGTCCCGCCTCGCCCCCAACCTGCGATGCCACTGCTCCCCTCGGCCACCGTCGCCGCCCCGAGTCCCACCCACCGCTCGAGCTCGCGAGCCCGGTCGCCAGCGTCGCCCGTGCCAGCCCATGTAACATCCCGAGTTTCGCTCATTTTGGGATTTATAAAACATGTAATTTGTCGGTGTACTTATAGTAAAATCTAGCCGAGAACCGATCACTCCCCCGGTTATCATTTTAAATTAGAGATTTCGCTAGAATCGCACTCGATCAAATTTTTGCCGTTATTTAGACCCCGAACTTGGCAGTCGATTTTCGGGAGTTTCGGACGAAATAAATTGGACGGTATCAATATTATGGTAGCCAACGTTGAGATTGTCAGGAATGATAGAAAAAGGGGAGTTTTTGACCAAGTGTGAATTTGGACTAGTAGACCTCCCTCGTTAAAATTTGGTTTAATTAATTTGGCCTTTGTCCCTTTTTATGTGCGAGGCTTATTTTGGACCGGTAGACCATTTTCGATTTTGAATTTGGACCTTCGATTTGTGTTTAATATTTGAATGTTCAAATATTTTCTTTTATTTCTCTCTCTCTCTCTCTCTCTCTCTCTCTCTCTCTCTTTTTCCCCCCTTTGGTCCGTCTACCCCCTCTACATCTCTCTCCCACTCACCCTCTCCTCTCTCTCTCTCCTTCTTTTTTTTCTTTTCTCTTTCTTCTTCTCTCTCTTCTCTCTTCTCTTCCTTCTTCCTCCCCCTTTGCATTGGTTCTGCTCCTTTCCCCCCCTTTGCCCGATCTTTGCTTTCTTCTCCTTGCTACCGTCGTTGACCGCTGGGCTCTCTTTGGCCCGCCCGTGCTGTGCACCGCCATCGCCCGGCCAGCTTTCGACCGCCAGCCCGCGCTCGGCCGCCGGCCGCCCGCCCCAGCCGTTCCTTTCTCTCCCTCACACAGCGTCGACGGCAACCGCCGCCAGCTGCCCTCCACCTAGTCCCTCGCCCTCGTGCGTCACCGTCGCCCAAACCCCCTTCGACCCAGCAGCGTCGCTTGCGCCGTCTTACCACCGACCGCCGTCCGGCCCATCCTCCCTCCTTCCTCGCTTCTGCTGCCCGTCCACCTTCGCTTTTTGGCCTCCTCCTTGATTCTACTGTTTGGACTTGCCGCGTCGCCCCGTCGCCGCCGTGAAAAGTCGCCCGGCCACGGTGCCGTCGCCGTGGGCCACCATCCCCCCCCCTCTCCTCGGCCGGCCGTGGATTAGCTTAGACCGTCGCCCCTCCGCCTCGCGCCCGTTCACCGAAGCCGCCACCGCCGTTACTGTTCCGGCGAGGGGTCGTCGCTGTCCAGCCACCATCGCCGCGTGTTCGGCTTGGTTTGAAGCTTAGGACACCCGGTGAGTTTGACCCTAAACCCTAATTAGGATAATTTGCATTTTTAGACGGGTTTTAGGGGTTAATTTAGGGTAATTTAGGGGTTAAATGATGGCTGCTGTTAGGGGCTGGTTTTGTGATGTTTTTGGTGACCGAGGATGATTATTTGGTTGAGGTTTAGTGGCCCGTATAGTGCTGTGATGTGGCGAAGCATAGGTGTCGGGATTTGGACAAAATGGTGGATTTGGTGGATGAAATTAATAGACCGGGTGGTGGCTGTTTTTGTGACTATTCAACGGGCTTAGTGTGATAAATTAATGGAGGTTTTGTGACCCGAGAGGTGCGGTTCAATGGTTGGACGAATTGGATCGGAATGGCTCAAGTTTGGGTAAGTTCGGGCTTAAAATGTGGATTATAGTGTGCGCCTTATTTGGTTTTGTGATGGCTGATTTGAATGATGTCTTTGGGAGTTTAATGGAGCATTTTGAAGATAATTAGTGGCCTAGAAATTGCGTTATAGTGGCTGCCCACGACTGGATTTGATTTGGGCAAGGCGCGATCAATTTGGGGTTTAATCGTGCAATTACCGGGAATGATCGCTTTGTGCAATTGACTGGCAAATTGAGCCTTGTTTGTGGTTAATTTGATGATGCCATGTCGCGTGTCTAGCGGGACTAGGAATGGATTAGCTTGGCGGGCCTAGGATGCGCGAGTTTTTGTTGACCCGGTTGTGTGAATTTGTGCACGGGTTGTTTGTCAATTTGATGCTATGGCTAATTTGAATTGATTTTCTGACCGGGCATGTTGATTCATGAAATTGAATATCTTGCGGTGCAAGTTGAACATGTTACATCGTAATTCGCGCTGTGGATGCCCAAGTGTGAACGTGATAGCCATGAGTGTGCATCTCAAGCATTAGCACGGCATGAGCATGTCACGAATGTGCCCGAATGACATTTGCATTGTGATCACCTAAAATGCCCCGATGCTCTTACGCGGGGTTCGGATAAAATTGGTGCTGTGAATGTGTGATCACAATAAACCCTGATGTGTTTTACGCGGGGTAGTGAACCCGTCCCGAGGCATGTTACGCGGGGCGATGCCCGGTTTACGGAAGATGACCAACCTGATCGCGTCTTCTTGCGGGTTATGTGTCATGAGCCTGATCGTTTCGCAAAACCGTAGAGATCAATCTCGGTAATAGACCTGATGCGTTTTACGCGGGTCGGACCTGATGCGTTTAACGCGGGTCGAAGGAGAAATTGATAAATGGCTGAATGCTAGTATGCAAGTGTGCGATAATGCATTGATGAGGCATGAACATGAGTGCGAACATGAGCATGTGCATTACATACGTCGGGACTGAATGATTTGTGTGTATGTGCCTCGGACTGATTCTATGGTCCAGTTGTGATTATATATATAGAATGCCTAACTGCGGGGTCAAGTAAGAAATTAGATTTAGGCCCGAGGGGCTGGAGTCAACTATGTCTTGAGTTATCGTTGTTTAGTACTCGTCGGGAAGGTGCACGTTAGCCTAATTTAGGTTTAGGGAATTACTCGCTGAGATTTATTCTCACTTTGTTGTTGAAACCCAATTTTTCAGACCCCCAATCTTGAGGATGCCAGGTGTACTGAAACATTTTGGGAGGAGCCCGGCTAGATATAGTGCTTGATCGCCGAGCCACGTACCCGCTTTTGATTTTTGAGTGTGGGCTGTATATGAATATTGTATATATTTCCGATGTCAAAGCAAGTGTATAATTATTAAGTGCTGGTTGTTGTATGGCTATCCTTGGTTTGGTGTATTTTAATGTCTGGGTGGTTTTAATTACTTCCATGTGCTTTAAATCTCTGTGTTGGGTGTTGGGTTGGCGGCGTCTGAGGGCGTCGCTGCAAATCGACCTTGGCGAGGATGTGGCGCGCCCGGGAGTGCGGCGTGACAACCCACCCGCCAGCTCACCGCCCGGCGGCTCGACCAGCTTGTGGTGCGTCGCCGCCCCTCGTTGACCTCTCTCCCTCAACCACCATCCCGTCGTCCAACCTTCCCTCTCTCTCTCTCTCTCCCCCCCACCAGGCAGTCGCCCGGAAAGCAACTACGCCGCCCGCAGCCTGCGTCACAGCTGCTTACCCGTCGCCACCGCCCGCCCGGCGCGCGATCGCCCCAGCCGACCAACCCGGCCAGCCTGCCCGTGCCCGTGCCCGCGCCGTCGCCTAGGCGCATTGCCCATTCAGCCAGCCCATCGCCTCGGTCGTGTTGCCCATCCATTCGCCCGTCGCGCCCTAGGCACGACCTTGCGTTTGCAGCGCCAGCGCACTAGGCACGCCGATCGGCCATTACGCCCGCGTTGGCGGCCAGTAGCGCCAGCGGCCCACGCCAGCGCCTAGTCCGCCTTTGTTGTTCACCGGGCCATTTTAGGCCCGGCCGATTTTCTCCGGGCCAAACTTAGGTAAGTGACTTCCTAAACCCTACCTAGTACATTGGGTATTATTAGACTTATCTAGGGATAATCAATACTGGTTTAGGGGCTTAACGTGATTGGGGCAATTTTTGTGCGTACATAATTGATAGATTAAATTGTGAGAATTGTGGGGCTTAATTAATGGCTAATTATGATGGGCTAATTGATAATATTGTCGTGGCGTGTGTGGGAGAAATTGACATGTGATTGTGACTGGCTCGAATGTCAGAATTGTGAGCCTGTGATTTGGAATTGAGATAGCTTTGGGTGCATATTACTGGCTAATGTATATGGGCCAATAATTGGCTTGTTCTGGCATTCGTGGGTGGGCTTGATGTTCGTATGTGGTAGGCGTGAATGACGGATTTGTGGGCAAGTGTGATGGGCTGTGATGTGAATTGGATTTGTACTTGAGTATTTCATTGACTTGTCTCGGGTTTAGAAACGGCTAGGGCGTGTTTAATTTAATTATATTATGATATAAATTGTGCTACTTGAATTTGTTTAATTAATAGGCTTGATTTTGGGTGGTTGTGCGTGGCCGACTTGAATGTCGGGTTTGTGGATTGAGGTGGCGGTGTGAATTGGACTGAGTTGTGAACATGGGTTGTTTGATGCAATTGGTGTGAAATTGATTGAACTGAATGGGCGTGTGCTTGGCTGTCGATTTTAAGCCCGGATCGATCGAAGGGCTACGGACTCGGGACATGTTGACAGCGGTCCGTGTGAAGGCATGAATGACCGTGTGTGCCAAATGGGCGCTGGCTTGAGACGTGTTGACGGTGGCCCGTTAAAGGTGTGATTGGACGGGGCGTGTTTACGTCGGTCATTGAAATGTCGAATAGTGTGACTTGGGACGTGTTGGCGGCGCCCCATCTTTGAATTGATTGAACGGTATGGCTTGGGACATGATGGCGGCCATTGGAATTGATCGAATTGAGTGGCTTGTGTGCTGTGAAAATGGACATGGTAGCAGATGGCGCAGGTCATGAGAAAGATGTTCGGACACATCACGATTTGAGTGTGACTGAAATGGCTGGTTGAGTGTGACCTAATTGGGTGGTTGAGCGTGTGACCTAAAATGGCTGGTTGAGTGTGACTGAATTGGCTTGTTGAGTGTGTGATTGAATTGGCTGGTTGAATTAGTTGGATTGATTGAGCGTAAGTGTGGTTGGTATTTGAGCGATTGTGATGTGTTATTTAATTACCATTATTGCATTATCACATGATGACTAACGTGCGGTGTTAGCATGGGTTCGAGGGGCAAGGTAAGTATAATGATGAGAACTACGCATATTATGGGGTAGATTGCATATGCGAGCTTGTCTGCGGGTGCGCGTTGGCCCCACGTGGGGTATAGGGAGTTATTGAGGACTAGTTCTCACGGTTATTATATAACCATTTCGGATCCGCGACCATGAGTGACCGGAGACGCTGCAAGGGTATCTCGGAGATCGAGGATCGGGTCTAGTACTCAGTATTGTGAGTCCCCTCGTGAGGAGTTAAGTTTTCGACCTTTGTCCTTTTGAGGAATGTGGTTATGTTGTTGTGGCCTAGCTTAGGGATTGTCTTTTGTGGACGTCGTATGTATCTGCTAAGTGTAGGAATTACAGTTATTATTTTGTGCTATTGTTACCCCTTGTCATTATTAATTGTCCGGGTTGTTTCTATTTGTTTTTGCGCGTGCTAAATCTCTGATGTTTGGGTTGGGTCGGCGACGTATCTGGGACGTCGCATTCAATGTTCGACCATCGAGGGATGATCGCGCGCTCGTAGGGTGCGGGGCGTGACAATTAATAAATGAGTTGGCAACTGCTCATCCACAGCTGTTTGTTGTTGTCAGAAAATGTTAGATGCTTCCAAAGCATCATGTCATCATTCATCAACGACCCATTTAATTATTCAATACCAAGTACCATGAACTTTTGACTTTCCTGTAAAGAAAAAAAAATTATGATGGAGCAGATTGGTTGAATGGACCATCATGTGGTGTTTTGGCAGTACCTAACGTCTCTCTGTCTGCCTATGCATTTCCCTACTGCAATTATTCTATCGGTTCAATATGGTTTAGGACTTCGTTTAATTTCAAGCTTCTCTTTACATTGCCACTTGACGTAAACTTTAGAGATATATGTCGCCAAGTTGGTAAACTTGGGCAGTTGGTGAGAAGTGGCTCGCAAAAGTCCAACGTTGAGGCAGTTATTTGCACCTAATAAGTATGAAATTATTAACTGAAAAATATATGCAGTTGGTGAGAAGTGGTTACCAAAAAGTCCAACGTTTAGGAGTTCATTTAATTTTTTTTTTCGAATAGTAAACTAGATCTAGACCTTTCTGACCGCCCCCACACCCCCCCCCAAAAAAAAAAAACTAGATCTGAATCGTTGAAGCTGAATAGATTCATATGGAGTTTATTATTTTTACCGGATCAAATTCAATGGAGTTGATGCACTAAATTCACTCAATAATTTACTAGATAGATTATTATACTGCTACTTCTTAATGCATACAATCAATCATTTCGAGAATTTGATAGTAATAATACCATTTGTCTAAACTCGATCCGCTAAATTTCAACTAATGAAAGGATGGATCTTGCACGAGAGCCACCTTATCTAATGTGTATGATTACAATCATCTGTGATAAAACAGATTCAAAGTATAACTTTTGAAATGAGGAGAATGATCGTAATAGTGCAAGCGGATCAAATTTCATTAGCTTCCCAGTCCCTCGGTTCTAAAGAGATGGTAATCAATTTTTGGATTGTGGGCTAAGAATGAATTCCAATTTGAATCCCATGATCTTATTATAGGTTTAAGAGGAATTTGTTCAGCAAGTATCACAAAATTTGAACTGAATCTGCAGAACGTTATAAATTCTTATCCTTGAATTTTTAGTAAACAAATCCAAGTCAAATTTGAACTTTTTGAGTGTCTTAATTTTTCATTTTTGGCTTTGATAGTCAGCTTCCTCCCGTCGTTGTCCGCCTATAATTTGGTTTCGATAAATTGAGTTAAGTTGAGCAGAGATTGTGTAAAGTCTAGTTGATGACGAACGATGACCCCTGGAGAGAGCGAGAAGCAGTAAAGTTTAGCATTTATCTTGTTCGAAAGACGAAAGGCCTTCATCCATGAAGGGATGAAATATTTCCAAACAAAATTTTAAAGACGAGCAAAATGGCAACAAAAAATAGATAAATAAAGTGGCAGTTTAAAGTTTAAAGTTAAACAGAAGGGAGTGTCTCAACTCTGGATTTCTGGCAGAGTTAACATAATTTATTTGGGATGATTTAGAGAGTTTTAATTTTATACACTCTAAGTGGTACATCTTAAGGATGGTCTGACCTATCAATCCCTAACATTTTCTTGTTGAGCTAAAATGTCAACTTATGCCCTTATGACATGGGCTACTTACCCCTTGTTTGTTCCTTCCTTACACGAGGTTGAGACACTATAAATACCCTAAAGTATTCATTCGATAGATATGAGATAACTTCTCTATTGGTTAAAAAAAATCTCATTAGAGTTGTCTTTATATGTGGTTTATGAGTAGTTTACATTTTCTTTGTCACATAACTCTCGGAGATTGAAACTCCAAATAAGAAATGTACCGTGGGCTCGTACAAAAAATGGTACAATTAAATTGTTGACCATGCATAATGTCTTGTGCTGAATTATGTGGATCGACATTGTTGACAATCTATAGTTTTTACTCCCGTAAATATTTAAATTTTTCATTGTTAATCGTAAAAAAAAGTAATGAGTAAGAAGATGAATCAGACTTACATAAAGTGGCACATATTGATTTTTTTTAAAATGGATATTCTGTTTCAACACCACTGAATAAATGAACCAGCAACGGGATATCCACAATACTTTTCCTCTTATAAGAAAAGGTTGAGATGTTCAAATCCCGTCACCGCATCAGACTTAACTGGTGGCAGTGTGGTGGCTAATATCCTCCAGGGGTTTACTTTCCAAACTCGGCAGTGTAGGGGTTCCCCTAAAGTTACCAAAAAAAAAAAAAAAAGATATTCTGTTTCAACCAATTTATTGAATAAATGAACCAGCAACGGCAAGTCCACAATAGTTTGTTTTTATGAGAAAATGTTAGATGCTTTCAAAGCATCATGCGCTCAGCTACCCAACTAACTATTCAATATCAAGTGCTATGAACATCTGACTTTCCTCTAAAGTAAAATATTGTGAGGAAGTAGGCAGGTTGAATTAATAAATTTGAGCCGTCAATAAAAAGGCAAATAAAAATCAGTAAACGGTAAAATAAGTATCTGCACTACAGATATAACAAGCAGGTAATTAACAAAACAAATGAACGTCAGAAACTAACTAAAACTGGCCCAGTAACCTAATCGGTGAAAATTGATAATCACGCTAATTAAGATTGATAATTTTCAAAAGGAATAAGTTCACCAAAAGTCCTAAAACTTGTCAAGAAATACAATGGAGTCCTAAAAATTTTAGATAGTGCAATCAAATCATAAAACTTGTTAAATAGATGCAATCAATTCTCTCTGTTAACTCCATCCATTCAACTAACAAAAAATGTTGGTGTAGCTTTCATTATTTAAATAAATGAGGCAACAACAGCTCACCCACAACTATTTGTTTTTGTGAGAACATGTGAGATGCTTTCAAACCATGTGATCAACCACCCAACTGATTTTGCAATATCACATGAACTTTTGACTTTTCTCTTAAAAAAAAATATTATGATGAAGCAAACTGGTTCAATGCACCATCATGTGATGTTTTGGGAGCACCTATCAATTTCTCTATTTGCGCGTGTATTTCTCACTGACAAAATGTGTTGGATCATTGACACTATAGTTGGTAAACTCGAGCAGTTGGTGAGAAGCCGTTTTAGTTTGGCAAATTTGGTTAGAAAAAAGCTGTGCGGGGGTTCTATCTTCGATCTTCTTCACTTAGAGTCCGAGGTGCTTTCCGCAACCAAAGGTCCAAAGTTGCAATCATTTTAGTCTATTATGTAAAAAAAAAATTGATAAATGAAAAATATATGTAGTATTGTAAATCGAATTTGTAAAAGTCAAAGAGATTCATATGGAGATTACCATTTGTAACAGTTTTAAATTCAATTTAGGTTGTGCACTAAGTTCACTCAATAATTGTTCTAGATAGACAACTGTATTTCTACCTATTTGGGTGCATTTGTTTCGCGGAAAATGAATAATTTGAAAGATATTTTTATTGAAATAAACACTTATATCGTTTAAAATGATTAGTCAATGAATTGGAGTCTTTTGTCTCTTGGAATACAACATGCACACTCAAGAGGATGTGATGGTGTTAGTAAGGTACGGCGCCATCCAGCGTGGTTGGGCCAGTGCCTAGGTCCAGGCCCGTTTGAAGGCTTGGGCCGAGTTAGGCCCATGGGCTCTAATGGGCTGGATTTGGCCCAACATTTTTCCCGATTCAGCCTTGGAGGCCAAATCAAATAATGGGGCCCAACCCTGAAGAACTTTTGAGGCCTTGGCCTGTATTGTCACTGATCCAGTCACCAATTCGGCCTAACCAAATTTTAAAAATATATGTATATATAAGTGATCGTTTGATCACTAATGATCATTGATTAGTAATCAGTTAACCCCATGTCTCTCATTTTTCAATCTTTACTCGTATATTAATTTCAAACGCTCTTTGTCTCTAAGACCGTTTATTTCCTTTCTCCTTACAAGGATTTAATCGCATTCTAAATATCACAGTGGAGAACAAAAACAACAGCAATAGTTACTGTGGTGGATCATTCCCACACAATCCTGACTTTACCTTGCATTTGTCGTGGAATTCATTCAATGACCATCGCAATAACAACATATACGTGCCAGGTCAGCCTCGGCAACTGGCACTGTAGGGATGAATGTCGGAAGCTAACACCCACCCAGACACTTCTCGGAACAATACCCCTACCCTCGAAAAGCCCCAAGCAACCGTGGGCAGGCTTCACGAAGAAGAACATGTTTGGAGGAACTTTCGGCTTGAGATCAATGTCAATCGTGACAACAAGACCATTTTTAAGGAAAAAATGTTTTATAAGGTTCATAACTTTTGTACAACACTCATTTTAGTATAATAACTTCTCAATCGATCACTTGAGTATCATAACGTTTTTACTACTTTCACTTGAATGCGATAATTATTTAACGAATCAATTGAGTGCCATAATTTTTAAAAAAAACATCTATGAGCTCTCAGGTGAACGCTTTTCTAATATTTAAAAATATATTTTTTAAATTTTTTTCAGAAAAGTTCAACTGTTTGTGCTCAAGCCCGGCACTTGGGCCAACCCAGCCCGGTGCTTAGCCCTATGTGGTATTCGTTGAAGAAGTCGATCTCTTCGTGGATGGCTTAGGGTCAAAACTAACCCAACCTGGACTCCTGTACATGGGCAGTCAAAGAAAAAGCTGACAATACGTACGTTTGGAGGAAAATACTTAAATGTGAGAAGCTTGTTGATGCCACGCGTTAAATATGTAATAGGTAATCATAGCCCTTGTCGGCTCTAGGTGAGGGCATCGCAGCCCTTGCCGGCTCTGGTAAGGGCATGGGCTCTAGCGAGGGCATCATCGCGGCCTCACCCATATAAGGCAAAGTTATCACAAGCCAAAACAAGGTGCGCAGCCCCTCACCCAGATATGGCAAGGGCCGCCTAGATCTAGTGACGGCCATCACGCCCCCGCCATATCTGGGCTAAACGAAGGCGTTGCGGCCCTCGCCCAATGCCGTCAAGGGTGTCCCATCCTTTGTCAGCCCTAAGTTCAAACCCAAATTCATAAAAAAAAAAAAAAGGTAAAGAAAAAAAGACACGATAATAATAATAATAATCAAAAAATATTTTGATATTATTAAAAATTGTTCACGTCAATGATTTTCAACCAAATTGGCTGAATAGACTCACTTGGCAAATGATCAAAAAAAGGTTTACGATTCAATTGGCTAAATTGAAAAATTTAAGACTGAATTGGCAAAATGCAATAAGTTTAGGATTCTTTGAATAATTTTTCTAGATATATGATTCAGGTTTAGGTCTCCATGCTAAAATTGTTGATGTGATTGAAGGAGGAGAATGGAGGTGGCCTGCAGCAAGCTCTGAGCATATGGTTTATATTCAAGTAGCCTTATGTGGTTGCATTTCCCAAATCAAGGTATTTTAGGATTATCTCCAATGAATCTACAAATGGTGATTTTAGTTAGGATGAGGCCTGGAAGCTTGTTGGGAATAGAGGCTTGACAACGACTCGGCATCGATTATGTGGTTTCATGCCATATGTTCCTATATTCGCTTTTATCGAATGGACGGTTTATGTTGATAGGCTACAGACCTTTGAAGGGACGAGCAAAACTGTAATGTCAATACTGATAATGGGTTGTGTAATGGGAGTGATGAATTGAGGGCTCATTTGTTATTCCCTAGTACTTTCTCAAAGGAAGTTTGGGAGCATGTATTACAACTTAGAGGTATAACTAAGTTTTTGGTGACTAGACGATAAATGTGACATTCTGAATTTCGATTCACTTTTAAGATAAATGAAATGTGTATATTCTTCAATCCATTTATAGTTAAATCTTGTTTAAAACTAATCATTCTCGGGATACTAACTTTTAAGGAATGGCTACCTAGGAAAATGTACTTGGACCTAAGAACTCGATCATGAGTCGACCTTCGATGACGATCGAGGTTGCCATGGCTTGAGTAATCGCAAGTCGATACGTGTAAACCCTAAAAAGCCGCTCATTAGTTAGAGATACTCTAAAGTCGCATTTGAATGAAATTAGCCGTCATTTGAATCCAAACTTAGATGTCTAATTCCTCAAAGTGTCACAACTAATTTATTTGGACGACGTCACATAAGCATTGCCAATCTTAATTTTATTGGATTTGTCGGAAATTGACGTGGAAAACGGAAGTGAGCGGAGCAAAGCCGCTGGGCCTCACGCTCGAGAAAGGCCGGTCATCAAAGCCCGATAAGGTTAAGTTGGTCCATAATTCGATACCCTAGCCAAGGATAAAATGGTAATTTGGGAGACAAAATTTGAAGAAAAATTGCAAAAGAAATGGGAAGATATTTTGTGTGAGATCATGATTGACCTCACTTTCTCTCTCTCTCCTCTCTCTCTCTTCCTCCTCCTTCCCCGCTGACCCCCACGCTGGCTAATTTCCTACTAACTTCCCCCACCGACTCACCCATTCCTTATCATTGACTCCACCTTCTTTTTCCATTTTTTTTTGCTTCTTCGCTTCAGCTGCTTCACTGCTTCTGCTTCTTTATTCTACTTTAGCTCGGCTTCTCCATTCCAGCCCCACCGCCAGCCCATTTCCTCGCTGGACCAGCCACCACCGAAGCCAACACCACCCCTCACCGTGACCATCAGCTTGTACTCACCTTAGCCGTGGACCGCCGTGACTGAGCTACCGCCGTCCTTTCCGTCTGGCCACTGGAACAGTAGCTGCTGGACTTGGTTTTGCTAGCTGATTCTTGCTAGTCTTAAGCTTAAGCTCTTAGTAAGTGACATTCTAAATCTTGTCTAAGCTAAAGGGTTACCAATGGACTTATTAGAGGTTGATTAGTGGCTATGGTTAGTTGGTTTAAAGGCTAGACAAGTAGATTTGCTTGTTGGTTGTGTTCCTGGATTTCGTTATTGCTGTGTCGCCGAGTTTTGCTATTTTTCTTGAGACCTGTGTCGGCTGAAACTAGGGTAATGTCCTCATAAAAGTTGTTCAAAACATCTTGAAGTATAATATAATTTAATTTGGAAATTTTTGGAAGTCATTTGAGGTCATTCAGAAGCCCATCTTTGGACCGAAATTAGTCTGCCGGAAATACTGTTCCTCCGACCTTCGGGTCTATTAGAATTTTTATAAATTTTTGCAGACCTGTTTTCAAAATACTTTCTTCACAAAACTTGTTAGGGACATTTGTGGCTATAACATATAAAAATTTCAAAACTTTCTAAGGAAATTTGGTTACACCCTGTTGCTTTCTCAAATGTTCATTGATTTTTTTTTTTTTTAACCCAGGAACCCCCCAAGACGGCCGACAAATAGGGAGTAAACCCTGGGGGCGACACGTCTTAGCCACCACACACGTCTTACCGGTTAAGTCACCCCTGCGGCCGGGGATTCGAATACTCAACCTTTTGCGAGAGGAAGAGTCGCGCCTCCCAACAAATATGCCCAGCGCGGATGGTCAAATGTTCACTGATTTACATGAGTAAGTTCAACTTTTTCCTTTCCATGTAATTTCTTCTTTAAGTGCAACTTTTTTATTTTGATATGACGTTGTAAACAGTCCTACATATCAATTATTCATTTGTATTTTATTGTCTGTGTATATAGACTTTAATCCTTTTGTCTTTTTAAAAGAATTAGCTTGGGTTGATGATGTTGTGTGGTTGTTTTGAGTTAATATATATTTGTTTTCTTCCTCTGATTATATAATTATATCACAATGCAAAACACATTTTTCAAGTGTTTTTGATTTTGCTTCTGGGTGGCTCTGTTGGTAGAGCTACTCTCGGTCGGATTACAAATGTCATTGGACAGCCCATTGATGAGATAGGAGAAATAAGTAAGGAACATTGAGATGCTTAGCTCTCTGAATTTGAACTAAAAAAGTGGTAGTGTTCTTGTTATTTCAAGTCATTTGATCTTTGTATTTGCTTTTACTCATTAGAGACGGACCACTTCTTACCTATCCATTGAGAAGCTCCTCTTTGGAATATTGAAAATGGTTACATCTTCTTCTCGGCTCGATATTCATGATGGTCCTTGTGCTGATGAAACCAGGTCCAAGTGGAAAAGGTTAATTGATCTCATTTCTTTTAAATATCCTTACATCATCTCCCGCCTAGATGTTTAGGAGGAAATAAGGGTGCTGCTGGCAAACTTAAACCTCGTTGGTAACATTGAAAACCTCAAGTTTTGGGAGAAATATGAAGAGTTTATATTTCTCTTCGACTATAGCTTACAAGCCTTCAAGTCTAACATAGAGCAAATTGATTCCATCCAGTCCTTTGCAGATGAATATTGGGATAAGGAGAAACAAACCCATTGTGCAAGAAAGGTTCTCAAGGGTCGGCATAAGGACTTCAAACAGGTCAAAGAAGAACACTCCAAACTTATGGAAGACAGGGAGAAGCATGTGACCAAGCTGAACATTCTTGATACTCAAATTGATACAGAGAGTGAGACTGCCAAACCAACGATAGAGAAGGAAAGGATCTTGAAGAGGTTGAACAACCTTGATCACGAGATTCAAGTTCATCAAGGCCTTGTAGCGCGCCTTAGTCAACCGTTGGAAGAGCAGGAATCCTTGTCTGAAGAACTCAATGAAGAATATGACCATTTGTCCCCGAGGTTTAAAAGACAAGATGTCATAAAGAATTGATGTACTAAGGAAAATGAATAGTTGGAAGAACGTTTGTCTGCCTTTGTTAGCACTTTGAATCAGCATGTTAACCCTATGCAGTCTATTGAAACTTTAATGAAGTATTCTTTTTTAAATCAATGCATAACATCGACTTGGTGTTCTTTAAACTACGCAAAATACAATTGCAAGAAGAGGATTGCGTCATCAATAACCCCCATGTTACTAGATTTTACTTTATTTTGAGTACATCATACTACAAAACAAAAATCAATTAGAACCTACGATATCGTTGGATTTGTCTTTGGTTTTCCTTCAACTGCCTTTGATCAAATAAAAGGAATCCAAGTTGGTTTCGGTTTGGTTTACTTCAATCAATGGCTTGAATTGGTTTTTTAATTTGTTAGTATTCCCGTGTAAAAACCGGCACTTCATTACCAGATGTGGCGATTAATGACATCACAATGACTCTTTGTTAAGGATCTGTTGGGGCAAACAACAAATTCATTTTCTTTCCAGTTCTTCCCCTATGCCTTTCATTACGAGTCCCAATCACTTGGATCTTCTCATCACATCCACACTTTCTCTCTAGGTCTTCCTCTAGATTGTCTCCGCTCTCGCTTAGGCAAGCTTTCGCCTTTTCCTTTCCCTCTTCCTTTTGTTACGCCTTATCTAGTGCTTTTTTAGAATTCTTGAGAATGCACGTGAGAAGGGAAAAAAAAAGAAAAAGACAAAACCGAAACCCGACCCGACTCGGAGAACTACCTGAAGTTCTTTACTTAATACTTGAACTGGATGAGACCTAAACCGAAAATACCTGAAAATTTCTCTTCAGGTCAGGTCGTGTCAAGTAAAATTGACACCCAATCAAAATGTGGCTTGATTTAATAAAGCCCAACTTGTGTCCATGGCCTAGACCGGCAAAGTCCAATTTTAGTCCACATATTAGGATCTGGCCCGAGTCCCCATTTTTTGGAAATAAAATTAAAAACAATCGAAAAATTGGTCATCGAAATAACCTCTGATTAGGCTATTAGATTTGAGTATCAGAATTGGTTCAGTTTCATTTAGATAGTATACACATGATTTAGGATAGTTCATGATTTCCTCTAGTTTAGATTTAGCGAATTAGTCACTTTAGAAATTGAAGTCAATTTGAACTAAGCTCATAGGGGATTGTCGTTCTAGAGCTTAATAACAAGGCCATGTAATATTCCTTACCTAATCGTAACGGGTTACTTATTGTACTATATCTTTTACTCGTTCTTCATTGCTTTCTTATATCAATTGATTGTGAGTCTTTTATATTGTTTTCCTATGTTGTGATCTGCTTTCTTTAGATGAATGGTTAGGTTACCTTTTTAGGATTAAAATAAACACCAATAAAAACATTGTATGGACACCTAGCGAGCAAGAACTTTAGGACTAATAACTGGTAAACAGATTACATGGACACTACAAATAATCAATTTTAGGTATCGAAATAGCACTAGTTAGAATTATTGTAATCAAGTCACCGACCCTAAATCTCTGTTTGCATAGGAAGTGAGCATATTTCCATATATCACTTGATTTCTAGCTAATCTTAATAGACTAATGGCAACTCCTCATTTTGAATTTTCATAGGGTTAATCGAAACCAAAATTGAATATTTTAACATTGAGCTAGGTAAGGGTTTAGGAGAACCTGCGCTGAATAGGGATCGTTGGTTCACCTTTGACATTACCTCTATACCTCATCCTTTTTCCTCAACGGAAAGAGGGTCACGACAACTTGGAGACTCCAATGGGAAAACGAACGAGGTTAGAGGTAATGTCAAGTTGGGTACCAATGATCCGGTAATGTCAAATTGGGTACCAATGATCCTCAATCCGCATGGATTCCCCCAAACCCTTACCTCGCTTGACGTTGGAAATTAATTTGGATAAACCCTATCAAAATTTTAAATGAAGAGTCGCTACCATCCTATTCAGGTCGACTAGAAACCAAGTGAGGTATGGGAGTATACTTCCTACACAATCAAAGATTTAAGATTGGAAACTATATTACACTAGTTATTTAACTAGTATCTTTTTGGCAATTAAAATTGATTTTTTGTTAACTAAAGTATCTATGCAGTCATCTTATCTAATTATGAGTACTAAAGGTCATTCATGCCGCTAAGTGTCCATGCGATGGTTCTGTATTTATTATGGTCCTAGGATGTAACCTAACCATTCAACTAAGAAAATGAATCAAAACACACAATCGATATAAAAACAATCACAACAAACAAACAAATCAGGAATAGTAATAAAAGTGAATAAAATGGTGAAGTGCAGTAAAATAACCCAATACGAGTTCGGCAAAAGAATATAACATGGCCTTATTATTAAGCCCTATGATAGCAATACCATGAGCTACAAGCAAATCTAATCCAATCCATCTACCAAGACTAAACTATAACAAAGGTCACTAAAATCTCTAAACTATATGAATATCAAATAAATGAAACTATGCTAATTATAATACTAAAATCTAACAAACTAATCAAGGCGTATTTATCTAACCAATTTTCCAAATTTTTATTTTCGGATTTTTTTAATTATTAATTTTTTATTCATTCTTTTTTTAAATTAATTTTTTATTCTCAGTCCATCTTCTCCAGAATACACGCAAACTTCTTCTTTTCCCATCTGTACACGAGACACTCTAATTCAAATTTTCCAACTCAAATTCTTGGCCAAATCTTTATCATCTCTATTCAAGTAACAAACATACAAAGTTACTAATCCAGAATCTATCAAACCATTCAAAATAGAATCTTCTCAACTACAAAGCATCTTCCTTGGAAACCACTATAGCTGAACATTTCAAGATAGAACAAATAGTATATAAGCATCCAGAATTTGCCCAAGATCAACACGCATGAACTTGATCCACATACTGTCAAAAAAAAAGAACATGATACACAGAATCATTTACCCCAACCATTGATCATCTCTGACCATCACCAGATTTACAGCCTTTCAAAATTTACGATCCTATCTTTGCGAAAAAGCACCAGATACAGATATCAAAAATGGAACCACAACAGAGAAACTAACTCAAATATCACCAGAGATCAAAGAGCGTATCAGTGATTCCAGTTCATGTTCTCACCACAATCGCCAACCACCAACACCAAGACATACAGACTAGAAAACAGAGCAAATAAACATAGTGCAGAGAGAGTCTCAACAACAGGTCCAGGAATTTGCAACAAACACCATTGCCCATTCGCAAGTGCAGCATATCCAGTAAAGATAATCATTTAAACATGACCAGAAGAGGATGACAAGTTTGATCCATCAACAAGTATATGACCGTCAGAATCTATACGATTCTATTCACATTTACCAAACCTATTGCGGTACCAATTTAGTTTAAGCTCAGGCTCAAATACATCTATAGCACTTTGACGGATAGAACACAAAAAACAAAAAAAGGACAAAGATCAAACAAGCCACATATAAAGGAGATCCTCAATCTATGAACTAATAGACACATCAAATGATCAGTACGACAGACAAGTTCATCTCAGCATGTCAAAAGTCTCTCTAATTGTTCAATAACAAGAGTTCATCTAACTTGTGCATTTTCATCAAACAGGTAGACTATCTCTCAGCTAAGGATCGCATATTCAATATAAGGACACCATTTAGACCACAAATCATCACATCAGCATTTCTCTGTCTCTACACTGGGCGAAAAAGTAATGGAGAACAGGTCATTGAACTTTACCTTGGACAGAAACTGGAATTCTCGCTCTGGCTGGAACAGAAAGTCCTAGGAGCGTGCTAGAGAGAACCTTCATTTGAATGGGCTCAGGTTTATATCTTTTCCAAGTGGGCTCTGTGTTCTTCATTTATTATTATTATTATTATTATTATTATTATTATTATTATTTGTTTTTATTTGTTGATTTCCTTATTATTTATTTATTTATCTATTTTTTTTATTATCTAGTTATTTTTATTTGGAACTTTTATAAGAATGAACACTAGCATTGATGACCAAAATCCAAGTGTCAACAAGGGCTTCTTCAAGGGAGAAAAGAAATTAAGACACCATTGTCCCTATTCCTTTCTATTATTTCTATCAAGGTTCTCTCTAAAGTGGATGACTTTAAGATATTCTCCAATGGCTGTTTGAAATCTTCAATGTACTCCATATATTGCAAAGCATTCTCTGGATTGAAACTGAATCCTGATAAAATACAATTGTTTTTGGTTGGATATGAGGATCAATACTGTGCTGAGTTGCTTCAATTGAATGGTTTTAAATATGGAAAATTGTCTGTTAAGGTTTAGGTTTGGGATCTTTCTCTTATCCCCATAAGACTAAGTGACAAAGGATGTAGGTCCCTGATCAGAAAGATTCCAACAGGAATGACTGCATGGACCATAAGAACACCTCAATTATGCAGGTGGACCCCAACTGATCAAGTTTGTTATTATTTACAGCTTGATAAACTATTATTGTCAAATTTCTACCATGCCAAAGAAGTTGACATGAAATGCTCAACATTTGTGTAAAGGTCAGAGAATACTCATGGGGCCAAGGTTGCTTGGAAGAGGTTTGTTTGCCTAGAATTGGAGTCCTGTTTCTTTGTAAATGACATGTACACTAAATAGGATATGGTATTAGTGAGGCACGGAACAGCCCCGCATCCTAAGGCCTGTGGCTGGGCATTGGCCCATTAGATCGCGGACCATTAGGGATCACACATGATATAGACCAGAATAATGAAGCTCAGACACATCAATAGCATGCCTAGAATTACCTCAAACATCGAAAGCTCATAAAACAAATCAAGCTAGATTACTGAATATTTTGATGACAAACATTAGCATCAGAAAAGTGATGCCTACACAGGGTCATGCAATAAAGTATCTTACAATCTGATAATCAAGTTAAAGCATGAAATGGACTTGTGACCACAGCTACAACCCTCAATAAACACATGAACATCAAGGCAAAATCTGATCCGGATGTGCATCACGCTTCCTTTCTCAGGTCCCTTGATGAAAGTTGAAAAAGCAGTAAACGACTATGCATTGTCAGTCAAAGTGCACTGAATCATTTGCAGACACTTTATCATCAATAACGTTCACATGAATCTCTTTACTTAAATGGCTATCTGAACAACATTATGATTATACAACTTTTTAAGATCTAGAGACAAGATAATTACAGTTAGCTGTTTCTGACACCACAAAACAAACAGCAGAGAATCTTATTATGCTAGAATCTGCACCAACGATGTCACATCTAGATTTGCACTTTTCATGTAGTATACAAAGAGTCAGGAAACTATTAGTTCATAAGTTATTGTGCAATGAGTTCACCTCAAGAATGGGAAGTATCTTGAACTGCAAGTTTGACTTTAGGTTTAGTAAAATGAAGAGATTAACTGACAGGAATAAGAATAATGGCAATTATAACTAAAATAAACCAAGAATCAGGAATGAAGAGCAAGGATGTTGTCTAACTTCATTTTGAAGACCTTTATATTGCCTCATGATTGAATACCACCATGCAAGAGAATTTATAGCTATAGGTATACTCAATCGTCACATGAGCATCATATCATACTGCCACAGCAAGAAACATTGCCACAGCGCCCTAATCCGAGCCATTCAATTGTTAACAGGCTATACTTCAGAAAGGTCTCACCATGCAGCCCATTTGTTATATGCACAAGTAACTGATAATAGTTCAATATGCAGCAGAGGTGCTTCATAATACTATACATGATGTACATTATGTTCAGAAAAGCAAGGAATCATTAGTTCAACGGTCTTACCTAGTCGTGCAAAGGCATAAGAAGATTCAACAGGAAGAATCAATGCACATAGATCTAATGAGAAGCCTGAGTAATCCGTGATCTGTGAGGCTTTGGAGCTGAAAATCAAATATTAGCATTCAGCATACATATATATAAACAAATCATAGATTCCACAATGTCATAAACAGAGAATAAATGGAAAAGGAGGGGAAAAAAGGAGAAGAGAAATGATACTTCATGTAACAAGGTTCAACAAAACAAAGAAGAAACATGAACCAAATTGATTTTATCATTGCAAAGGCAAATTATTTAAGGCCATCTTTTCTGTCTTAAAGCATACTAATTATCTCAGAGGCATGAAAAGGTTATGGTCCTATCAGTCTCTTGAAATATTTGCAACTGAAGAGCACAAATTAGACATTTGCTCGACCAAGAACCATATAAGTTTAGTAACTCACAATAGGAATCAAGGAAGAAGATATTTCTCTCCAACGAGTCTAACCAATGGATGATCAACTATTAAGATACTGCACTTCATCTTTTCCTTAACCAAGGACATGATATCCCATTTTTCAAATGGCAATCTAGCTTAGGTATACCGAGTCTAGAGGCAAGCCACTTATGATTAACAGGGTATCTGAAAATCAGCCAAGAAAAAAAAAGACTGGGCATCTGGAAACTCTATCTTTTGTTTACTGGGCCAATTCGACACCCACTTATGGCAACTCTGAACACCGCTCCCCTCAAGCAACTATACTAAGTGTCAGTTTGGATGTGTGCACCATCTCAAGATGAGCACTCTTGAGCACCTTATCCTTGATGGAGAAAACTTCTGAATAGGTTCTTATCCAACCAATGACCCACCAGCTCGATGCTCGCAATTTCACTAACCCTTAAGTCATTACAAAACTTTCCATTGGGCCAGCTTTATTTACCTGGGATGTGCAAATAATTCTCCACATCAAGGATACAAAAACATATCTTCACTGCAGCAAACAATTTACATATGGACAAGTGCGAGAGAGAGAGAGAGAGAGAGAGAGAGAGAGAGAGAGAGAGAGAGAGAGAGAGAGTTTTCAGCAAGATCTATAATCACCAAAAGCCCCAGCTACAATTCTTTCTCTAGCTGGTTGAGAGAGTTGATTGAAAAGTAGAAATAAAAACAGGCTTCCTGAATTCTCCATAATCAATATGGAAGGGATCAGTGCAAGGAAGATCATCGTATTGGGCTCTAAAAGATAAATTTTTCCAGAAAGGTCTTTCAGGGAGACGTTGCTAGCAGGCACACTGCTCACCTTCATTGATTGATAAAGAAAACTTTGGTTCAAGGGTAGAATTTCTCTATTATGCTCATAAATGCCTCGTCTAAAGTATTTAACTATGCGTCCATTGAAAATGAACTACCAGTTCCCTTGGGTTTTCTAATGTAAATAGGTGCAAACTGCATTATAATAACATTCTTTCGAACAAACAGTTCAACTTATTAAAATGGTTGATCGCCATTTATACCATTAGGGTTTCCTCGTTCATAAAAATCTCGCAGAAGAGAAATGGCTTCTGATGCCATTATACCCCCACAGCATTTGAAACCCTTAGATCCAGAATTCCCAATACTGCAAGAGAAACAAGAACAAAGTTGGAAACATTCATAAATCAGGCAGATGCATCCCAGAATGCTTTTGACTCATAATCAGATTATTAATCACAACGTAAAGATAAATTTCAAGCTCTAAAAGTATTGGGTTTTCGTGGTTTATTCTTTTCCCTAAACTTTCTGTGGAGCTGCATCCTTGGTACATCTCCTGCTTCTTCCCCCAGTACTCGAGCTTGTTCTTACAAAACTAACACTTTAAACAGATAAACAATGTCCATAATCTAGATTAGCAACTTCATGTACTGCTCAGATCACAATAAAACAGATCCTGTTTCACTACATCTTAATTCTATGTCAACAAAGTCGGATTAAAAAATTGATGAGTTCGGAACAAACTTAGGAAACATGAAATGTTAGCTCAAAACAGAGTGAAAGAGATGAAAAATCATACTACAAACACAAGCAATACACCACAATTTAGCAGGCACATGCTCTCATGTATGCAAGAAGAGACAATTGCAACTATTAAACAAGAAAAGATATTTCTTTATCAAGTACATTGCCCATGGCCAATCAAAAAGCGTAAATTTTTCCTCATAGTTAAAATATCATAGTTCTTTGAAGATACTATATATCTTGATTTTAACATGATAATATTAATGACATCAAAGAATCTCGCTGCAGTGAAAAAGCCAGGAAGAAGAGATGAAGAAACAGGGGGGAGAGGGAAAAGGAAAAAAGAAACTAATGTTAGCTTAACACGTGGCACTTCCCAAAACTGTAAACTTTTTAGGGCAAATAAAGAATATAGAAATGTCTAAAAAGTCACCGAGAATTTAAGAAAAAGGAAACAAAGCGGGAAAAGAAAGAATAAATATAAACTTGACTTCTTAATGCTTCCAGAAACACTTTCTTCCATTTAGACCAAGGAAAGGACAGAAAAGATGGAAAATTAGTTCCATAAACCTCCATTTCTCGTGGTTATGTGTTACAATATTCAACATGCAACAACATACAGAATCACAATGAACCCACATCCATCAATAATCAACATAAGGAATCACAAACCTCCTGTAAGCTTTAGTTGTCAATTGTCATATGTCACAATTTCAAAGTAAAGCTACATAAATACAAAACCAGCAGCAAAAGCAAGTTCATAAACTAACCTAATGCATGCCTCAGAGCTACTTGAATGCAACGACAGTATTGAGCCACAGCCTCCAAATTTATCATTTGCACAGCCATAATATACTTCCTTTATACCTAAAAAGGGTAATAGTCATCTAATCATAAATAAGCAAATTTTAGGAAGTTCAGTTTTATTTCAGTATGATCAACAGATGTACCAATGATAGATAATGCTGCTGCACACATTATGCATGGTTCACATGTCACATAAAGGGAGCATGCTGAAAACTTCTCTGCAACTTCTACAGCCGAAAATCCAGTCCTCTGCCACTGTACAAGAAGAACATCAAGAGCTTCCATCTCTGCATGTCTCGTTGCCTATAAAAGCACAAGGAGAAAAACAACACAAGCATGTCAAACTTAGGAGCTTTGTCAGAGAGACAGTTACTCATAGTGCGGTTTCAACATAAATTTCGGAAAGGCATTTCATGAGAAATATTCTCCTTCAAGTTAACTGATTAAGAGTATATAAAAGATTGAATAAGGCATATACTACATGAAGTCAACAAGTTTTGCTCACTTGAAGTTGCTGAGAATCTCACAAGGAAAAAGGCTTCTCATTGGATTAACCACCTCCACCTTTTCTAACAGTATTTTTAAATATACCCTTGTAGCAAAGGTGCTTTTGTTTTTTTTATTAATCTCCACAAGATACTAAAAGGGTCAAATATTTTTCACATCAACTATTCATTACTATGCATGAAGTCATTTATAGTAATGTATTGCCACCTCATGACTATAAATTATTACAGAAATAGACTATTAGATAAGAGATGATCCCTATCTGAAACCAGGCTTAAACTAGTTGTGTAAATGGTCATTGTATGAAGAACTGTGAACAAGGAGCAGGTTCTTACATCTTAAAAGGCAATACAATGGTAATAATGCATTTTTAGACCATATCAGTACACCAAAAGTCTAGCTAAATACAGCCCAAGAGAACAATGTTAGGAACTTCACAAATGCAGATAAACACCGTAATATTATTCGAGACAGAGCACAATGGTGAACAAAAAAAGTAAAACTTTGTGCATAATATTCTTAGCCATAGCCATATTTTATGAAGAGTAATGAGAAAAAAACCCCTCACAGCCTAATAATGCATGGAAAATTCCACTTACTAACATATTTGATAAGATATTATTTTATTATCTAATTAATACATATTAACGGAGAAACATAAAATGATCAACAATAAACTACAAGTGGATAATTCGAGGGTATTAATTTGGAACAATAACAAAAGGCTGTTGGCCAAAATTTATAGGAGGGGGTGGAGAAGCAATGATAAACATACATTCCGTGTCTCGTTAGTCCGGTTTCTTCCTGCCGCAACAACGTTCCCATCCTTAACAATCACACAGCTGTTCAATCAAAGAGTCCAATCTAAAATCATTCACTAATTAAGACAAAAATCCTAATCATCTTAATTAGAAAAAAAAAAACATATATGGAATGCACCTCATTACGGACAACCATTATCTTACCCAACTGGAACTTCAAGGCTGTCCAACGCAAGCTTTGCCTTGTATAGGAAAAGCAAATAGGTCTTGTTACTTGTTCGGAGAAAAAAATATAAGAATAAGAGTCAGAAATTCTTTCATGCATGCATGCATGCATATAGGCAAATGCAAGAGGAAATCAGCATCACGTTGCCAGCAATGAAATATGTCAGTATCAATATGCAGTTACTAATGGAACAAATGCATGTCCCATAGTTATATGATCAAGTTCTTGCAGGTCCCGTATAATATACTGGTCACTAACTTCCAAGCAATGATTATCACCCCATGCTCATTTAGTACTAGAGATGCAAATCCCACCTAACGGTTAAACTGATATGGCTCTAACAACAGTACAGCAAAAACAAGAACTAATTTGGGAAACTACATGTTGCCCATTCTAGTGTGTCCTATCATGGGTATCTCAGAAGCTTTTCTCTCATTAATGAGGTTTCACTCAAACATTCAAGAAGCTTCCTGGAATTTTAGCTTCTGGGTCATTTTCCTTTACACATGCTATGGTAGATAAGGATAAAGAGAGATCCCTAAAACTATAGTGAAGCTCCCAGAAATCAGAATTGACCATCAGCTTCTTGTGATTTTTTTTTTTTTCCGGTAAGGAGCTTCTTGTGATTTGGTCTCTGATTTACTGAATAACTTAGGTAAATTCTGTGTTTCTCTTGATTTTTTCTTTTTCATATCCACAGGTCACAAGACCAAAGAAAAAATCCACCTAACTAGTTATCCAAGGGCACAACTAATGTTCATATTATTCTCGCGCTCCAAGTAAACTTCGTTTTCAATTCTCCCTAGGTGCCAAAGTCAACAAGTGGCAAAAGGGCTGTCCTATACCAGTGATCAAAGTTTCTCATAATTCAATTGTCCTGGCAAAGCTATCACCCACTGCATATTTTTATGATAGGCAAATACTACACATCTGCATTTCCTAGACACCTCAAAAGCACACAAATCTCTATTTTTTTAGTGTGGCTGGTTGTCCACTTCAATGAATGGTTTTGCGTGAGGGAGTTCCCAACCCTATAGCACCCGGATTGGCTCAGTTTTTCACCTGAGAAAGGGACTGAACCAACCCATGTACACCCTAATTCCCTTTGTTTCCCTCTCCCTCACTTGCTTTTTCCTTTGAACCTAGACTTCACCTACTTCTTTCAATAAATTGCCACCTACAAAACAAAGAAATAAAAGCTATACCTTCTAGAAACTGTTGTTGATTGTGCAGCATGTAGCTTCAATTACCAATGGATTCACTATGAAGCATCCACAGGCAACACTTACAAAGAAACACTTATTCAACATCTCTTGAATAAATTCAACTATACATTCTTCAAGTTCCCATGCAAATTGTAGCACCAACAAATCAGATTCAAAATTCAGCTCAAGTATTACATGAACTCAATACAATCCGGCCATGCGAGGTGTTACCTGATCGATAGCAAGCTGCATAAAACCCAGAACCTCAGGAGAGAATCGTTCACCCAAAGCTACATTATCAGTTTCCATGGCTTCGGTCAGTGGTGGTAGTCCGTCACCTCCACTCGCCGGTCTCCGCCACCTTCAATTTGCTAGGCTGTTTTAGGAAGAACTTCTTCTGTTCGTCGCATCCATTGGTAGGTGGCTATCTTCCTTTCGTCAAAGCTCACTAGTGTCGGATGAAAGATAAGCAGTCATGATATTGAAAGTGGCATCAACGGAGTTCAAAGTTTGCCTATGGTGGAGGAAAGGAAGGAGCTTAGAACGGGAAAATCAAAGAAAGAAGGTGGAGAGAAAGAATTAAAAACAAACAAAAAGAATAAATAGAAGAAAGAATTTCAGAATTTTATTTTAGGATATGAAGAAGTTAACCAGAGTTAAAGGGGATTTAGCGTAAAGAAAAAAAAAAGGTTAGGTGGTCATGCTTACTCATAGATGAAAATAGATGATTATTTATGAAGTATGTGGTCCTTAAAGACCTATTATATTTCGACTATGATTGAAGGGTAGTTTGGGAAAGATGAAGATATATTTTGACTTAGGCTATGTTGTTTGGAGGAAAATATTTTACCGGAAAACTTTCTTTTCATTTTTCAGTATTTGGTGTGGGAAAATAAGCTGGTCAAAGGAAAATGACTTCGATCAACTACCAAGTTCAAAAATAAGGAAAACAACTTCCCAATTTAAAAAGTGGAAGTCATATTCCAAAAAAGTACGAGGACTATTCTTACCCAAGTTTTTGACGGATGACTAAGTATAAAAAGTATAAAAAGGTTTCTTTCAGGCATATGCACTCAAGTGAGGACGCATTTTCAATTGAGGACCACATAATTCTATACACAAAGCTAGCATAAACTGCTCAAATGGGAAAATTGTTTTTCGATGTGATTCACAATTTGATGTGCACCGAACTAGCAGTACGTCATCACACACCAATATAAAGCAGGACAAGCCCTCTCACAAATCATGTTCAACCACGAAAGAAGCAGGACACTACGCAACACCAGTGCAGTCACAGAATCTGTAAATTCTCCGCTCGTTCAAGGTCCTCTCCACATCATCTCTAATATACTGCCGTCATCTCTAGCACACATTCACAAAAGACGATTATCCGGTGAGATTTTCAACTCAATTTTCTCTGGGGAATTTCAACGAACACCTGGCGGGCTAATCGTAGCAACCACCACAACATGAATATAACCTCCCCAAATTCCAGCCATCTCCATAGAATCAACCCCATTGCACAAATCTAAACGCCCCCTCAACATCATAAACTCAAAACCATCATATAGAAAGGGCTTAAGAAACTCAGACGTGTGGTGGGTCGCCAAGATCAGAACAACAAAGAACAAGAAGAACGACGGAGGGGGTGGGCTCGAGTCAAGGACAGTCAACAACGAAAGAGACAAGAAAGACGCACCCGTAGGGCTCCAATGGCACCGAGAAAGGGTGACCGAAAAATGGGAGTGGCAGAGGAAGAATCGCGAGCGAGGGAGCCGCTGCGGAAGGCAAAGTCCCCTGGAGTTTCGAGGGAGAAGACGAAGACGACACGCCCTTCAAAGCAACGAGGGAGGGAATCGGGAGTGAGAGTTGACCTCGCCTTTTGAGGTTTGCTCCGTCAAAGGCCATGTAATTTACTGAAGGCTTTGATATCAACAAAAACTTTAAACTGCTGCACATACAATAAATTTATCCCAAATTAACTTTTTAATCACCAAAAATCTCAGGCCTTTACAAACGTGATAAAATTACCATAAACTTATTTTTTGGCCATCAAAAATCCCAAATCGGTGCACCTATGACAAATTTACTATCCGTTAATTTGGATTAATATAAAAAAAAACTACAAATTGGTAAACACGTGACAAACGGAGAGGTAAACACGTGATCAAATGGTATACCTATTAACTGTCACATGTCATCCAACTCAGAAATTTGAATATAAAATTTAATGGAAACTAAAGAATAGTACAATTGTCTCAAATGTACTAGTTTGAGATTTTTCATGATATTAACCATTTCCTAAATATACTTTATGGCCATCTTATGTCATGATATCGGATAATAGTGTGCATCTGGTCCCGTTCAACTCGGAATCAAACCAGGGTTTCGGTTTTAGGTTCTTCGAACAAAAATTACTTTTGAACTGATCAAGAATCAAACTTGGTTTTCAACGTAAATAAATAATATAACTACTTGATCAGTATATGTTGAATGTATTATAAGAATGTTGAGATTTTACACAAAATAAAATAAAAAGAATAGACTCGACGATTCAGTTCTCAATTTCAAAAATTTGGAATCAGGAACGGTTTCCGATTATCACCCCTAATATTGGGAGAAGTTGGGGGAAGGTGCTATGGGAACGTGTTTCGTGCCAAACAACATTTTTCTCAAATTGCTCCCAATGCACTTTTCAATTACGATTTACCAAGTAATCTTTGTATTTCCCAAAGGCTTTCCCCAAAAGCCGAAAAACCAGAGAAAATACAATAATTTAACTATCACCAAGTCAGCATAAAAGAAAACAGCTAAAAGGCGGAGGAAGATTAAATGAATATTAAGGTTCCGCTCGTTTGGCAGAAAATATTCTCCTTTTGGAAAATATTTTCCTGGAAATCATTTTCCTGAAAAATGTTTTCCTAAATACAATTTTTGGTGTTCGGCTAAAATCAAAAAAAAGTTTCAAAAAAATATTTTTTAGTGTTTGGCGTCCCGTCGACGTCCGTGACAGTGACAATCAGGCAACCGATGTCGACGGTAGTAATAACGCGACGATGGCGATAACCGGGCGTCCGAGTGGCCGGTAGGCGGGCGGTAGTGGCGGTGGCGGTCGGCAATGGCAACCAATGGCGGCGGCGGCGGCGGCGGGCAACGACGGCGACCGACGATTAACTTCCTCTCCCACGGAAAATATTTTCCCTCTCCATAGACAATTTTGCCTTCGCTTTAAGGAAAAATGATTTCCTCTTTGCCCCAAACACTGGAAAATGCGAAAAATATTTTCCGCCAAATGAACGGAGCCTAAGAGCATAAACAAGGTAATTATGTTTGTCTATCACCTCCCCTATCGATTACTTCTTGCCTATAAAATATCACAATTCTTTTATAAGTTTTATCGGGTAATCAAGCTAAAAAGAAAATAGTGTGAGATTGGGGTGAAATTGTCAAAGTCGATAATAGAAAACTTTAGAAAACGGTGAAATGTGAAGTCATTCATAAAAGTTCACATTAGTAATGCCAGCACCGTTTTTTTTAAGTACATAGCACAACACGAATTTCACAATTAAACAATTTCTATTGCTCAAGGGAAAAACATCAAATTCTTTTGAATTGAATATAATTTAAGTACATCTCTATTGTGTTTCCTCATTTACACTAGTTGTAATTGCAGTAAGAAATCCTAAATCTCGAGTAATGTGCAATCAACTCCTAAACTTTTCAATTATTTCAATTTAAACAGTAAACCTTCTTTAAAAAGGGCAATTAAGTCTTATCAATAAACAATACCAGAAATTAACATCATGTCACTCAAAAAGTGCTTATTTGACATCCTTAAATTGTACTTTTCAACGTAATTTTAGACTTAATTGTATTTTTGTTATAGAGATTAAGGACTTAATTGAACCAATTAAAAAGTTTAGGATTCGATTGCACAATTTGATAAAGGTTTAGGAGTTAAGATTGCATTCAGTAAATAAGATTCAAGACTTGTGATGCAGTTTACTGCTGTTTATTACAATCACACCCATCATTTTACAAATTTAGAGATATAAGATTGAACAAAACGCGCGTGAGATCTGAGGATTATAAACATTCGAATCGAGCCAAAAGATAACACCATCCTCTAATTTTGGACTACTTGTAACTCTATTCTCTTGACACTTCCAATATGTGGGATCAAAATCATCATACTAGCAAGCTGTCAAGTCCTCTGTTGAGCTCTCTGTCTTTTGACTAAAACCGATTCCCAGTTCTCTCTGCATCCGAAAGACAATTTGAAGGAACCGAGCTTTGACAATTCGAGTTCAGGTGAAGCTGCAAAAGTTTCCACAGGTCCAAGTCCGAAAACACTCGTCCCGAAAATTTGTTGATCAGAATCAAGAGAAGCAAAGCCATGTAATTTTTCAACGAGTCTGTCATTCCCTTTGGCCAACATACATACTGTTGCTAGAAGGAATAGCAAACAAGGTAATCCGCACCAATCAAAACATGATACTGGGGAAAGTGCATCCGCCGAAGCAACTAATCTGGAGTAACTGAGTATCGAATTGTTCCTCACCCATGGTAAACTGCTGCTGCCAACATCTTGGGTCGAGTTATTTAAGGCCGTTTTCTGTGACCCGCGTCTTAAAGCAAGAAAACGGATTTGAGAGGAAATCCTAAGTCCCGCATACAACAGACCCCAAGTACTTGCAGGTTGGATTTAGTAAACTTCACAGTCTAGGAGCATCTAAGCAACAAGAATGGTCTTCAGACTTGAGGGCCATGAAAGCGTGACAAGGGTTATAATAGCTCGTGAAAATGTTGACCAAGCTAAGTACAAGTTCATTTAAAAAAAGATGTAGAAGTACCTGGAAGTAACAGCTGAATTTATAGAAACAGGGAAGGGAACATGAGGATGGTCAAGTTCTTCGGCACTAGCCTAGTCTCAAAGGTAACAACTGAGACCTCAGAGTCGAGACACACTTTGATAAACATGTAAATGCTGCTATACTACAAAGCCTAGCTTCTACAGCTATAGAATGCAATGGATCCCGTTCTTAGCCACGAAACAATCATACCGATTTCCCAGGTCACTGGAAAATCCAAACCTGAAAATTATGTCCTGGATCCAGATATGACATCAAGCAATCCACAGCAGTTCATCCATGATGACCTTTGCGACACTCTTGTCATTGGTACCTCAGGCTGCAGAGCAACAACGCAACAAGTTATTAAGCAAATTCCATTCTGAAGCATATATTCATTAAGTGTCATTAAATTGGAGGCTACAATTGATCGAAAAAAGTGAAGTACCAGGTTGTCTGCCGAATTCACCACCGGCAAACTCTCACTCTCTCCATTGTAGGATTCCTTCGCGGACTCAAGCCTCTCGATGTAGATGCTTGTGCCGTCCAACTCTTCCTCGGTTTCCTCTTTCTTGACAACCTTAACAATAAGAATACCGTTAGACTTTAACTCACTTCCTTGGCCATCAGTTTCATCGCCAACAGCTTCCTCGACATCCTTCCGCTTGATCTGTAGATCAACTCCGGCTTCTACCTTTTTAACAATCTGAACAACCGCATTTGACTCTGGAGGCTTGTTCATAGATGCGGACTGAGGAGACGGCAATTCTCCACTCTTTAAGTCCTCATTGCCTTCATTGAATGAGTTAGGATGGTCCTCAGATGTTGGGGAATTATCCTCGGTACCGCCATCACTATCCTTATCGTTTTCACATATCAGATCACCAGTTTCTAATCCCAAAAGTACCCAAAGAAAAGGAAACGAATCAATGAAAGAAATCACCGAATATCTAACCCCAAAACCAAGACAAAAAAAAAAAAAAAAAAAAAAAAAAAGCTCAGCATACAGGTTTAAAGGGTTACGAGCTAAATCAAGATTTGGGAATTTTTGAAAGACAAGCCATCAGATCAGCCACACACACAGCCAAATGAACAAACATCTAGCGAACCAAACGACATTGACATGCACCCACCAAACGAAATTGACAGAGAAGAGAATGTGAGAGGTGAACAATGCTAATTGATGATTGAGCAAGAGAGATCACCGTGAGGGTTGCTGCTGGTTTGGCTCTCCAGTTCCTTCTTCCTCTTCCTAGCGGCTTTTCTCCTTTTTGCAGCTGAAGCCATGATGACCCTCACTCAAATCTCACACCCCACAAACTCTCTCTCTCTCTCTCTCTCTCTCTCTCTCTCTCTCTGTGGGAGAAAACACAGAAGTTTTCGTGAATACCGTGAATGAAGGTTTAAAAGGAAAGTGGTTGGAAAGGCAGGTGGAGACGAGACCGTGGGAGTGGAACCTGCAGAAGCTGTCATGTGCGTGTGTATACAAATTTCAAATCTCTTTCCCTCCTCTTCCACTCGAAAAGCATCCGATGTTTCCAACTTTCCACATAACAATGGCGACGGCCTGGTTTCCCTTAAACAACAATGCGAAAATTACCCACAAAACACACTTAAAACTTCCAGGGTGTTTTAGGTCTCCGTTGCAAGAATAATGTGATATAATTGACCAATTATATAACCGGCGTCATTTGTATATGATCTTATGTGGCACTTAAATTTTAGAATTACCGGCTTGATTGACCTGTTATATCATATGACACTGTCGCTTGGTAGAACCATCACATGAAAAAACATCTCACCTTAACTTTGGAGTTGTACGCATTTACCTTATACTTTCAGTGGCTTTTATACTTTTTTTTTGTTATATTAAACGTCACTTTTCAAAGTTTTCATGTTAAAAGAATACATGAAAAAGTTCGTGTCGAGCCATTGCACACTAGGCACATTGAAACTTAAAGGCCCGGTCCGAAACCTAGAATGGAGTAAGCCCAAAATCCCAACCAGGGACAATCGGGCTAGGGAATTTCGGGCTTTGGCGTTCTCATTTGCATCCTTTTTTTTTTTGGTCAGAACATTTGCATCCTTAGTCGCATAAAAAAACTTTGGAGGGAATGAATCTTGGGAAGATGCTCTTGATGCCCCTTTTTTCATTTCTCTTATTTATGGTGTGAATTCTGTGGATGGAGTGTCATTGTTGTGGTTTGATGACTTGAGCTGGCATATTTCGGCTTCTTGCGGTTATATTGGCCGTGGAATGTAGAGTTAGAATGAGACTGCGGCGTCAGAGGGGCATTTTGCTTCTTGCTTTTAGTTTGTAAGTGATAGATAAGTGTGACAATTAGGTATAGTTTGGCGCGACTTAGCTCGGCAACTGTTCGTTGGATTAGGTATGCAAGACAATGGTAAGTCTTCGAGCATGAAGGACGGTGATGTTTCGTTTAATTAGCTCTCTCGAAGCAGTGTCGTTGTTGAGTTTTGTGTAGCGTGGAGCTCCGGTGTCTGGGCTATTCCACTAGAGAGGTTTGATGGGAAGCGGAATAGGCGAAGCGGGTGTTTACGTACTGCTAATCAATGCAGTTATGATGTTCGCTTTATGAAATAAACCTTGTTATTCGCAAGTAAAAGAATCTTGGATGTGAATCAATTACCCAAATCCAGTTTTGTCGAATGTGATTCGACGACCTCAAATTGCTTTGAGAAGGAGATTTGACTCAAAAAAATTATGATTATGTTATGCAAATGGTATGTGAAAACTTATGACCCTGTTTGATATGTGAAAAATTATAATTATGTTATGTGAGATACATTCGGTAAAAACTCTCTGTTCAGTAAACATATTTCCATTCATTGCACTGTAATTACATGTCATTCTGCAGTGATCAAAATTAGAATGAGACGTGCTTTCAGAATTTCCGTTCCAGTTGAAAAGTTGAATCTGCATGAACCAAATGCATTTTCAAGAAAACAGAGAACGAAGACAGACAACTATTTTCGTTTTTTCTGAGAAAATGAAAACTGAAAAACTTTCGTGAACAAAACAGGCCCTAACATGCAGTGATAAAATACAATTTGAATGGTACAGATCTTGATCGAGTTAACAGCAAAACTTTTAAATAGTAAAAGCCTACCCCTGCTCTGCCCCACTTCGATCCCTCTGCCTATCCTCATCTAAGAATCACCTACAAATAGCCTTGATATAATTAGCCATGTTACCTTAAGACAAGCGAGGGCCAAAAAAACAAGCTCTGAGATAAGTTCTGACGAAAGCGAAGAGAGCTCTGGTCAGCATGACCTAATCCCTAGCAGTTCTTCCTCATTCAATGCCAATAACACAATGGATGGCTCATTCAATTTGATGTTGCTTAACCAGGCAAGATCAACTTCTAACAGGAAAAGGATCTCAGAACGGTTTCTTTTCGAAGGAAACCAGCCCGTGGACTCCACCTTCAATTTGTGCAGCTCCAGTTCTTACCTGTAATAAAACAAGAGCATAAGGGAACTGCACAATTATAAGCCTCATAAGCACCTCTGAGAGGCTACAAACAGATCAAACAAACTACAAATAATGGGATGTTATGATCTAATTTCCATCTGGTACGAGGTTCGGCTTTCAAATGGTAAATCCAGAAAGAGGTACACAAATGCTAAACAGTGAAGTTCAGCTAATTTTATCAAACAGATCCATCGACCTTTTGTAATCTAATAAATGAAAGTAAGGACATAAAGGACCACGTTTCTCTCAGGGTTCATTTATATTTGGAAGTGTCTTCGATTGCAACAGCATTCCGACAATCATGTTGAAATTATTCTAGCAATCATTACCAGTTAAGGAATTCTTCACGGTGATCATGCCCTTACATAATAAGCGATGAACGGGTACTCTTATTGTCAATGTAAAATACCCCATATGATAGTGCCATTTTCCTCAGTTTCATCAATAGATTCCAAGCAACATTATTCACTAAGAAAAAAAAAATCTCTCAGTTCTTCAACAAACAATGTTACAAAGAGAAAGGGAATGCTCTAGAATAGTGGATAAAGGATCCCATTGGGCACTCCTTAAGCATACCATATAATATTTTAAAGCATCATAAACTGTAATATTTCCTTAATTAATTGCTTAACAGGTATCCTAGCGGCACCATTCAACAGATTCCAATAAATAAAGAGAAACTGTCCTATGATCTTTTCAGACAATTAAACTTCAAGCACTACCCAAAATCCGGACAACTTATTAAAACTTTTGAGTGAAGTAAAAACTAAAACAAACCTCTTTAGAAATCATAACAGTATAGAATGGCCATACCTCTAAAACTTTTGAGTGAAGTAAAAACTAAAACAAACCTCTTTAGAAATCATAACAGTATAGAATGGCCATACCTCTAGCCTCAGCGTTGTTTTTATCATGTCATGAGCATCTCTTAAAGACTGAGCTCCAAGATCTTGGAAACCTTGCTTAACAGCTTGCATGGTATAAGGGACAAACTTCAAGACAGACCCTTTATCTGCAACTGCACCAACAACACCCTGTGCAATCTTTAGTTTGGATGTGTCACCCAAGTATCTTGCATCACTCCCTTTAGTCATTGCCTCAAGTGAACCCATGCCTCGGTACTTTTTCAATCGATGACCATCCTGAATAAGCCAAAAGACACTTCACTAATATAGGACAGAAGAAATCATCCATAGGAACCAAATGAATCCATGCAAAGATGATAAATGCAAACTTATCAGTACAATTTTGAAAAGGTTTCTGCTGAAACAATTCTTAAAAAAGACCAAGCCCATTACCAACTTTTCATATGACATGGTTGCGGTCAATGACAGCCGAATCAACACTTAAACTAAATCAATTCTATGCATTTGTATCCATTATGTGATGCACATGGTAGTTAATCTTGCTAAGAAGCTAGATAAAAGCAATTTTAACCCCGCAACCATTGCGTCACATGATGGACAACCTGACATGTTCCACAAAAGGATGGTCACATAAGTAGTGCTTTTTTTTTTGCTGGCTCGGGGAAGGCAAGAGTTAGCTGTAAGTCTGTGTAAACAGAACTTAAGAAGTATGAAGCATGCTCTGCCATATTAATCCTTACAGAAACGTCAAATCATATATTAATTATTAGTTTGGAAATGTTGTTGGACGAAAACTAGTAAAATTCTCAGCTTGCCTTTAAAGTGCTTCTGGGAGATTTCAATCAAATTACTGCTAAAGAAATAACGTGTATAATTCCCTTAGCCAAAAGTCTAGTTTTAATAAAGATTTATGATCTCAGTTCTTGCATTTATTTCTTCAAATGCTAGAAAATACAAAAGCCAGAACAAGTGAAAGCTTCATTTTGAAACTCCAACAAACAGAATATCTATATATAGGAAAGTGATAAAAAAATGCTATCTAGAGAGCATTTGAAAAAGAATGCTCAATTGACCAAAAGTAATTTAGAACCACTTGCAAACAAGACTGAAGGTTTCATTCTCAATCCTAAGACGAAACATGGTGCAGAAAAACAAAGACATAAGACTCTAAGAACACTTGGGCGGGAAGTTCAGAGTTTTTCATCCGACCACACCACATGTCAACAGCAAAAGAGAAATAAAGGAAAGAGAGATCATTTTTCACCAATGAGAAACGTGTGGCACCTTATTGAGGAAAGAAAAATTACGCATAAACAGTAGTAACTACATATTACCTGAACCACATAAGCACCAGGAGCCTCAGTACTTCCAGCTAGGAAGCTTCCCATCATCACAGTGGATGCCCCGAGGGACAAAGCTTTCACAATGTGCCCAGAGTTTGAAATGCCACCATCAGCAATGACTGGCACACCACATTGAGAAGCAACGGATGAAACCTTGTAGACAGCAGTAGCCTGAAAAGTTTACAAGAATAAGGTAATTTAAGAAATCTTAATTAGAATGAGTGGTTAGGGGAAGCAATTTAAAGGAAGATTAACTAAATTACTTCAAAACATTTACTTGTCCCATCATCACAGCACACAGTAATTGGAAAACAAAGGATTATTCTATAAGAAGTTGCTGTCCTCATAGAATGTCGTCCACTCACTGCGGTGAGCAATAACTAACAAAAGAGAAAGACATTAAGCAATCCGACCTATTATATTGAAGCGTAAAAAAAAAAGGGACATGCCAAGTGGCTTTACCTGCCCACGTCCAACCGCACAGACCTCCTGGGTGGTACAAATAGAACCAGACCCCATGCCAACCCTCAAGCCATCAACTCCGGCCTTGATCAAATTATCTGCCTGATACATTGTGACCACGTTGCCACCAATGACATCCAACTCAGGGTACGTTTTCTTCACGTACTTGATCATATCAATCTGATAAAGGGAATTTCCCTGAGAACTGTCGAGCACCACCACATTGACACCAGCCTTGACGAGGTGCTGCAGCCTCTCCTTATCGGCCTCTCTCGTCCCGATTGCTGCTCCCACCATCCACTCTCCATTCGGACCCACTGAACCCCCACCCACCAATCTGGGGTAGCCTCTCAACCTCTCCACATCCTCTCTCCCTGCGACATCTACTATCTCTCCTCCCTTCACTATCGGCGTAAATTCCTTCCCTGCCTTCTCCTCAAAGTAGGAGATAATTTTTCCCAAATCACAATCCCAAGGGGCAAAATCAGAGGACTTGACCATGCAATCAACCAGCCGTGTTTCCTTGTCTGCGAGGTTCATCCAATCAGACCTGGCCACATAGCCCACCAACTTTCCATGGCAATCACCGGAGTCTGTGACAAGGATGCAAGGAGTGTCAGCGAAATCCTCAAGGGAGATGATCGAATCGGATGGGGATCGAAATACAGGATTGGAGAGGACGGGCAAGCAGGAGGATTTGGCCGCTTTGACCAGGGAGGCTTGGTCAGAGGGAGGGATATTGGCGTGAATGATGCCGATGCCCCCAAGAGCTGCCATGGCTCGGGCCATGGAGGATTCCGTGACAGTGTCCATTGGTGAGGAGACACATGGGATGTTGAGGGAGATGTTGCGGGTGAGCTTGGTGGAGATGTCAACCTTCTCCACCGGGAATCCTATATAGCCCGGGAGGAAGATGACATCATCATATGTGTAGGAGTAACCCTGATGGAACAGCTTCTGCGCCGAATACCCGTCCTCGAACTCCATTATCCTGCAGTAATCAAAACCCACTTTTGAGATTGACTAAACATGATCATAGAACTCAAGAATAGACTTGCCTGCTTGGCAGGCTCCCTTCAAATTCAAAATCAAACTACAAACTTTCCGATAATTCTACAACAATAACAAGCAGACTCTGAACACTATTATAAAGGATAAAAATTTGTTATGGTTACAAAATTTGAGTGAAGAACAACATTAACATCTTTACTTGTCTCTTACAATCTGCTCTGCTTATCATAGCATCAAGCTCTGTCCGCTCATTATCTGAATATAGATTAATTCAATCTAAAGCCTGCTCTTTATGATCTTCCAAAGTTCTCGACCTCCATTGGGACAAAAATATATTAGCTAACCGCCGACACGCTACGGAACAACGAATGCACGAACCAAAAACCTCGGCATATCAGATGGGAGCGACAGCAACAGAAACTTGACCCACAGAACAACAGCTAGAAATCAGCAAAAAGATCTCAGCCCACAAAAGAACTTAAGAAAAAGACAAGGAAAAACCAACTGGTACTTGAGGGTAACGCCGGACCAGCAGCGGGCCGGTGGGTCGCCGCCGGTGAGCTCGGCTGCGGTGGCTCCGCCGCCGTTACAGGTGGCGGAACGACTGGAGGAGAGGAGGAAGAGATGGGATGTGGGAGACGTGAGAGACGAGAGTTCTGAATCAGCGGGTTTTTATTTTTTCGTAGGGTTTGCATTTTCTTTTTCGTATCGATATTTCGCCAGAGAAAAAAAAAAAAAAAAGAAAAAGGAAGTGAAGGTTGAGTTTTTTAAACGGAAAGCTGCCCGGGCGGGAAGACGACAATAATTGCGTACGGCCTTCCGCCCCGACCCGTCTCCACTTTTGTGTATCTTTTACATTTTTCATTTTGACAAGGAGGGAGCGACTTTATTGGAATATTTTTTTTATATTGTTATCTCATGAAAACCTAATATTTATTAGGGAAAATTTCAAATAAGAGCTTGAAGTGTCTTCATTTTTTCAAATAAAAGCCTGAAATTGATCTCGTATCAAACAAGAGCCTAAAAGGATCAAATTATTTCAAATAAGAGCATAAAGTGATCAAATCGTCTCAAGTAAGGATTGTGATTAGTCGGTGACTATTTCAATCATCGGAGAAGGAGTACTTTAGTCAAAAGATTTTAAGCATTTTTTTAAAAAAAATTTTGATTTTCTTTTTCTTTCTTTTTTCTTCTTTGTTCTCCCTCTTCCCTCCCCTGAACATTGTTGACGACCTTCGTCGGCCTCAAGCGAGGGCTACCCTTGTTGACGTCAAGCGAAAGCCACCCTTGCTTGATCTAGAACCTCACCTAAGTGGGTGAGAGCCACCCCTGCCCAAGCTAGGTGGGCGAGGGTGGGCAGGTGAGGGCGACCCTCGCCTAAGTCCAATGACCTCCGCATGGTCAGCAAAAAAAAGAAAAAAAAAAAAAAAAAAAAAAGAAAGACAAAAAGAAAAAAAAATCCAAAAAAGTAAGGACGAAAATGTCCTTCAGCCGGCAAGGTTAGGCCTTTTTTCCAAGCTCTTATTTAAGATAAAATTCACTTCAAGTCCTTATTTTCTTAAATAAGGGCACTTCATACCCTTATTTAAGACAATATCCGCTTGATATACTTATTTGAGAAAATAATGGCAATTCAAGCTTTTACTTGGAAATTCCCTATTTGTTGTAAAAAAATGTCCCCAGTCACGATGTAAAAATCAATTTTCTCTTGGGAAAGATCCTTGTCAAGTGCAAGCAATGACAGTTACAAAGGTGATTTTGCACCCTTAAATCTACAAAACCAAGTGAGGAAGATAGTAACCCCCATGATCTAATTTTAAATAGAGTCCAGCTTCTTACTTAAATGATCAATATACTAAAAATAAACTGATATCAAAGGTGATCATTAATATCCCTAAACTAAAAGGCATGTTAACTAAATAAAACTAAGCAATGTCTAGTGCTAAAATAAAATGAAAAACCTAATCACCAACTTGCTTCTAAATTATTTTCTGAGTTTTAATTTTTTTAGTTAATTGTTTAAAATTTTTTTGCTTTGCCTATAAGGAGTAATTTTATTTATGATTGTATTAAGATCATCCAATTTTAAATCATAATATATTCTTATTCTATTTTTAGTCTAATTTTATCCAAACATAAAGAATTGTTAAACATACTTCACTTGTGCCCATATGAAGCCCTATTTCTATTTCATTACTTCTACTTTATTATTATTTTTCTTTCCTAATCCTTTTTCTCATCGTCTTCCTCGTAATACTGATGCTTTTCATGGCCTTCCTCATAGTACCGAGAGCACCCAAAACACGATCAATGATCCATCTACCAAATCATCCAAGCATCAACCATATATTCATCTCCCTTAATCTTCCTATTACTTGTTATCAAATCTTCACCAATCTTCCGCCACACAGTTGTTGAGAGTAAAGGCTGCAGCCCAAAAGCGAGACGACTCGGAACTGACACCATGGCCCATGGGGGGCACAATTGTAATTTCGGAGGAGCGAAAACCCTAATCCTCCTTGACCGAAAGTATATGAGAATGGAGAAAAGCCCTCTCTAACTACATCTTCTTCCTATCTTCTTCTTTATTTTTCTGTCTCTGTGTGTTTGTGTATACGGTGATGATGGAGGGCTTTCAGATGAATCTTTACAGAGTATAAAGAAGTGGCTATGGTGATGAGGTTTTCTATTGATCTGATTCTTGTGTAGTTTCATCTCTTCATTACTTGTTGCTTCTCATGGTATCAGAGCCTTTCTCTGAAAGCCATTAAACACACACATGATAGCGAGAGTTCCAAAGTTGCCATTTCCCATTCATGTAAATATTTTCAACTTCGTTATAATCAAGCTTGCTGAGGACAATTTCCTTCATTGACAAGCACAGTTTCATAGATTTCTCATAAGTCAGGAGCTCATTGGGTTTATTAACAGTGAAATTAAATCACCACCACAAATGGTACGTGTTGAAGTTGAGGGAAAGGAGATTGAAGCTCGAAATTTGGATTATGCGGACCGGATGAGGACGGATCGATTGATTTCATCTTGGATAAGTGGAGCAGTTTTAGAAAACATTTTGGGCATGATCATCGGACTCAAGACTTCTTTCGAGGGCACATGGTAGACTTTATGTAATCGTTTTAATCGTAAATCGCTGACTAGGAGTTTGAATTAAGGGGCAAACTCAAAGCGTGCCAAAAGCGGGATCAATTGTTGTCTAATTATCTCGGGAATTTAAACTAATTTGCGATCGCTTAAACACAATTGGTAAACTCGTGGATGAGATAACGAAGGTTTTGGCATTTTGGAGGGGTTAGGCTCGTAATATGAAAATTTCGTAACCACAATTTATCGCTTGAAACCTCAACCCGACTATGATGAGGTCATTTCACAGCTTGAGAGATTTGAGGCAAGGCTGCAAAATTACTCCTCTAATCAGTTTAACCCCAATTTGGCATATTATGGGCAGAGAACTGTTCAGGGTAAACAGAAAATGGATTTTAACAGTGGATGTAATTCATCAGATTATGCATTTGTCACTCAAAAGGGGAATAATCGATTTTATGAAGGCAGAGGTGGAAGGAGTAATGGCAAAGGACGTGGCTATGACAATGGCAGAGGCCGTGGTCTTGGTTATCAAGGGAGAAATCGGGGCTACAGACCCTATGATATGAATCAGGAGGCACAAGGGTTCAGACAACAGAATTTTTCTTCTGGCTTAAGTCAAGGGTTTAAACCCTATGCGAGTTCTTCACAGAGGTACCAAGATGTTAAGTCCTACCCCTCACCCAATTCACCTGAGAATAAGAATTATCAAGAAGAAAGAGCACATGAGAATGTGAGAGTCGCTTGTCAAATTTGCAAGTGTCCAAGACATGACGCACTGAGGTGCTGGTACCGATACGATAACTCCTTCCAAAGCGAGAAAATCCCAACTGCACTTGCCGCCATGCATCTTGAGGACCCAAAGGGAAGTGAATGGTACCTGGATACGGGTGCCACAAATATCATCACTTTAAAATCATGGTATATTTCACAACCCTTCAAAGTATACTGGTAATGATAGTGTTATGATAGGTGATGGATCATGCCTTCCTATCACATTTACTGGTAATGCTTTCCTTCATACTGAGCTTGATATATTACCCCTTAATGACGTATTGGTGGTTCCGGAAATAACGAAAAACCTTCTATCAGTCTCAAAACCGACCGATGATTATCCTTGCTCTTTTGTTTTTGACAAATATGGTGTTTATGTTAAGGACAATCAAACCAGCTCGGTAGTGATGCTCGGAAGGAAAATTGGGGGACTTTACAAAGTCGATCAATAAGCAACTGAGGCTCTTTTTACTCAAAGACACAAGGTAGTGGGTGAAGAAGTGTGGCACCAGAGGCTTGCTCACATTAATGCATGACACTTAAAGTTCTGCAGATCGAAACTTATTCAATGGAATAAACAAGCTCAGTCAAAGTGTGGGAGTTGTCGGATTATAAAGAGTGCTAAGTTGTCATTTCCTTTATCCGAGTCTCGCAACTAATTTTCCTTTAGAAAGGATTCATTGCAACATTTGGGGTCCATCACCACTAAAAAATCTTTCAAGGTTTCAGATTTTATGTCATGTTTGTAGATGACTTTTCCCATTATAGTTGGGTATATCCAATGAAGTTAAAGTTGGAGTTTTATGATATCTTCATTCTCTTTCAGAAATGCGTGGAAAATCAATTCGACCGCAAAATCAAAGTGTTTCAAAGCGATGGAGGGGGAGAATTTACTAGTACGACATTCCAGAAACATTTGCAGAACTGTGGTATAAAGAATTACATATCATGTCCATATACCCCGGAACAAAATGGGGTTTCGGAAAGGAAACATCGCCATCTCGTGGAGCTTGGGTTGTCTATGCTTTATCACGCGAGAATTCCACTGATTTATTGGGTCGATTCATTTTTGACTGCAAACTATATCATCAATCTTCTTCCAATCCCAAATCTACAGCTGGACAGTCCTCATAGTAAGATTTTTGGGCAAAAACCGAGATATGATTTTCTCCGAGTGTTTGGTTGTGCCTACTATCCTTGTCTCCGACCGTATGTGCAACACAAATTTGATCCCCGTTCTCTCACTTGTGTGTTTCTTGGTTACAGTGAGAAGCATAAAGGGTACCGTTGTCTTGTACCAACAGATGGGAGGATTTATATTAGCAGAAATGTTACTTTCGATGAAGGTCTCTTTCCATTTGCTCAGAAGTTGAATGATGTGTTCCCTCAATATACGGTTTTGTATAAGAAATGGGTTGAAGAAGTGAAGTTCATGGGATCTTATAGAAAATCACAGCCAAGCAATATTGCACATGATAATTCGGGTCTTTTACAAGATAATCATGTCCTTGAGATTGGACAAATCAGAGTGCCTTACAAGGAAACACCTATGTCACAAATGTCTCCCACTACTGAGTTGGAGAACATGTGTGTTCATGAACAATATGAAGAAACTCAAGACAATAACAGTTGTGAGCCACCTATATCAGATGCAGTGACTTTTGAGCAGCCAAGAATCACTTCTACTCACCAAATACAGACACGGCGTAAATCTGGGATTGTAAAGCCCAACCCCAAATACTCGTGCCTAGTTGAATACCGGGTTCCTGCAAAACCCAAATCTATAAAATCAACACTTGCACATGAAGGTTGGAATAAGGCCATAAGAGAGGAAATGAATGCCTTACATGAGAACCAAACCTGGATTTTGGTTCCACGCACTGATCAAATGAATGTAATCGGGTGCAAATGGGTATTTAAAACCAAGTTAGTCGCAGATGGGGGCCTCGACAAATTAAAGGCACGCTTGGTAGCTAAAGGCTATCACCAAGAAGAGGGGATCGATTTTCTTGAGACATTTAGTCCTGTGGTGAAACAGGCGACAATTCGCATTGTCCTTTTGGTAGCTATGGTGCAAAAATGGTCGATACACCAATTGGACGTCAAGAACGCCTTCTTGCATGGTACGCTTAATGAAATGGTATATATGGAGCAGCCCCCAGGATTCTCGAAACTCTCTAATCATGTGTGTTTGCTTCGAAAGTCTCTGTATGGTTTGCGTCAGGCTCTGCGTGCATGGTTTGAGAAATTCAGCAATTTCCTCTTGGAATCGGGCTTTTTCTGCAGTGCTACTGACCCATCTCTTTTTATCTTATACAAGGGTCAAGATACAATCCTACTCTTGCTATACGTCGATGACATTGTGTTAACTGGAAGTTCAAATCAGCTGCTCATTGAGTTGATCAAATCTCTTAGCTCCAGCTTCCACATGAAAGACTTGGGTTGTTTACACTATTTCTTGGGTATCGAGGCCAAGTACACATCTGAAGAATTATTTCTCTGTCAAACAAAATATGCCATTGACCTCCTGGAACGAACAAATATTAAGGAATGCAAGCCCATCTCCACACCCTTGTCACTAAAACCAATTCACAACTCTGGTGATGATGTTTATCATGACAACCCGTTGGAATATAGAAGCTTAGTGGGCAGTCTACAATATCTAACGATAACTAGAACAGATATTGCGTATGCCACGAACGTGTTATGCCAGAAAATGCAGACTCCAGCAGTGGGTGACTTAAATACATTGAAGCGAGTATTGCGCTTTATCAAAGGGACTGTTAACTTGGGACTTTTCATTCACTCAAATAACTCATTGAATTTATATGGTTTTTTGGATGCTGACTGGGCTGGTTGTGTCGATACGAGACGCTCCACTACAGGGTTTTGCACATACCTTGGTTCGAATATCATCTCTTGGTCAGCAAAGAAACAGACCACAGTGTCACGGTCATCGACCGAAGCAGAGTACAGAGCACTCGCCTCGCTATTGCCGATCTTACATGGATTGCATTTGTCCTGAGAGACATCGGGATTCACTTAACCTCATCGATGGTATTGTTTTGTGATAATCAATCTGCAGTTTCTCTTATATCTAATCCTATGTTACATGCCAGGACAAAACACATTGAAATCGATTTCCACTTCGTCTGCGAGAAGGTTTCATTGGGTTTACTCAGTGTGCAATACGTTCCCAGTCATCGTCAAATTGCAGACATTTTTACCAAGGCCTTGTCCAGATTTGATCATTGTTCTCTTAGAATCAAACTGGGTTTAGGTTTCAAAACCACACCCAGTTTGCAGGGGGATGTTGAGAGTAAAGGCTGCAGCCCAAAAGCAGGACGGCTTGGAACTAACACCGTGGCCCATGGGGGGCACAATTGTAATTTCGGAGGAGCGAAGACCCTAATCCTCTGTGACCGAAAGTATATGAGAACGGAGAAGAGCCCTCTCTAACTACGTCTTCTTCCTCTCTTCTTCTTTATTTTTCTGTCTCTGTGTGTCTGTGTATACGGTGACGATGGAGGGCTTTTAGATGAATCTTTACAGAGCATAAAGAAATGGCTATGGTAATGAGGTTTTCTATTGATCTGGTTCTTGTGTAGTTTCATCTCTTCATTACTTGTTGCTTCTCAACAGTCACAAAGATACGCCGGCCACGGCCTCCACAGGCGCAATGAACAAAACAGGGACGTGATCGGATATAGGGATGTGATGAACAAACCTGAACAATCGAGCTTATAAAATGACCCTCGGACCATCGATTCTTGAGTGGGTTCCTCGCCTGATGACCATCAATGAACGCAGCAGGAAGATGTGTAAACACCGAGCAAGCACAGTCAAAAAGAGAAGTTGTTCAGATTTGGTCTCAGGTGGAAATAAATGTGGCAGAAAATCATGCTGAGCCATCAACAAAGAGTTGCAATCATGTGTGACGTATCATTATACACTCAAAACGAGTCAGGATTAAGGACTAATTTGTACAAATTCAGTTTTGGACATTTTGTCGAACATGTTATGTGCATCACAACAACAGAGTATAACAAAAGGGGCCAAGGTTACCTTGCTGAGGAGATGAGATGTTCTCAGCTGCAATCACTACTAGTCCAGGTATTACAAGGAAGGTGATCCGGGAAACGTCGCTTGTAAAGATGAGCAACGGGTCTGGAGCTTCGGATTCAAACGACTCGCTTCGAGTCTCCAAGGCCGAGAACAGGGCAGAACAGGGCACTCTTTGGGGCGGCCATCACTGACAGAGACGAGAAGCGCTTCGGTGAAAGGCAAGGATCAGCAAGGCAGGAGAACTACAAAAAAAAAAAAAGGCTCTCTGCTCAAGCTTTTTCCGAGTGCATGCTCGTAAATGCAGGTGTTTAATAGGCTTTTGTCTCATCAGCTTTGTATAGACCCACGAACCAGCGAAAGCCCCTCGTTTCTAACGGCACCATGTTCTAAGTGACAAGGAAACTACCTTGAATAAGTTAGTCCAAACTTCAAAAATTCCCCGTGCACCATATAAATCCATTAACGTAAGATGCAAGCGATAGTCTCATAAATTTCGATTTGGCGTTAGTTAGAGAACATAAGAAAAAGAAAAAGAAAAAGAGAAGGGCGGAACAGAAGGTCAATACCATGGATTTTAGAAGACTGTTTGATGGTTCAGACAAGCAAGAGATGAGAATCACGAGAAGTTTTGAAGTCGTTATTGTCTTCCTCAAAAAGGACCTCCCTAAATACCAAACCCATATCATATAATCAGGTTTCATCACCATTCTCCGTATCACCATTTTCACCTTCATGCTCAATAGATACGACTCGGCTTTTCTAGGCTTCATTGTGCCGAACCCTCATGGCGTCGAGATAAGCTTTGCCGTCGAGCTCCCTTGATAGATAGCCGTTCAGATGTTCTGTCACTGTCAATCCTCCGGAACATTGCTGGGGTCTCTGGGGTGATGAGGCTCGGCGTCTGACCAATCTCGGCATCGATTCTCGGACTGAAGGACGTTGCAGTGGAGATCCTCTCTTTCACTGCATTCACTGTCGCTCGATGCTCGATGCTCTGGTAACTCATTCGTTATATTCTGTCATCGGCCAATGAAGGGAAGGCTTTGAGGATGAGACAATGAATCATCATCAACGTGGTCAAATGAGCAATTTGATTTTGCAAATACTATTACCTCAACGATGTCTCCAACATTGATGATGAAAGCACCAGGGAGAGGTTTCACAGGAACCCACTTCCCATCTTTCTTTATCTGGAGGCCCTCCATTTCGTTGGCCTGGAGGAGGATGGTAATGGCGTCTCCGTCAGAGTGAGAGTTGAGGCCTATCACAAGTTGGCCTGGAGGATAATGTCTTGTAACGGCGTCTCCGTCACTTAAGAGTGATTTAAATTATCTATGCGGTCGATTTAAACGAGGCCTACTCAATTTCGGCGGATAATGGACTCGTTTCTAGGTTTCTTTCGATAGAGTATCGGAAAAAGAACTTTAATGGCTAGCACATGGATCATTGGAGAATTCCATTTGTGTGTAATGGTTCATACTTGGGGCGCCCTCTTGAAATCAGTTCCCTCCCCTTTCGATCCGCAAAAAATAAATCAAATTCCTTTTTTTTTCAATATACAATGAATCCTGTCCTTCTATATTTCATGCGTTGTTTTTCGCCCTTCCATCCTCATCCCTTGCAACCCTTCTTCGAACATCCTCTCAAGGTCCTTTGCCTCCATTCCTAAGGCCTTCGCCATGAGGGAGAGGAGCTTTATTGATAGGGTTTGCATTTCCTTCGAGTTGGCATCCAGATTGTCTTTACCATGTAGACAATTTTGTTCTTTAGGCGATAAGGGGATATTTGGTAACATGCCACAAACTAAACCTTTGCAACAAGAAATGTATTCATGTAGCAATTACATTACGTGTCATGTTGATGTGATATCACTCACCTAATTAAGTAATTTCATATATTATGCATGTTGGCTCATGTGGTACAGAGTATCATATGAAAGATTTATGGTGTCTTTTATGTGTACTTTGCCCCGAATACAAGAGAGAGAGAGAGAGACCTGAAGGGAAGAGGGAGTTCGGGGAACAAGTGAGGCTTCCTGAGAGAAGCGGGAGAGTGAGCATGTAGAAGATGTTAGCCCAATCAAGCTTTTGGCCTTCCGAGAGCACAGAGGCCTGTCCGAAGCCATCCGATTCGCCGTCTCTCTGCCAAAACTTTTTCTTCTCTTCCATTGGCATGTTGATTAGCTCTTTGGTCCCCTTCTTCACTTTCTCTATCAACTTAAGGCTCACTTCATGATTTATCAGCTGAACAATTGTTAACATAGTACTATCATTCATGATCTACCCAGAAAGAGGCAATCCTTTGAGATCAAGACAGAGAAAGCTCTGATCTCCTGAGTGATGAGTAATCAAGAGAACTCAATTTCAACATAAATCAGGAAAGTTGCAATAGATAAGTTTGTCTTATTAGCATTATTTAGAACATAGACAATCGAGGAAGTCACATCTTTAAATTCATCTAAGGTCCCACCTTTCTTCTGCCGTTGGAAGTTTTCAATGACCCATTTTTAGTATTCCAGTGAATTAGGGCAAGATGGCACAGATTATATCCCACTTTCTTGAGCCATTAAATCAGGATGCGCCTAATGCAGAAACTTGGATTTGGTAGGAGGCAAAAGTGTGTCAGGGGAGCACTATGTTTGGATTTTAATCTTGTTTCAAGTCCCGATCACGGAAACAAGGCTCTCTTTTTCTCTAAACAAATTCTTTGAAAGAGAACGTTCTGAACCTCGCACAGTCGCAAAGAAGATAGAGAGAGAGAGGGAGAGGAGAGGGAGAAGGAGAGGGAAACCCCAGTGGAGTTTGTCCCATTATCACGTGCACCTGTTGTGCAAGCGAGGGCCACCATGATCAACTCAGCAACAGGATGGCATCGTCGGTGCAGGCACCGTCCTCCTCAGCGAACGCGCTGCCGCCGGGCCTCAAGACCTATTTCAAGACGCGGAGGGGCAGTACAAGCTCCAGTATGAGAAGGGCCACCCCTCCGGCCTAATGCAGTCCAAGGCAAGACCATCACTCAAGTCCTTCTCCCGATTCTTTTCTGCAAGCCCCCTCCTTTTTCCTCTTCGTTTGTTTCAGCGCAAAGCTCCTCGGCGAAGAGGATTTTCTGGGCCCGGTCGATTGTTCAATCCCGATCGGAGCCGATTGGGTGTCGGGGTAGATGTCGCGCGTTCGTGTCGGATTCGATGTTAGGGCTAGCGGTTTCTGAATGATTGCGAAGTATCGGTCGGTCGGTTGCTCGCGGGGTGATTCTTTTGTGATATTGATTTTCGAGGATTCGTCTTGTTGTGCTGTTTCTGATGCGATTTCTTGACTCCGGCTAATGCTTGATTCTGATGGAGGTCAAAGCGATACCGACGAGGGTTTCCTTTGGGCATTTTGGTTCTCGTTTATCGTCAATCTTAGCTAACCAATTCATGAGCTTCTTTCCGTTTGGTTTCATATCTAGAGTTTCCACTCAATAATCTTTTTCTGCAAGTTTTAATCTGGTAGCACCAGCCTGCTAGGCATCCTCCCTTGGACAAAAGATTGGGGGATTCCACTTTTTGGCATTAGAAAGCTCCTCAACAGAGTCCCCTCTTTCCAAAACACGAACTCAACCCGACCCGAACATAACCCAACCGATCCAATTATGTGACATCTATCATGTTTGGGTCTTGTTTCGGTCGGGTCAAGACAAATATTCATTGTTTAGTCGAATAATAAAAATCGAGAACCCATTGACACCCTTATGCAGAAACTTGGATTTGGTAGGAGGCAAAAAGTGTGTCAGGGGAGCACTATGCGGATTTTAATCTCTTTCAGTCGATGGACTCCCATTTTTCTCTAAACAAATTCTTGAAGTTGTTCTGTACCTTAAAGAAGCCCCAGTCTTTGCACGTATGGTGCAGCTTCTTGAGCTCCGGCTTTGCGCAGTCCTCCGAAACCAACCTCCCCAAGTCGATCACAGGGACTTGAGGCAAGCCGGAATGAGTGTCCATGGGAGGCTCTTGATCGTCACGGACGTATCTCTTTGGGACCATGGTCGGGTTCTCCTTCAGTAGGTCATGAACACATGGCACGAGGAGCAACCTCCCTAGAATTTTCACCTGCGTGTCCATTGATAACAATCCAGAGGATGAGAAATCACAAAGACTGATGATATAGTTGCTCTGAATGATTATCTTAGTATGCTAAGAAGCAGAGAAAACAGGTGACACAGTTGTATTTCAGCTAGAAGGAGGTGTCATTCTTTTTAGTCAGGAGGCCGATATTTATAATGGATTTTTTTAACGAGTCTTTCGAAGATGATTTGAGTCAATGGTCCTTTAAAAATTTCTTTTTTTAGAATAGAAAAAAAAAAAAAATGTAAATTTAATAATTTGAAAAATTTCTTTGGATTAATTCTATTATTTTGAATTTTTTTCATATTTTTTGTTTTTTTTTTTTCCTTTATAAGCCATGGTTGAACATCTCCAATGCTTAGCACCCCAGCATTGACGCAACAATTGGAGTTTGGCGACCTTTAACTCAAGAATTGAAAGTTGCGAATCCTACAAACTATTTGCAAACTGCTCTGAATAAGGATATTTGCATAAATCAAATGTCTGAACTTAACTGACTCATGGAGCTTACAGAATATTTCATGGGCTGCAAATACTTGTGTCTCCACAGCTGCAGTCCCGAATTTTTGAAAATAAAAGCATCTCCTAAATCTCAAGCAAGACCCTAGTCGCTTTCATGCTCTTTTTTTGTGCTATAAATTTTCTTTTCAATTAATATCCAATGATATAAAGAATATTTACATGAATGTGAATAATCAAATTGACCAATGAAAAAGAAGAAAATCAAGAAGAATCAGAAATGGAAAAATTGTTCCAGAATCAAGAAGCTATTTTTTTTTTGCTTCTTGATTCTATTCCGAAATTGATTCTGGAAATAAATTTTTGTAAAATTATGTCCGGGCATAAAAAATTTAATAAACAGATTTTTGTTCCCAAACTAATTTTAGAAACAAAAGAATAGAAATTTTTCCTATTTGGCACGTTGTCAAACGGGCCCTAAGAAGAGAGAAAACAGATGACACGGTTGCATTTCAGCTAGACGGAGACGTCATTCTTTTTAGACAGGAGGCCGATAGTTATAGATGGATTTTTGTCAACGAGTCTGTTCGTAATAGGCAGTGTCCAACGAGTGTAATGGTCCTTTAGAAAATGTTCTTTCTCCTAACAATTATTGAAAAAAAATGTAAATTTGCAGATTTGATTGATTAGTTTGGATATGTATTCTATTATATTAAAGAAAGTTTCACCCGCCATGTTCTACTTTTGAATTATAAGTGCAAGTTGAACATCTTCGACTTTTGAATTATAGGTGCGAGTTGAACATCTCCAATGCTTAGCAACCCAGCATTGACGCAAGAATTGGAGTTTGGGGACTTTTAACTCAATAAATGAAAGTTGCGAATCCTACAAACTGTGTGCAAACTGCTCTGAATCAGGGTATTTGCATAAATTAAAGATCTGAACTTAATTGAGTCATGGAGCTTGCAGGGTATTTCATGGGCTGCAAATACTTGTGTCTCCACAGCTGCGAGCCAGAACTTTTGAAAATAAAAACATCTCCCAAATCTCCAGCAGCACCCTAGTAGCTTTCATGCTCTTTTTTGTGCTATAATTTTTTTTTCAAATCAATATCCAATGACATAAAGAATATTTACATGAATGTGAATAATCAAATTGAGTAATGCAAGGCGCATGAAAATCTTTCGCATAGCAAATTGAAATTGGAATTTCACAAAAGACATCATGAAGTAAGAGGTCGACTACAATGTGTCCTTACCTGAAACTGTGTATAGTTATCTTGTGGATTAGTGGATGAGCAGCACGAATTGGTGGATAAGTAGAGTCAAGAATTGTGGGTGTTTATCGTATTTTGAGTTAGTTTATAAGTGATATGCATCTCTTCAACCTTCTTTGATAAGAGTTAGCTCCCGATAATAGATTTCGATAAAAATAATAAACTCTAAGAAAACGAAAGACATTTTTGTAAATATAAGGGTGGATACCAAATTGAAAAGTTTAATTTATAGTTAGAATAGGTGGTAACTTAAGAATATGCTCGAAGAACAGGATTTGATATGATCAATATAATTCATGTGTTAAAGAGTGAGTTCCATCAAAGACAGTATGTAACTATCTTCATCTGCATCCACTATAGACTATCTAGCAAACAAACAAATGCTTGGGTGGTCAATATCTCCTCTATTTTTTTTTTTTTTATAAAAAAATTATCTTTAAAAGACAGTCAATAAAAAAAAAAGAAGAAATTTTCTACACCAGATTATCCTCCCACCCTTTTATATTATTAAAAAAAAAATAAAATTGGTTGGCCGGTTGCTTAGTCAAGAGTGACTTCTTAATAGCGCATTTGCTGAAGGTTAGATAGCCATGTTCTAGTTGAATGTGAGGTGATGGCGTGCTGCCTAAAGAGAGTTATGGCTGAACATAGACTGAGGACATATTAGTTTTGATGAGATAACCTTCCTTTTAGGATGCACGTATAAATTGTGTTAGAAAAATCCCCATCGAAAAATTAATATGGTGTAAAGCAATTAATATATTCTAGTTAACTCATAACTCATTGACTTAAACTTTTGAATAAAGATATATTCATTTGGATATATTAATAGACTCAGACTTGGGCTTCCTCTTAGTGATTTCCCTAGACGAAAGATATCGAGTTTCTGCTGAGTACTAACAAACCTAATAGATTCTTCCCAAGAAAGCTATATTTCTACAAATCCAATTCAGGCCTTGTTTTTATTCCAAAATTGATGTAGAAATATTTGATTAATAATTGGGAAAGTATGATTTACTCTCCTCATAGTTCATTGCATGACCACTTCCTTCCTCTATTATAAAAAATACCACTCTTCCTCCTAAGACAAGGTCCCATGATGAAAAGTACCAAATTGCCCTCTCTTGAAAAAACACCTAGAAAACCCTAGCTCTGAAATTGCAACAAACCCAAAGCCACCAAATGCAAAACCCCAGAAGCCCCTACCTACCTCAACAAAATCAAACTCCCTCCACCCACTTGTCACTGCCGACACAAGCGCATGCGATTGCAGGACGTTCACAACCTCGATCCAAGGTCACCGGGCTCACACAACCTTGAATCTAGGCTTTGGAAGCCTTTGACGATCCGAGGATGTCCATGGCGGATGGCGACCTCAGATCGAGATAACTACTGAGGCAAGGGAAGTGAGGTTAGGATGGCTGGGGTTTTATGATTTTCTAATGGGAGTTTTGTTATGAAGAATTGAAGAATTTAGAGAAGGGGTAGGGACAGTTTGGGAAGAAAGACTGCATTTGGTGAATCACTACAAGCTATTAAATCATGGGAGATGCGATTAGATATCTAACATAAAAGCTGAGGATGCAGAACTGTATTTTGAAAAATAGATTGTGCAAAGTGTAAAAAGTAGGAGATCATATATTTTCCCTTATGAATTTATATTGGGTGGCACTAACGCCACAGCCAAGATGACTCAAGCTACAACCCTTTCTATGTACGTTGAAGGAAATGCCCTTTCCTAAATAAAAATTGAATTATAGGGCTCACTTTTTCATTCTTTCCCCTCTCTGTAGTTCCCATTCTCCTGTGCCCTTGCCTTTCTCCTTTTCTTGCAACTCCATGCACCGCCCTAGCTTGAGAATTTCTCCCTTTTTTCTAATATAATTTCTCATGACATGTACTCAAATTGTTCTTCGACTAATCCAGTCAGTAACATTCATTAATTAAAACCACCTTGTACAAAAACCTCACCTCTAATAGAGACCTTTGTGAGGAAAAGATTTTGCTGAAAAATCCATGTGTTTCCTTTCCTCTACATTAAAAAAACATATTTTGAGTGGATTCATTTTGTATGGCAAAAATTTACTGTCGAATAATATTTTGCTTATTTTCTAGTGTTTGGATTACTAAAAAAAATGGGTTTAGCTGAAATATTTTTCATAGTCAATGAAAAACTTATACTTAAGTTCAGGAAAATGATATTATGTTTTAATAAATCAGAAATCATTTTCCAAAGTACGCCTAAACTCCGACACTAGGGTTCAGGGGCTGTGAAATTGGACCAGGAAACCAGTGAATAGGTCCTCGGAAGACCCTAGCCTAGGTCCCCAACGACTTGCCTGATAAGCTGAGTACCAAGCCTGAGTACCCGGCTCCCATACCCAGGTCATGAGACTAGACTGAAGTCCTTAAGGCCACACCGGAGTCCCCTAAGATTGGGACGGTGCCCCAATCCCGGTGGTTGGACCTCGGACCTTATCTCCTATGCCCTGGCCCCCCAAGATTGAACCCGAGTCTGCTGCACCTATGCTGGGAACCTTGACGGCCAAACTCAAGTCCCCCAAAGCTAGGCTCGAGACCATAACGCCCAAGCCTGAAACTTCATGCTGTAAGTATTCCTAAATCTATCTATACATGTCATGTTAATACAAGGAATATTTAAACTTATTTAATTGAACGAGTCCAAGTGCGTTAAAAACGGATGGGTGAAAGGGTAAACTCATGCATTATGAGTTGATTATTTACCATGATTAAGCTTCTATGAGCACATTAACACATTGTGCATGTCTTGTTAGGGGTTGTGTTGAAAATTACTAGTTCGAGAAAGAACAAAGAAAAAATAGTTTAAGGATCAAATTTGAACAAATAAATGATGTTCAAGGACAACATTGAAAAAAAAATATGATAAGTCAAAACTTTAATAGCCCCAACAAATGTTGTTATGTCTATAATAAATGGAAGAGATAAGAGTTACAAGTTTTGATGAGAATGTGTGTGATGGAACTTTTCAATCTAATTAGTTGGGGAAGTGTTGAAAACAGCAGATGAACTTTTATGGGCAGGTTGTGACAACCACACGAAGGTATCGATGATAGCAAGATCTGTTAAATATCAAGGCAGAGCATAATGTGTCTGTGGATTGCTTCAACTCTTTTGTTGAAGTAATGCGGAAAACAATACCTCGTGATAACATCATGCTAAGTGACTTTTACGATATGAAAAAGCTAGTGGATAGCTTAGGTCTTCCAGTTGTAAGGATTGATGTATGTAGTAGGAATTGTCTCATTATATTGGAGAGACGATGAAAATGCAGAATTATGCAAATTTTATAGCCAACCTAGTTACAAGATTAACAGGAGGCAGGATCGTGTCGAAGCGTAGACCATACAAGCAAATATTTTATTTGCCCTTAATCCCCAAGTTGCAAAGGCTTTATGCATCTCGAACCACTTTGAACACATGACTTGACATGCAAATTATGAAACAGAAGAGGATCTAATGTGTCATCCTTCATATGCAAAGGCATGGATACATTTTGATAGAACGTACCTCAAATTTACGATAGAGCCTCGAAACATCATGTTAGGTCTGTGTTTGATAGATTTGCTCCATTTGGGAAATCAATAAAAAGTTATTCATGTTGGCCAGTTATCTTAATTCCGTATAATCTTCCACCCGGCATGTGCATGAGGATACCTTATATGTTTTTGACATTGATCGTGACTAACTCGTAAAATGCAAAAAGTTGATAGATGTTTATATGCAACCATTGATTGAAGAGTTACAACGGCTATGGGATGAAGGTGTCCCTACGTATGACGTTTCTACCGATCAAATATTTATAATGAAGGTTGCTCTTCTTTGGACGATAAATGACTTTCCAGCTTATGGAATATTATCTGGATGGAGTACAGCTGGGATCTTAGGATGTCCGATATGTATGGAGAGATCGAAGGCATTCAGATTAAAACATGGTAAGAAGCCCAGCTATTTTGATTGTCACAGGCAATTTTTGCCGCTAAATCATACATTTAGAAGGAATAAAAAGAGTTCATCAAGAATAGGATCGAAAGAACACATCCACCATTAAGGTTGACCGGTCATCAAATTGGGAGAGCGAGTGTAAGAGTTTCCAACTGTTGTTGAAACCCTCACGGCACAACTATTGGGTATGGAAGTACACATAAGTAGACTAAACGTAATATATTTTGGGATTTACTATATTGGAAGGCCTATCTTATTCATCAAAATATTAACGTCATGCACATAGAGAAGAACGATTCGATAATATCATAAATAATGTAATGGATGTTACTGGAAAAATAAAAGACAACTTGAACACAAGAAAATATATGAGGGATATTTGCAATCGGCCAACACTGGATGCGGATGCAAGTAGCGGGGGACCAAAATCAAAAGCAGTTTATACATCGGACATGGAGCGAGATTGGTCGTTTGTCAATGGTTTAAATCGGTGCGATTTCCTAATGGATATGCTTTCAATCCGGGAGATACGTTGATTTGAATGAATGCAAGTTGACAGGTCTGAAGAGTCATAATTGTCACATATTTATGGAAAGACTAATTCTAATAACCTTCAAGGAACTTCTATCAAACTTTGTTTGGGGCACCATTACGGAGGTAAGTAATTTTCTGCATGATATTTGCTCAACAACGTTGAATGCATTACACATAGAGAAACAAGAGAGATATTACAATTATTCTTTGCAACTTAGAAAGGATATTTCTTCCATCGTTCTTTGATTCAATGGAGCATCTTTTAGTTCACTTGCCTTACGAGGCCAAAGTTACAAGTCCCGTCCAATATTGATGGATGTATCCATTTGAGAGGTAATTTTTTTAAAATAAATTTGAAATCACTTCATTATATATTATGTTCCGATAAACTTTATTCTATTGCAACTAGGTTCTTATATTATTTAAAAAAAGTGAAGAATAAAGCATGCGTCGAAGTTTCAATTTGTAATGCATATATTGTGGAAGAAGTGACAATATTTGCATCATACTATTTTGAGCCGCACGTGCAAAGGCAAGAGGCAGAGAGCATGAAGAAATGATAAAAGCCCCATTGATCCCAATTTCAAATCATTCTCTATTTTTAATTATTTGGGTCGACCAAGCGGGCGATGTAAAGTTTCGACACTTAACAGGTGAAGAAAAGAAGGTAGCCCATACATATATTTTTACTGAACTGTCCAGAAATTGAGCCATACTTCAAGTAAGTATTCATTTGTAAGTATATGTATTGTGTGTCAAACATTTGCTAATATATAAATGGTATTTGTTAATAGGATTTTCCAAAATTCAATATTTGGACTATCACCGAATGAGTTTGACCATTTATGCGAGGAACAATTTGCAACATGGTTCAAACATATGTAAATTGTATATGGACGATATCCAAGTTATTCGAATTTTTATACATCATATATTAAAATATATATTATTCTGTGTCCTTAGGTTCATAGTAATCAAGATTATGTTGGAGAGCAAGGATTGCTATATCATCGATTGTGAGGTCCAAAGTCAAGAGTACGAAATTGGCTAACATATTTTATAAAACGGGTATAATTTTCATACTCAAACATATGGAATGGGAAAAGCCACAATGAATAGTGGTGTGTGTGTTCAATCATCCAATGGTGGCAGTTCGAAAGATGATTTTTATGGCTTGTTGGATGAAATCGTAGAGATAGAGTACTATGGACCATTAATGCGGGTTGTGTTATTTAAGTGCATGTGGTTCGACCCCGTCAAAAGAATGAATGTGCATACAAAATTTAATTTGGTTGAAATAAATCACAAGAAAAACTATATGAAATATGAACCATTTATCTTGGCACAACAAACAATTCAAGTATATTATGCATCATATCCTAGTTTGAAACGTGACAAAGCTAATTAGTGGGTTGTATGTAAATGCCACCGTTATCCTTTGAACAATGGTGGGGAATTTGATGAGGAGATTGCAGGACCTATCTGAGCATCCATTCTTGGACTGAAGAAGGTCACGATGGAGACCCTTTCCTTGACTGCATTCACTGATTTTTGATGCTTTTATGCTCTATGTAAATCCCATTTGTTTTAATCTGGACATAAGTTTTTGAAGGGTTAGGCATTTTTTATTATTATTAATGAATTATCATGAGTATGGTCAAATGTGTAAGTTGATGTTGCAATACTATTACCTCAACGATGTCTCCAAATTTGATAATGAAAGCACCAGGGAGAGGTTTCGCAGGAACCCACTTCCCATCTTTCCTTATCTGGAGGCCCTCCATTTCATTGACCTGGAGGAGAATGGTGATCGCGTCAACATCGGAGTGAGTTGAGGCCTATTACAAGCTCGGGTTGTGGACATGGTGGGTAATAGTTCATCCTCATCCCTTGCAACCCGCCTTCAAACATCCCCTCAAGGTCCTTCACCTGCATTCCTAAGGCCTTCGCCATGAGGTAGAGGAGCTTTATCGCTAGAGTTTGCATTTCCTTCGAGTAGGTGTCCAGATTGTCTCTAGCATGTGGATAATTTCATTCTTTAGGCAATAAGAAGATATCTTGGAACATGCCACTCACTAAACCCTCAACAAGAAGAAAGTTGTTCATGTAGCGATTATATTAGGTGTCATGTTGACGCAGCATCACTCATCTAATCAAGTGATCTCCCATTTTATGCATGTTCACCCACATGGTACAAGTGTCACATGAAAGTTTTATGGTGTTTTTTATGTGTTTTGCCCCATGGTATTAGTGTTAGAGAGAAAGAACCTGAAGGGAAGAGGAAGTTTGGGGAACAAGTGAGGCTTCCTGATAGAAGCAGGGAGAGTCATCATGTAGAAGATGTCAGCCCAGTCAAGCTTTTGGTCTTCCGAGAGCACAAAGGCCTGTCCAAAGCCGTCCGATTTGCCATCTCTCTGCCAAAACTTCTTCTTCTTTCCATTGGCATGTTGAACAGCTCTTCGGTCCCCTTCTTCACTTTCTCTATCAGCTTAGGGCTCACATCATGATTTATCAGCTGAACAATTGTTAACACAGAACTATCATTCATGATCCACCCAGAACAGGCTTTTCTTTGAGATCAAGAAAGAGAAAGCTCTGATCTCCTGACGACGAGGGATCGAGAGATCTCAATTCCAACGTAAATCAAGAAAGTTGCAATAGATAAATTTGTGTTATTAGCATTCTTTAGAACAGAGACAACCGAGGAACTCACATCTCCAAAGTTCATCTAAAGTTTCCACATTTCTTCTTCCGTTGGAAATTTTCAATGACTCATTTATTCTAGTGAAACAGGGCAAGATGGCACAGAAAAATTCCACTTTCTTAACCCAATAAAATCAGGATGCACAGTGGCTGATCAAGCAGAATCTTAGATTTGATAGGAGGTCAATTTCATATGAATCCCATTCCACACTAATTGGTGGCTAAAAATTGTACATCTAACTGTCCCCACTGGCGAGGGTCGCCCGCCTTTGCCAGCCTCTTGGGTTCATCGGTAACTATGTGTCCCTTGTTTTGCATCCGAATCATTCATTATCAACATATATGACGACGTTGAGAGCTAAAATGGAGTCATGTGGATTCAAATCTCTTGCAATCAGTGAACTCCCATTTTTCTCCGACACTTCGCTGAATACTCTGTATTTGAAATGCAAAAGTTGATTCGTACCTGAAAGAAACCCCATTCCTTGCACGCATGGCGCAGCTTCTCGAGCACCGGCTTCGCAAGGTCCTCCGAGACCAACCTCCCCAAGTTGATCACGGGGACTTGAGGCAAGCCAGAACAGGCGTCCGTGATCACAGGAGGCTCTTGATCGTTGCGGACGTATCTCTTCAGGACTGTGGTCGGGTTCTCCTTCACTATGTCCTGAACACAGGGCACAACGAGCGACCTCCCCGATATGTTCACCTGTGTCTCCATTGATAACAACCTAGAGGATGAGAAATCGCAGAGGCTGATGATGTGTTTCTTCTGATTCTTGATGATAAAGGGAAGTATGCTAACAACAGAGAAAGAGTAGGTTTCAGCTAGAGGGATTGGTCCTTCTTTTTAATCAGGTGGCCACATTTATGAGTGGATTTTTGTTAACGAGTCTGTTCATACTAGGAAGTGTCCAACGAGTGGAACGGTCCCCAGTCCCAGTAAGTCTTTGTCTTTTCAGGAGTCCACCGTCCCTAGTGACAACTGACACGTATCCTTTTCACTTTCAATCACTGTACATGTGAAGACTTGTGAAAAGAAATTTATTATATTTTTACTAATCGTTGTTTTATCATAAGGCAAGCTGACACAAATAATTTATAAATTTTAATTTAATATACAACATGATTCCTAAACTTTTAATTTATTCAATGTGATCTCTGAATTTTTGGTTCATATTCGATTTAGTTCATGAACTATATAAAAATGTTCAATGTTGTTTCTGAATATTTCATGGATCATATTAAATAAATTAAAAGTTCATAGATCACATTGCACATTAGACTAAAATTCATGGACTAAATGGAATAAATTAAAAGTTCAAGGATCATATTGCATATTAGCAAAAATTCAGGGACTATTTGTATCATTATCCTTAATATAACTTTTAAAAAAAGGATAGTTATACAACTTAGATAGTCTAAAATGGATGTTGATGAAGATCTAAGTAGCTAATAGGCATGCGGCCCTACTGGTAAAAGGATTGGGGGTGTGAAGATGCTAGTATCATGAATGCGAGGTTTAACTTCCGTGCTCTGCAAGAGGTAAAGCAAAGTCAGAGAATGAGGAGAGTTAGAGATAGGAAATACAAACAAAAGAAGAAAAGATAGTCTAAGTACGCGTGGAAATTTCTGTGCCGCCACGTTACAAAATAGCAACATTCGTAATAATTGTCGAGGTAACGTTAGACAGTGCTTCTAGAGAGATACGAACTTTCAAAATAGAGCCATATATTCAATTTGTCATGGAAATAGAACATGGACTCTTCCACCCAAATGATGTGAAAGCTTAATCAATTCATTAAGTAATACTGTAGAATCATATTGCATATTTAGATAAGTCCATTAACTTCGATATCCATTTATAAAGCATCATCTTACTTAAGAACCAATTTGATAGACTATTGCTGGTATATGTAAGGATGCTCCATGTTTTCTCTGACCTTCGTTTGGGACCTGAGCGCAATCGCGTATTCATATTCCACCCACTTATATTCGTACCATCAGGCTGAATGCCTAGGCACTAGTCGATATTAGCGAGATGACAAGATTATAATTCAAAAACATAGTAAGGCAACTTATGTTGCACGTAAAAAAATCGAGATCTCTGCCAAGAGTCGAGTAAGCTGAATCCCTGTTTTACTTCAATATTGTGCTACAATTAAAAGAGAAAAAAAAATTGGCAAAAGAAAAAGGATAAAAAAAGAAAAAAAGTTCACGCCCCCTAGCAACTACAACTGGTGAAATTCTTCAATTATCCTCAGAAGTTACAGTATAATAACCAACTTTATGCTTTTCTCGTTTTCTGTTTCTGTATTTTGAATAAATGTTTGCTATTAACTATTGATAGAATAGCAAAATGTTCATTCCATATTTGATTTCCAGAAAAGAATCCTTACAGTGGTACAAAGAAATCTTGTTTCTCCATATTATGAAGGGTTAATACTGTGAAAAATCCTAAACTAGTATACCTGCGATAAATTTATCCTAAATTAATTTTTTAAGACAAAAAATCTCAAACTGGCACACCTGTGACAAATTTATCCCAAACTAATTTTTTGACTATAAAAAATCCCAAACTGGTACACTTGTAACAAATTTATCTTTCGTTAATTTTCGTTAAATTGGATTAGTACCACGGAAAATCACAAATTGGAATAACTATGACAAATGAAGGATAAAACCCCAAATGAGTGCACCCGTCAATTGTCACGTGTCATCCAGCTCAGCAATTTGATGGTAAAATTTAATGGAAAACTAACTGAGAGTAAATTTATCACATTTATACCAATTTGAGAATTTTTGTGGTAAAAAAATTAATTACTATTTTGGAGTAAATTTATCATAAGTATATTAGCTTGGGGTTTTTCTACTATTAAAGATATTCTTAGGGTCACGCTTTTTCCACTCCCTTTGACTAAAACGCTCATTAACACATTGTTCTGACAATATTGCCTTTTGTGGGTTTCACTTTTTAGCATTCTTTTGTTCCTTTTTTTTATTGATTTCTTATTTCTTTTTTTCATGGGTCCTGCATCTATTCTCTCTCTCTCTCTCTCTCTCTCTCTCTCTCTTGGTTGAACTATATTCTCTCTCAAGAGGCAGAAAAATGGATATTCATGAAGGTCTCATCCTTGACGGTCTCATCCTTGTGCTCGCATATCCCACATCAACCTGTCATCGGGACGTCGATGAAGCCCTCATCCTTGACTACTTCCATCTTCGTGGCTATCGCTTTGACTTGCTCAACCTCAATGTAATTTACGCTATTTGCAAGGAAATTTAGCAAATTGGTCAGTGGATATTTTCGACAGCTTAGATTGGGAGAAGGCGAGGAATTGATTGTCAGGCTTTGGGAGGTAATGAAATACCAAAATGATTTGCTTGTGAGCAACGCTGCTTTGCGAATTTCATTAATTCCTTGTGCATAGAAGGGTTTTTCGATGAAATGTTTTAAATTGCGGAGAGTATGCCTTAAGGCCATTGCCCTCAGGCTCCCCATCACCCTTCCTAGCTCCTCCTACTCATCGGCACGAACTACTCCATCTTCGCCGGGCTCATAAAATGTAGAGTGCACAACCTCCTCATGCCTCGCCAGTATGTGCCACTCTCCACGAACACCATCTTCTTGCTGTCGTAAGACATATGGTGTAGAGCCTTTACTCAAGCAGCTGGAGAAGGTGATGTTGCGGTTTATGAGGACTGGTTCAGTTGCCTTTGCCTACACAAGCGTGGATGTCTCCATTTTTCTACCTCTCTATTATTGTGAGTGGTTACATGAGAGAGAACACAGAGAAGGAAGAAGATAAGGAAAGTAAACATGGGACCCTCAATAAAAGAAATAAAAATTAATAAAAGAAAAGGGAGACTGGAAAAATGTAACAACACTTTCTTAAAATATTGACAGAAGAGAGATGCTAAAAAGTGAGACCAACAAAATATAATATAGGTAGATTATTATGTTGATGAATGTTTTAGCCAAAGAGAGAGTGAAAAAAGCGCAACCCTATTCGGATTATTATTCATTATGATAATTTACTGGGAAAGAAAAATAATCACATACTTGTGTAATGCGTACATGTAAACTAGCATTCTGTTACACTGAAATTGATGATGGATGGTGACTGAGTAGGAAAATTGTCCAAAAAGTCCTAAACCTATTGTACTTTTGCCAATTCAGTCTTTAACCTTTTAAGTTTACTAATTCAATCGTAAATCTTTTCACTTCTTGCCAATTGAGTCCATTCGGTCAATTTTGGCTACTCGGCGTTGACATGACAATTTTTTAATATACATTTTTTTGAATTTTTGTTTTGACTTCTTCCATCTAGCTATTTTGGTGACCGGCCAAAAGAAAGAAGGCCAAAGAAGAAAAAGGAAAAAAATTGAAAAAATAATATAAAATTTAGAAAAAAATATTTAAAAATTGCCATGTCAGCGTTGGTAGGATGATCGGCGCCGGCCGGTGTCCACGTCAGCTTCGGGTGACCAAAATTAGTATGATGAATTCAATTAGCAAGAAGTGAAAAGTTTTAACTCAATTCTGAAATTTGGCTTAGTCTCATGACTTTCTTCATTATTTTTTCTTAATGACAAGAAAACCGCGTTAAATAAGTATGTCCAAGCTCAAAAAATGCCCCTCTAGCCATATAGATCAGTTAAGGTAAGATGCAAGCCATAGTCTCGTGGACCTCGATTTGGCGCTGCTTAGGTTATTACGAGGCTGCACATTCATCACTTGATCAAGAGAAGGATGGAACAGAAAGTCAATGCCATGGACTTCACAAGACTGTTTGATGGTTCAGATAAGCAAGAGATGAGACTGACAGGTAGTTTTTGAAGTCGTTATTGTCTTCCTCAAAAAGGACCTCCACGAGATACAAAACCCATGTCATACAGTCTGGTTTCATGACCATTCTGCGTGTCACCATTTTCACATTCATGCTCAAAAGATAACTCAGGTCTTCGAGGGTTCCTCGTGCCTAACCCTCATAGCGTCAAGATGAGCTTTTCCCTTCAGCTCCCTTTTAGATAGCCCTTCAGATGTTCTGCCACCGTTATCCTCCTGAACAATGCTGGGGTCTCTGGGGTTATGAGGCTCGGCGTGGGACCAATCTCAGCATCCATTCTTGGACTGAAGAACGTTGCAATGGAGACCCTCTCCTTCACTGCATTCACTGTTGCTCGATGGTTGATGCTCTGGTATATCCCATTCGTGATAATCTGGCATCAGCCAATGAAGAGAAGGCTTTTAGTATGAGACAATGAATTATCATGAATATGGTCCAATGAGTAATTTGATGTTGCAATATAACCTCAACAATGTCTCCTATATTGATGATGAAAGCACCAGGGAGAGGTTTCACAGGAATCCACTTCCCATCTTTCCTTATCTGGAGGCCCTCCATTTCGTTGACCTGGAGGAGAATGGTGATCGCGTCAGCATCGGAGTGAGAGTTTAGGCCTATCACGAGCTCAGGTTGTGGACATGGTGGGTAATAGTTCATCCTCATCCCCTGCAACCCGTCTTCAAACATCCCCTCAAGGTCCTTTGCCTCCATTCCTAAAGCCTTCACCATGAGGTAGAGGAGCTTTATGGCTAGGGTTTGCATTTCCTTTGAGTAGGTGTCCAAATCATCTCTACCATGTAGACAATTTCATTCTTTAGGTGACAAGGGAATATTATGGAGCATGCCCCACACTAAACCCTTGTAAAAAAAAAAGTTGTTCATATCACGATTATATCATGTGACATGCTGACGCAATATTGCACTTATTCAATCAAATGATCTCATACTTTATGCATGTTTGCCCATGTGACACAACTGTTACATAATAATTTTATTGTTTTTTTATGCTTGGTTTTCCCATGGTAAGAGTGAAGGAGAGAGAGAGAGAGAACCTGAAGGGAAGAGGGAGTTTGGGGAACAAGTGAGGCTTCCTGAGAGAAGCAGGGAGGGTGCTGAGGTAGAACAGGTCAGCCCAATCAAGCTTTTGGTCTTCCGAGAACACAAAGGTTGTCCGAAGCCCTCCAATTCACCGTCTCTCTGCCAAAACTTCTTCTTCTCTTCCATTGGCATGTTGAACAGCTCTTCGATCCCCTTCTTCACTTTCTCTAGCAACTTAGGGCTCACTTCATGATTTATCAGCTGAACAATTGTTAACATGACACTATCAGTCATACTTCACCCAGAAACAGGCATTCCATTAAGATCAAGACAGAAAAGTTCTGATCTCTTGAATGATGAGTAATCAACAGATCTCAATTCCAACATTAATTAAGAATGATGCAATAGATAAATCTGTCTTTTTAGCAGTCTTTATGACAGAGACAATCGAGGAACTCACATCTCCAAATTCATATAAAGACACTGTGCGGCAATAATCCCCTTTAACAGCAACATTGCTTTACCATAATCTCAAAGGTACAACAATCAGTCTTCTTTTCCAAACACGAGGTCCATACCTGGTCAACTGACTAAGTGTGGCATGCAAACAACAGATTTGGACTACCTCAAATTGACTGTAATTTAATGTAATAAATTGTAATGCATGGTCAATCGGAAACGTTGACTTGCCAATGTGGGATTGGTTATTGTTCGCATATATTTCCCCATTAATCATGAGAAACGCGCACAGATAGTGCAATTTAAGAAAAACATCTTGGCAAAATCTACCGGGTATCTTTTCAAATTTAACTTGTGAGTGTTGGATCTTCCTTGTTCTTCGTTAACTCCACAATATTATAATGTCTAAGTGATAGTTTAGGTAATTGCTTATATTTTTTTTTTGTTAAAGGTAATCGCTTATATGCCACGCTCAGTCCATGTTCTTCATCCTATCAAAAGGTAGGCTCATTCATAATGTGTGAATCTCTTTTGCCCTTGTCTTCAAAATTCTTCCGAAGCAAAACCAATTGTCTTATATGCCAATCTAAGTCTGATTTCACACACCTTTTACGAAGATTGAGTGTTGATTATATGGTGATGTAACAAAAGCGAAACATGAAATCAGGAAATCAGGATGGCACAGAAATATCCCACTATCTTGACCCCATGAATTCAGGATGCAGAGGGGCTGATGCAGAAACTTAGATTTGGTACGAGGTAAAAAGTGAGTCCGGGGAGCAAAATAAAGAAATTCCAGGGGAAAATCTCCTAGACTACATTAAATGATGGCTAAAAATTGTACATCTAACTGTCCCTAGTGGCGATGGTCGCCTGAGCTTTGCCAGCCTCTTGGGTTAATCCTTACCATGCATCCCTTGCAAATCCATTTGAATGACTCGTATACCATCTATCACAACGTTGAGAGCCCACATGTAGTAAAAGCACTTAGAACATCATGTGATTTTAATCTCTTTCAATCGATGAACACCCTTTTTTTCTCAGACATTTTGTCGAACACTTTGTATTTGAAATGCAATTGTTGTTTTGTACCTGAAAGAAGCCCCAGTCTTTGCACGCATGGTGCAGCTTCTCGAGCTCCGGCTCTGCACCGTCCTCCGAAACCAACCTCCCCAAGTCGATCACGGGGACTTGAGGCAAGCTGGAACAAGCGTCGGTGATCACGGGAGATTCTTGATCGTCGCGGATGTATCTCTTTGGGACTTTGGTCGGGTTCTCCTTCAGCATTTCCTGAACACACGGCACGAGGAGCGACCTCCCTAGTGTGCTTACCTGTGTCTCCATTGATAACAATCCAGAGGATGAGAAATCACAGAGACGGATGATGAGCTTAGTATGCTAACAAGAGAGGAGAGTAGGTGAGCCAGTTGTGTTTCAGCTAGAGGGATATCTCATTCTTTCTATTTAGGAGGCCGACATATATAGATGGATTTTTGTCAACGAGACTGTTCGTAATAGGAAGTGTCCAACGAGGGTAATGGTCCATCAGAAAATGTTATTTCTCTTAAAGAATTATTGAAAAGATATGTAGATGTCTAGATTTGATTGATTACTTTGGATATATACTATACTATATACTATACTATACTATACTATACTATACTATATTATATTATATTATATTATTAAATTATCTTGCAAAATGAGTTGCGAAAAATCTTATTCTTGGCCCATCAATATTTTACACAAAATTTGACCCACGGTATTTTAACTTTATGTGTAAGTTGAACATCTCCTACCCTTAGCACCCGTCGGATTGGCATAATCGATTGGAATATTGAGCGATTTCTAACTCAAGAGACGCATGAGTTTATGAGAATGTTGAACATGTTTGATGGAATGAATCAAAGTGCTTGGTGCATTTGAGGGAAAATAACTTTGGGATAGAAAAGTTCACCACCAAAGCATAAATAAGTATTCCATCAACCAAGATAAAGAACTTCAAGATTCAGCACCAAAGAATTGGATAACAACTGAATGATTCACTCACTTGAGAAGAGTTCTTGTATATTATCAACTGTAAATCTAAATTTTTACATTTGAGAGTGCACTTTCTTTTCATAGATGGACTAAGACATAGGAACTAAGAAATATTAAAGTAGGAAATCACTCAAACTAGGAAACTTAATCAAACGAGAAAACCTATTCAAATTAGAAAAAAGATACTTAAATTTAGGAAACCTACTCAAATCAAGAAATCTACTTAAACCAAAAAGTTTACTTAAATTAGGAAATTTATTCCAAATTAGAAAACAACCCTGTCGCATTGACCCAGCCGAATCAGCCTTTAATCTACAGCTCCTAGAATCTCCATCTTGTGTGCCTTCTCCTCATGGGACCCATTAGAGCATGTGATGGCCAAAATCTCCCTTAGCTTTTGCATAAATATCATAGGCGTCGTTAACTGATGAGACTTGAGTTGGGCTTGTGGGTCGATTATCTTCAATGGAATTTAATGCTGCCACTTCATCCACCTCGTGTTGATGGAGATACGACTTCAAATTTGATTTTGCAGGTTATCTGGTACGGTTGTGGTCATGTTGTTCCGGCCGCAGATCTAATTGCGATGGTGGTCTCGTAGTTATAAAAGCTAAAGGAGAAATATACGGTCCTTTACGAACTTCAAGTAGTCATTTCAACTTGCATACTCGGAATGGGAAATAAAAGGTCCTTCATGTCCTTGAATTATAGAAAAGTATTCTGCTTCAAAAACAAATTTACAAAAAAAAAAGGGCGGTCCTCAAATATCTCAACCGTGCAATATTGTAATTGAGCTAATTCCACAAACTCTCAAAGTAGCGTGCCCACATGCACATGATTTATGGATTAGTTAACGATCTCTTTCATTGCACTTAAGATATGTGATATTATACGAGGGATGGTCCATCCATGACCATCACTTGGTTTGTTTGTCACACTTATTGTGCGGAGGAAATACCAAAGAGTGCATGTAAATTATCACACTTATTATAATTCGGTTAACCCGTGGCTGCCGACCCTACAATTTATATTATGACTGATTGTGTTTTGTAGAACTTTTTCCGGAAAACACATGATTGGTGGGCAAATATATAAGAGTAAATCTCGTTGATTTAGTCATTTGTTTAAGCTAATGAGGCGTGAATAAGCCAACGAAAGCAACAATCATTTGTCCTCACTCCCAAGTCCCAATCGTCCACCAAATTATAGTAGGGAAGAAGTTAAATCTAAGACAAGCAGAGTGGTCCGCCCGATTATAGAATAATTCCCTTCGTGGACCACTTTCGGAAGCACCACATATAGGGTTTTCAAGTGACTCTGGGGATACCATAGTCGAAGCCTAAAATTAGTTTATAAATAGACTAGATCTTTAGCGTGCTATGGGCATGCCAGATAGGAAACGAATGGGTGCAATTTTCACTAGGATAATGGAGATATGAATTTCAAAGGTGAGGTATGTGTCAAATGAAAATAAAAGGTTTGTTATGTAACTACTTAGAGAAATTGAAGGCTCGGTGTGTTTTGTGAAAAATAATTTTTGCAAAAAAATATTTCATCATTTTTTAGCATTTAGTTTGCGTAAGAAAATTAGTCAACCGAAAATGTTTTTCTACCAAAGCTTAAATTCAAGAAAATATTTTCCTCTTTAAAAAATGGGAAATCATTTTCCTAGAACATCATGTGATGGCAAAAATCTCCCTTAAATTGCTTGCATAAATATCATAGGCCTCGTTAACTGACGAGACTTGAGTTGGGCTTGTGGGTTGATTATCTTCAATGGAATTTAATGCTTCTCCACATCATCCACCTCGTGTTGATGGAGATACGACTTCAAATTTTGATTTTGCAGGTTGTCTGGTACGGTTGTGGTCATGTTGTTCCGGCCGCAGATCTAATTTTGATGGTGGTCTCATTGTTATAAAAGCTAAAGGAGAAATATAAGGTCCTTTACGAAATTCAAGTAGTCATTTCAACTTGTATAAACAGAATGAGAAATAAAGAGTCCTTCATATCCTCGAATTATAGAAAAGTATTCTGCTTCAAAAACAAATTTACAAAAAAAAAGGGTAATCCTCAAATATCTCAACCGTGCAATATTGTAAGTGAGCTAATTCCACAAACTCTCAAAGTAGTGTGCACACATGCACATGATTTATAGATTAGTTAACGATCTCTTTCATTGCACTTAAGATATGTGATATTACACGAAGGATGGTCCATCCATGACCATCACTTGGTTTGTTTATCACACCTATTGTACGGAGGAAATACCAAAGAGTGCACGTAAATTATCACACTTATTATAATTCGGTCAACCCGTGGCTGCCGACCTTACAATTTATATAATGACCACTTGTGTTTTATAGAGCTTTTTCAGGAAAAAACATGATTCATGTGCAAATATATAAAACCACACAACTTGAGCAAAGAATGCACATCACAATTTGACTCTTAATTATGATCCTAATCTTGTTGCTCCCCTCCGTATCACCATGTTGTCTAAAAGATATGCTAATAGAGATGGAGAAGACCATCTTCAAATGGTTGATCCAATGAAGGCTGTGGCGTGAATCATCTTTTGAGTTTTGATCGTTCAACATTTCTCTCCTACGAGTGACTAATTCCATAGCTTTTAGAACCACAACTCTGTGATTTTGTGCGTTTTTTCTTTCATAACAACTAATTTTGTGATTACCATGTTTCCGGAGAAGACATTTTCCATAAAAAAAACACTTGTAAACACTTCAAAAGTTTTCATTGAATGGTCAAGATTTGTTTAAATAATTTAGACCGAACGGGTAACAAGCCTCCAAAACCCAGTTAGGACATGATAGAAATGCCTCAGATAATCTGTATATCTCACCTTGATTGGATTGATCTTCACGAAGAAGCGATGTCCAATATTCTAATGGTTGTTTAGACCTCTCCAATCAACAGAATAATCCCATCATAATCTCCATTTGATTTGGCCTGCTGTAATTTGTGGACAAATCTACCAATAGAAGTCGCCAGAATATAATCCATTTAAATAGAACGTTTCCATATGGATACTCAAATTGTGTTGAACAATCATTTCACCTGCCCATGGATAAGGAAGAGGCGGCAAATGTATAAGAGTAAAGCTAGTTGATTTAGTCATTTGTTTAAGCTAATGAGGCATGAATAAGCCAACTGAAAGCAACGATCATTTGTCCTCACTTCCAAGTCTCAATCGTCCACCAAATTATACGTAGGAAAGTAGTCAAATCTAAGACAAGTAGAGTGGTCCGCCCGAATATAGAATAATTCCCTTCGTTGACCACTTTTGGAGGCACTACGTATAGGGTTTTCGAGTGAATCTCGGGATACCAAAGTCGATGCCTAAAATTATTTTATAAATAGACTAGATCTTTAGCGTCCTATGGGTATGCCAGATAAGAAACGAATGGGTGCAATTTTCACCAGGATAATAGAGATATGAATTTTAAAGGTGAGGTACGTGTCAAATGACAAAAATAGAAGGTTTGTTACGTAACTACTTAGAGAAATTGAAGGTTCCGTGTGTTTTGTGGAAAAAACTTTTTGGAAAAATATTTTTCATCATTTTTTAGCATTTGGTTTGCTTAAGAAAATTAGTCAACGGAAAAAATGTTTTTCTACCAAAACTTAAATTCAAGAAAATATTTTTCTCTTTCAAAAATGGGAAATCATTTTCCCGGAACATAAGTCTAAAAATTCGTTAAAGTATGGAAAATTTCATGACATTTGGAACAACTTTCAAGAATAAAGTGTTTGGAAATTTGGATAAAAAGTTTTAAAATAACAAAACAAAGGGGTAAAAATCCGAAAATGGGTTTTCCAAAACAAGTTTTTTTCTTTTTCTTTCCTTTTTTTTTAAACCATTCTCCCTTTCCGTCGGACTGAAATTGAGGATGTTACAATAACGGCCATCGACCGACTGTAGGAGAGGACCTTGCCGGCCTCAAGTGAAGCTCTAGCTTGAACCTCTTCAAGATATGGTGATGCTTGAGCTCATTGGCCTCAAGGCGAGGTTGAATCTTGTCAGCCCTCACCTATAGCCTATCGTCGGCCATTGCCAAGGCCCAATGACTAGTGAAGGAAGAAGTCAAAAGAAAAGAAAAAAAAATAAAACTTAAATAAAAAAATCAATTTTTTCTTAAATTATAAAAAAAATTGTCCATGTTAGCGCGGCCATACCACGTAGGACGATCGGCATCCACATTAGCAATTTCCGATCAAATGAGATTTTCCTTACCAAACAACGATAAATATTTTTCAATTCATTTTTAGGTCTTAGCCAAACACTGAAAAATATTGTCATTTTTCTGGAAAATGACTTACCCAAATTCTTTTTCTAAAAATGTACATTTTCCAAAAAACAAACGGAGCCCTAATTTGTTCTTCACTTCTTTAATATTGAACCTGAGGGTATTTTAGTCATTTGATATTGATAATTGAAGAGTATATACAAAAGTTGGAAATTGGTCTTAGATTCGGTATAGATGTGATAAATAGTAAATGAGGTATAACTTATTTGTGATCCAACGATCATCAGTTCAGGAGATTCGAGAAATCCCATTAAGCATGGATCACCTAATAATCTATTACTTTAGATTGGATATATCATATCTGTCAGAAAAAAAAAAAAAAAGATGGTGTCAACCTCAACATTCATCAATAAATTTAAGGGATAAATGTATTAAAAGTCATAAAAGTTATCACGAAAATGCAATTAAGTCCTAAAAATTTCTAAGTCCTAAAACTTATCAAATTAGTCTAATTAAATTCTTTAGTTGATTGCAATTTTTTAAAGTTTTAGGATTTGATTTCACTTTTGTAACAAGTTGTAGGTTTTGATTGTACTTTTTCAAAGTTTTATGACTCGATTATATTTTCGTGATAGATTTTATATATTTCTATTGTATTTTTTTGATAGATTTTTTTTTTTTTTTTTACACTTTTTTGAAAAATTTGAGGATTGAATTGCACTTTCATAATAAGTTTTAAGATTTTCAATGCACTTATCTCTAAATTTAATAACTAACAAGGGTATTGTTTACTGTTTAGGGTCTTTTGGGTACACAACTAATTCCCGGTGAATATGACACTTCCCTCCCATACATATCAGGCATTCACAATAAAATAATTTCATTACAAGAAAACTGTCTACAGCAATGAAGAAAAAAAATTGTTAATAATACGTACAATCTTTTGTCCCAACAAAAAATAAAATTTGTCATCTAAATTTTTCTTTAAATTGAATATTTACGTCGCTACTACTGCTCTACTTGTAGCGACGGAAATCTGTTTTGGTCGCTGGCGATTAGAAGCTATAGCAACGAAATATCATAGTCGTTCTTATAGATTTAGCTTTTTCAATGACTATTTTGTCCGTAGCTATAGACTTCCCGGGAATCACTGTACTTTTGAATTGGTGTTAATTTGGCAAGGAACATTAACTTTGGTCCTTATAAATGACATTGTTGATAAAGACATAATGAAAAAAACAACATCCTATTCTTTATGTCATTTTACTTTTACATTTACTTTTGTAGGATGTATCGACTTGACTGTTGTGTAATCATGTTTTATAATAGTCTTCATATTAACTAATTTTTATTTTATTACAATCAAATAAAGAATACATCAAAATTATAAATAAATTGTTTATCTATATTATAGGGGGATCAAGATTTTTTTTCCAAAAAATGTCGTTAGTAGGCGTTTTGTAAATATTCCATTGGTAAAAAAAAATGCGTAGATAAATAGATTCCGTTTCATCTCAAACGTATTTCAAATTCAAATTTGACTTTTTTTTAAAATTTGAGGGCTCAAAAATAGTTTCAAAAGTTTTAATATTTTTCTTTATTTATTCCAAAATTTAACAACTAACAAGGGTATTGTTCACTGTTTAGGGTCTTTTGAGTAAACTAAATTCTCGACAAATATGACACTTCCCTCCCATACATATCAGGCATTCACAATAAAATAATTCCATTACAAGAAAACTGTCTACAGCAATGAAAAAAAAATTGTTAGTAATACGTACGATCTTTTGTCCCAACAAAAAATAAAATTTATCATCTAAGTTTTTATATAGAAATGAATATTTACGTCGCTACTACTGCTTTACTTGTAGCGATGGAAATCTGTTTTGGTCGCTCGCGATTAGAAGCTATAGCAACGAAATTTCATAGTCGTTCTTATAGATTTAGCTTTTTCAATGACTATTTTGTCCGTAGCTATAGACTTCCCGGGAATCACTGTACTTTTGAATTGGTCTTAATTTGGCAAGGAACATTAACTTTGGTCCTTATAAATGACATTGTTTTTTTTTTTTGTAACCAATTTTAAACCTAGACCTCTAGCATTTGAGGGTGATCACTATTCCTGTGCAACCATTAAAGTACAACAACCCAATAATCAAAGCATCCTAGATAAATTGCAAGTGCTCAGCAAAAATCAAACACAAAACTAATTAAAGCAACTACATAATCCCAAACCCGCCCTAATCAACTGGTTTTCTACCCATGGGTGGGTTATAAATGACATTGTTGATAAAGACATAATGAAAAAACACAACATCCTATTCTTTATGTCATTTTATTTTAAATTTACTTTTGTAGGATGTATCGACTTGACTGTTGTGTAATTATGTTTTATAATAGTCTTCATATTAAGTAAATTTTATTTGATTGCAATCAAATAAAGAATACATCAAAATTATAAATAAATTGTTTATCTATATTATAGGGGGATCAAGATTTTTTTTCCAAAAAATATCGTTAGTGGGCGTTTTGTAAATATTCCATTGATAAAAAAAAAAATGTGTAGATAAATAGATTCCGTTTCATCTTGAAACGTATTTCAAATTCAAATTTGATTTTTTTTTATAAATTACCCACCAAAAATAGTTCAAAACTTGTAATATTTTTCTTTTTCGAAATACATGTGTACAATCTCTGTGTGGTCTCAATAATTTCTTTCCTTTCATTGATAATCTAAATATCTCGTAATGAGGAGATTTTGCAAAATCATTTGCGTCAAACTTTTTCATATACGTGTTATGTGTGCACTTTTGTCAGTGATATATATATGTATATGTGTATATATGTATATGTATATTGCTCACTGTCGCGACTTTCCCTTAGGTGAACCACTTAGAGGATGGCTAATGGATTGCTAAGCCCAAAAACTTAACATGGAAGTCTATATCAATTGCAATTTTTGGGTCAATATAAGCACGTAAAGCAATTAATTTAGGAGTTGCCACTAATCGGCTATTAGTAGGTCGATTAGACACCTAAGTAAATTGTGTGAATGTATTTTACTTCTACGAACTAGAGATTCAATAGATTCAAGGACTTGATTATGCTAGATTAATCTAACGTCATTCGGTACCTTTTCTCTTTTATTTTCAAAAATATTTTGCAAGCAACTTGGATCAATTTTAAACCTAGACCTCTAGCATGCGAGGGGTGATCATCTAAGTGTGCAGCCATTAAAGTAGCAACCAATAATCAAAGCATTTAATTGATAAATTGCAAGAAAGCAAAAACTCAAACACAAAGAATTAATTAAAAGCACTAAATATACTAAACCCAGCCTAACCATGGTTTTCTAGACAATAATGCAATTCTAATTAATTCTTTTGGGATTTAATTAAATGAAATAAACATAACATACAATCACTAAATGACATAGAAAATATGACATGGAATTGATGACATGATATAAATGACAACAAGGCAATGACGTAGCAAACATAATGATGTGGCATGATGACATAGCATATAATGATGACGTGGCAAGATGTCATGGCATATAATGATTCCAATTCTATGTGATATGGATATTTTGTTTTTGGATTTTTATTAAATTCAAAATAAATAAATAAATAATAAGAAAAAACTACCATAAGTAAAGTGTGCTATAGCTATAATGTACTGCAACCCTGCTGGTTGTTTTAGTATAACCAACCAAAGGAATTGTGGCCTCACCTGTAGTCTCAATCCTAGTTACCTTTGAGGTCTCCAAAGTCTCCACCTAAAACTACATCTCATTATTGACACCATGATCTGTCCGCTCTACTGGTTGTGTCTCAAGACTCTTCTATCGAAGAATAGCAATCTCGTCAAAGATCACGTCTTTGTTAATTAGAAAATTGTGTGATTTGAGATAAGTGCACCACGGTTGGTAGCCTAATTTAGCGGTTCTTTTCAAAAAGGCGTGAATGGAAATAAATATGATCGAAAAGTATCAATTACACCGGCTCTTATATCTTTTTATAGGTTCAATAAGATCAGACCAACCTACAAAAACAAAATGGTCTCTACATAACCAGTCATCCATAATATCAAATAAATCATCAAATAATTTCAGAGGTTTTCCCTGACTTTTTCCATGTCAACAAACAATTCAAAATGCCTTGACTTTTCAGAGTTTGCCTTAATTTGGTATTGCCTCTCTCCACTGGTTTTGCTTGGTGGGCCGAGAATGCACGACTTATCAATTTATCCAATCCTCTATCGATGTATTTTTACATCCCACAGCTTCACTACACAACTTTTTTTTTGATAATTTTCAAAAAAATGATTGATAATTTTCATTGTTACTGTGTCCCACTGTTAAAATGAGGTCCAGGGGAATTAGTAACGTGTCAAGAGAAATTGGTACAAGAAGCCGTGATCCAATTAAAGGAATAATTGGAACTATTTATTCCTTTCTTTTTCAAAAAGAAATTGAATAGATATCTTTTCACCCTAGGCTCAAGCTTACCATTACTCGCATGAGCATATGCAAGACATATAAATACTTGTGATTCGTAGTAATCAATAGGTTTCCTAACCATACTTGCTCATGAGTCTTCTATTCTATAGCAAATGATGGAGATTGATTAGTCAAGTAACATGCAATGTTTACTGCTTCAACTCAAAATTCCTTGCTTAGTCTTGCATGCGAAAGCATGTTCCGAGCTCACTTAAGTAAAGTTTTGTTCTTATGTTCTATGACGTCATTCTATTGTGGTGTCTTAGGGACTATGCCATGTTTCACAATCTCTTATTTCTTGCAAAACTCTATAAAATCTTTACCACAAAACACCATGCCATTATCGGTTCTCAACCAATTAATTTGTTTATCTGATTGTCTCTCAATTAATTTTTTAAATTTCTTGAACCAATAGAACACATCAATATTGTGCTTTAGAAAGTATACACAAACTTTCCTCGAATAGTTGTCGATAAATTTTAGCATATATAAAGCACCTCATTTTGAAGGAACCATACATAGGCCCTAGACATCTAAATGAATATATTCAACAAGTTGCTTAGTCAAATAAATAGTTGTGTTAAAACTTAATTCGATGCTGTTTTCCAAAAATGCAGTGCTCACAAAAGTCCAATTTCCCTGCCTTCTAACCTTTCAACAACCCCCTCTCACTCAGTTTAGTCATATTTGCTTCACTCATGTACCATAATTAAGTCAAGTTAGAATTTGATTCACCTTGTGAAACTACAGTAGATCCTATCATAGTCTCTTCTAGTAGATGATAGAGGGTATGTAGTCCCTTCTCTTTCATCATTGTCATGGTCTTGGAGAGATATTTAGTTCTCCACTTTCAGCGGTGTACTTACACCCGATATTATTAAGTGTCTTTGGAGAAATAAGGTTCTTGAGTTCCGGTACATGCCTCAGCCTATTATGCATCATAATTTGAATTGTCCCTATCTTCACAACCTTACAGGTTGCATTATTCCCCCTCAGAATTCTACCACCATTTGCAATTTGGTAAGTAATAAACTAGTTCCTATAAGGCATCATATGAAAAAAAACACCCCGTAGCACCCATTCGTCTCTTTACAAACCGGTAGTTACACACAAGACAACCTTTGCATCACTGGTTCTCTCCTCGACAATGTTCGCCTTACTACTTGTACCATTATGCTTGTCACTCTATTTCTAAGTTTGGACAATCTCTCCTTATGTGTCCCTTCTTGTGACACTCAAATTACTTCATGTGTCTCTTGGACATTCTATGGTGTAACTTCGACCTGCTTTTACCTATACTACTATTGGACCCCCAATGTTGATCTCCACCTCGAATCACTAGTTTCCATGCAATATCTTGCGCTAGATTGTCATCTCGCAACTTAGAGAATAATGTGGACTTTATCTCTTTCGAGATAATCGTAGTGTGGGCTTATATTATTAAATTAGAAAAGTGCTCTTATGACTCTAGTGGTTAAGATAACAACATTATGTCATGTTTTTCATCATCTAGGATCCTACCGACATTCTTTAAATCTATCATAAGTTTATTAAACTCATTTTTAGGTGGGATCTAATAGACAATTGTTCAAATCATTCGTTTTATAGAGGACTTGAAGTTTTGTCCACATCGCTGTGACATCGTTCTCCTCTACCACCTCTATTAACACCTTATTTGATAACTTCAACATGATTATACTCTTTGCTTTTTCCATTAACTCTATCTTATTAGCCTCTTTCATCGAAATCGGCAAATTATCTTTGCCATCCAATGCCTTGCCTAAAGCTTCAGCTGTCAATATCTCACACATCTTAGTGATGTACAACCCAAAGTTGTTCCTTTCATTAAACTTTTCAATTTCTACTTTCGATCCAAACATAATGCAGCAGTAAAATTTCCAAAGACAGGCAAAAGCCCCAATCGAAATCTAGAAAATCTTATCTTAAGCTCTAATACTAATTGTTGTAAAATTTAATATTGAAAGGCTAGTAGGATCTTGCAATCAAATCAACATGAAATCACTAGAGAAATAAACAAAAAATGATAAAGTATACTAGAGATTTACGTGGTTCGGTCCTTGTGTCGGTACTTACTCTACGAGAAGAGTTAGTAGCAAATAATCCACTAATAATTGAAAAATTATAGTTACAATTGCTCACACACTCAAGCATTTCTCATACTTCAATCAAGCTCAAACCTCTAGTACTTACAAATAAAATAACTTAATAGGATGTAAAACTCACATCACAAAATCACTAGGTTTAGAACTCCCCTGTGTAATCAAAGAGAATGCCACCGTGTCATCGCTTCTTTCTTCGCATTAGTCTTTTTGTGGAGTCCATTGTGCGGCGATGGCCAGAGTAAAAATAATAGTATCCATGCCCTTTTATTCTTCTTTTCTCTTGGACAAAACCTACTAGTCCCGCAATTGGATATGTATCTATACGTAGGTTTTCTTTTTCTTTCCTTCTTGAACCCTCTCGATCCCACATATAAGAAGATGTCCAAGATACAAACTTCAACGGAGCCCCATACAAACTTCAAGATAAACCGGTCAAATCTTGGATATGTTTCTCCAATAGAAAAATGAACAACTTCTTTATCCATATCCACTTCTCACGACCACAGTTGCATCAAAGAACACACCCAGCACACCGGCTTAAACTCGAGAAATAATTTAACAGTAAGTGAGCTAGTTTGGTGAACTCTCAAAATAGCGTGTACCTCTATGCACATGATGTGACATTCCGGATTTTGGCCCATTTTTGGGATTTATAAAACGTGTAATTTGTCGATTCATATTTATAATGGAATTTCGCCAGAACCAATCACTCTTGAGTTCTTGTTTTTAAAAATAGAAATTCTATAGAATCGCAATATAATCGAAATCATTCGTTATTTAGACCCTGAACTTGGCAACCATTTTCGGAAGTTCCAATCACCCATAAATTGACGGTGTCGATATTATTGTGGCCAGCGTCGAGATTATCAAGAATGGTGAAAAAGTGAATTTTTGGACCGGGTGCGAATTTGTACTAGTAGACCTCCCTCGTAGTGTATCTTGGGTTATTTTATTTTGGCCTTTCGCCCTAGATTATTATTTGGGATTTTTAGCGGACCGATAGACTATTTTCCGAATTTAAATCGGGACCGATAGGTCGATTTTTAGTTTGGACCATGCCTGTTGGATCGCGTTTAAAGTTAAAATTTGAACTTTTCTCTATCTTTCTCTCTCCTCTCTCTCTCTCGGCCGACCCCCCATGCGCGCGTGTCTCTCCCCCTCTCCTTTCCTCTCTCTTCCTCTCTCTCTCTCTCTCTCTCTCTCTCTCTCTCTCTCTCTCTTTCCCCCCCCCGTGCTTTTCCCCCATGCGTCCCCCCCCCTTTACCCCCATGCACGTTTCCCCTCCTGTCATTCTCTCTCTCTCTCTCTCTCTCTCTCTCTCTCTCTCTCTCTCCTCCTCCTCTCTCTCCTCTCTCCTCTCTCGCCTTCGGTTGGCTTCTTTCTTTTCTTCGATCCTCCTTTTTCTCATGCACATGCACCACAACACAATTCGCCAACCAACACATCGTACAAATCAAACTCAATCATGCTCACCACATTATATTCCACCAATGTCACACCGACATGCCACCACACTCAATTCAACTCGGTTCAATTCACACTTCGCCACCTCAATTCCACAAACCCGGCGTTCAAGTCCACACGCTGGTGTCCAATCAAGCATACTATTTAATCCCATTCAAATTGCACAATTAAATCATAAAGTCACTAATTTAATGCACGCCCTAGCCCGTTCTAGCCCGAGATTAGTTAATAAGTACTCACGCACGAATTCAATTCACATCACAGCCCATCCTACTTGCCCACCATAATTAGTCATTAATTATGCCCATAATTTTCACAATTTAATCTTAATAATGCACGTGCTAAAATTGCCTACAATCCACATGAAGCCTCTAAACCGATCCTCTTTCCCCCTGCCGCCCTTTCCATGCCCCTCACAGCCTCCTTTGCCCATTCAGCCATTGCCGAACCAACCCATCCGCCGCCCGCAAAGGCCAACCATTCCAAGAAGCCCCGGTAACTTTGCACGCGACCGCGCCAGGCCCGCGTTGCTAAGCCACCGCGCACCGGGCCATTTTGGGGTCCTAGTCCGAACTTGTCACCCGGCCAAATTTTGGTAAATGACTCTCTAAACCTTACTTAGTACATTGGGTATTATTAGACTTGTCTAGGGATCAATTAGTACCGGTTTAGGGATTAAACATGGATTAGGGACAATTTTAGTATGTGCGTTATTAATAGATTAAATTGGGAGAATTGTGGGGCTGATTGATAATATTGTTGTGGCCTTTGTGGGTGGGCTTGAGGTTAGTATGTGGTAGGCGTGAATGACGAATTTGTGGGCAAGTGAGATGGGCTGTGATGTGAATTAGAATGGCATGTGGGTATTTCATTAACTCGTCTCAGGTTTAGAACGGCTAGGACGCGTTTAACTTAATTATATTATTTTATAATTGTGCTACTTGAATTTGATTAAATAATATGCTTGATTGGACAATTGTGCGTGGCCGACTTGAACGTCGGGTTGTGGATTGAGGTGGCAAAGTGTGAATTGAACTGAGTTGAATTGAGTGTGGTGGCCTGTCAGTGTGACATTGGTGGAATATAATGTGGTGAGCATGATCGAGTTTGATTTGTACGATGTGTTGATTGGCAAATTGCGTTGTGGTGTATGTGCATGAGAAAAGCCCAGATCGATTGGAGGGCTGCCAACCTAAGGCGTAGGTTACGCGGGTGTGGCAAATAAGGCATGACTAGACCTGAGGCGTAGGTTACGCGGGTCATTGGAATGGGAAAATGTCCTGAGGCGTGGTTACGCCGGACGGAGCCCTACTTGATCCGAGGGTCGAGCCCCGAGGCGCAGCGGGCGCGGGCCGCGAGATTGGGCTTGAGGCGCAGCGGGCGCGCAATGAGAATGGACCCGAGAGAGAGAGAGCGCTGGTCGTGAGAAAGATGTTCACCATGTGTGCGGATTGTGTGATTGAATTGGCTGGTTGAGTGTGATTGGATTAAAATTTTGAGCATGTGATTGGGTTGGCTGGTTGGACGTAAATTGGATTGGCTGGTTGAGCATGTAAATTGAAAAGGCCTTGAGCTGTGATTGATCCCAACAATTGAGCGGTGATTGAATTGGCTAAAATAACTTGTGATTGAACCGGAGGTCTACCAGAAAGTGTGGACCGGTCAAAAATACACTTTTCTGGAGCATGTGATTGAACTAACCACAATAATATCGAATGTGTAATTTATTTAGATTAGTAAGATGAATTCGTGCAAGTGTTCGGGATCTAATTTGAGCAATTACAATGTGCTATTTAGTTACTATTACTATTTTTTAAAAACAAGAACTAACGTGATCGGTTCTCGGCATAGGTTTGATGGCAAGGTGAGTATATAACGAATTTTGTACGTTTTATAAACCCTAAAAATGGGCCAAAATCCGGAATGTCACACCCTGTGTGATCAAAGAGAATGCCACCGTGTCATCGCTTCTTTCTTCGCATTAGTCTTTTTATGGAGTCCATTGTGCGGCGATGGCCAGAGTAAAAATAATAGTATCCATGCCCTTTTATTCTTCTTTTCTCTTGGACAAAACCTACTAGTCCCGCAATTGGATATGTATCTATACGTAGGTTTTCTTTTTCTTTCCTTCTTGAACCCTCTTGATCCCACATATAAGAAGATGTCCAAGATACAAACTTCAACGGGGCCCCAAACAAACTTCAAGATAAACCGGTCAAATCTTGGATATGTTTCTCCAATAGAAAAATGAACAACTTCTTTATCCATATCCACTTCTCACGACCACAGTTGCATCGAAGAACACACCCCGCACACCGGCTTAAACTCGAGAAATAATTTAACAGTAAGTGAGCTAATTTGGTGAACTCTCAAGATAGCGTGTACCTCTATGCACATGAGATCAGCAATTTCATGGTTTAGATAAAAATCTCTCTCATTGCACGTAAGATATGTGATATTATATTTTTTATGTTCCATCCATAACCATCACTTTGTTTGTTTATTGTTGCAGCCCTCTTTTCCGTTCGAAAGGGGAAAATAGTGAAGCTTAGAGGTAATGCCCAAAAGGTAGGCCAATAGCCCTCGATCGGGCGTGGGCTCTCCTAAGCTCTTACCTCATGACACTGGATTCGTTTTAAATTCGCAATTAATTCATAAGGATTTTATGTGTGACAAGAGCTATCACTAATCTATTGGAGTCAGCTAGATTTCAAGTAAGTTATGGGAAGATATCTTACCTTCTACGCAACTATAGATTTAAGGTCACTGACTTGATTATAGTAGTTACCTAATTAGTGCCCTTTTGGTACCTAAACTTACTTGCTTATCAACTAAGATATCTAGACATTTATTTTACAAAATTATGCGTCCTATGGTTCTTGCTTCGCTAAGTGTCCATGTGATTTTTTTAGGAGTTTAATATGATTCAAAAACTTACCCTATCCATGCTAAAAAAGAAACGAACAACCTCAATGCATTAAAAGTGCAAAAATTAAACAACCAAGTACTTAAAAACTCAAAGCAAAAGTGTGGAAATGAAAACCCGATACAAGTCGGGCAAAAAATATACACAGCCAATTTATGAGCCTCGGGACATGATCCACATGAGCTAAATTTAAATTAAGTTCCATCTTCTCCCAAAAGAATGAACTATTAAAACTAAAGCTATATCAAAATAATTTAAGAAACCCCTATCTTAAAAAGTCATGCTAACTAAATAAAAATAAGCTAAATTTAGTACTAAAGTAACATAACTAAGTCAAGACCTATCTCTAAGCTATAAAAAAAATTCATTTTTCGAATTCCTTTAAAATATTTTAATAGATGTTTTTTAATTTCGAAAATAGGAACTCGGGCTGGGCTCCTGAGCCCAGTCCGAATATGGGCTGCGGCTGGTCTCGCCAAACTGGGCTCATGGGCACAAGAAAAAAGGCCAGAAACGAAGTGGGCTCAGTTGCAACTCGAGCCCAATCCGATTCTAACCAGAGACAAGCCCGACACTGCCAAGCCCATTTTACCCCAAAGCCCTCCAGCTAAAATGTAACCAAAAACAAAACAAGCTCTCACTCACTTAATACTATAAGTAGCCCATGCCTCAAGCCGCCTCAAGCCTTTTATCGTCTTCTCCTTTCACGTTCCCTCCATCATCTTCTCTTCAAGAATACCCAAGAAAACACATTATTCGTAAAACGCCAGCACTTCAACAACAATCCAAACCCATTCTATCTTGAGTCCATAATGATACACTTCACCATCAACCACCTCCAGTCAACCAACGGAGCCCCCATGTTAATGGCCACCGCCGGCCACCATTCCGATAGCAAATCCTCCAACATCTACGGGCACAACCAAAACACGATCGAAACAAGTAGAAGAGATTGACGTTCGCATCACAGGTTCAGGGTCACCACCTCACGGACAAAAGGAATGTGGTCAGATTTAGTCTCGGTGGCAAAGAAATCCGACCGAAGTCAAGCTTGGCAATCAATAAAATACTTCAATCATGTAACCCATGTCTATGTACAGTTAGAACAATTCAAAATCGGAGTGACGTATGTACGATTTTAGTTCAGGATTTTCATCGAACACATGGCGTGTGCAGCTGATTTTGGAGAAGGTCTTTAATTATTTCAAATCCAAATTCTGACTTAAGTTCGAGCTAGTCCCAAGCTAGAGATTCATAATCAGCGAATCAAACTCGAACAGGTTAAATTTCTATTGCAACAAAAGAGTGCACTCTCGGTCACCTCTCTCTCCCCAAACGGAATGTTTTCAAACACTGATATTACCTTGCTAATGAAGTGAGACAGAGCAACGGCTTGACGACTTGAAGAGAGAAAGTGGCTTCCGAGTGCATCACCGACCGAAATCAGAGCCTGTAGCCAAACTCTAAAAGATGGGGTCATCCTTCAAGTTCCTTGACCACGCTACAAAGGCGAGCAGAACTCCGTATAGCAGCCGAACTGACGGTGACGAGAGATGATCTGGTGGCGACGGCGATAGCAACGATCGGCAATGAAAAGCCAGGATGAAGTATAGGTAGAAATGGCCGAGAAAATGGCTCCTAGACACTCAAAAGTTACTCAAATCTCTCCAAAAACGCCCTTTGCTCCGGCTCTTGCATATGCTTGCTCATGGTTGATTTTTTTTAACCCAGAACCAAAACGTGAGGGAAAACCCTCTCTTCTTTGAGCGGTCCATGCCCCTTTTCTCAATCCGTGAATGAGCAAACAGAGAGCAAGATACCGCAACCAACCAAGGCCAAAGTGGCGTCGGGAAGAGGGGGACGAAGGGAAAGACCGGAAATAAGGAAATGTGGTGCTGGAATGAGGTCTGGCCGAATATACTTTCTTATGGAGAGAGTGGTCTGTAAGTCGCGAAAATAGCACCCCAAGATCTCCATGGTCAGAAACTAGAACACAGTTATCATGAAAAGGGATTTGTGAACTTGATTTGAAATCCTTGTTGAAATCCTCGCTCTTTATTGAATAACCAAAGATTCTGCACTCAAATATCAAAATTATTATCAAAATATAATTAAACACAAATAAGGTAATTTGTGTATCAAGATTAGAGGAGAGACTTGAGCATTATATATAGAGTTTTTAGTCATAGACCCTCTCATAACAAAACATGATATGTCACTAGAGAATATCATTATAGATTCAATGAACCTACATATGTCTAATCCTTATAATTAACTTTACTTTATGTATAACAAGATATATCTTTAAGGCTAACAACTGAATGACATTAACCTTTGCTCAAGGTTTACATAATAACTTAAGATTTTCATCAGATATATGTATTCAAAGTGATAACAATGCATTCATAAAGACTTTATTGAATGCAAAAGAGTCGATAAATATCAAAATGTTACAAAATATAACAAACACAGATATAAACTTTATTAGAGTAAAAACAAGATAGCTCCCGCTAAACAACATCATCCCATGATGCTCCTAAACCACTGATAATGACATATAATCCAAACAGACAAGGGTGAAGGCCTTTAGTTAGCTTGAGTAGCAGCAGTAAAGCATGCTACAATCTCCTCTTGCATGGTAGAAGATGATGTCGATTTTTGTTTCTCGCTTTTCCATGATATTGCACACTTTGCTAACATAAAAATGTATCATGTTGTTGACTTCATGTTAACAGCCAGCAAAGTCTATATTCGAATATCTTACTAGATGCAGGTCATGAACATGTATGTAAATCATCATGTATTCTATTGTCCTCTTTAAGTATAGTAACTAGTGATCATGTTTTGAATTTTACTGATATTTGGGTAGAAGTCTGTCATGACCTACCCGTCCCGATCGGGTTAGGTCAGAAGGTATTGTCGATGGATTCGAACAACGATTGATTTGTTTGAAAGACAAACCAAATGTTTATTAATCCAAAGACCAAGGCACTCCCAAGTCTCATACCTTGTGTGAAGAGAATTTTTTTAATTTACGTAATTGATTGGAGTCACCACTAGCCATGATCAAGGGTCGGCTAGAAACCCTGATCAAGACGCCGGAGTGTTGTCTCGATACACGCGAAAACTAAAGATTCCAAAATTTGGAAATTTGATTACACTATCAATCTAACTAGTGCCATTTCGGTATCTAAACTTGAATATTGGCAAACTAACATAGCGGATGGTCTATCGAAAAAACTAAGATTCCGCCTAACAGTTTTAAAAATAAAAACAATAATCAATATATTAAAAGTACGCAACCAGATAATCAAGAAGAAAATAAACAATCAGCGACCTAGCATCATATCTAAAAAGAAAATGCAATCAAAAGCCCTAAGGTAAAGCCCTAATGGCTTATCCGATTTTTGAAAATTTTTTAGAGGATTTTTCTCATTTTTCACTTTTTTTTTGAGTTTTAACCTAAAATCTAGTGAAATTAAGCCAAAAACTGATTTCTGAACATTTTCTAATTTTCTAATTTTTTTGGAATTTTTTGGAATTTTTTGGAATTTTTTTTAAATTTTTAAATTTTTTGAAATTTTTAATATTTTTTTAAAAATAGTTTTTTATTTAATTAATTTTTTGGTATTTTTAAACATTTTTTAAAAATTTTTTGGAATTTTTAAATTTTTAAATTTTTTTATTTTTTTTTTAATTTTTAAAATTTTAATATTTTTATTAATAAAATAAAGATTCCGGACTGAGTCCCTCGACCTGATCAGCCCGACTGCCCGACCCGGGTTACTGACCCGCCCGAGTTTTCAAATTTTGATTTTTGAATTATTTTTTTCTTCTCTTTTCTTTTTTCTCTCTTTTCCTTTTCTTTTCTTTTTTTTTTTTGTTTCTTTTTCTATTTTTTTTTACTCCTTCCCCTTCGTGTCTTCAGCCCAGAACTTATCTCTTCTTCAATGGCCCCCTTCACCGAGAACATCTTCGCCGAGGCCACGCTGGGGTTTCACCGAGAACACCCACTGTTGACCGTCGGCTCCGACCACAACACCGACGGCAGATGCTAGCCTTACGCCGTCATCACTAGCCGTCGTCCCAGCAACCACACCGGCAACTTGAAGAAAAACAGGAACTTCCAGTCGGCGACTCCAGAACTGACAATCCGACCCTCCCATGTTCGGCTCCTCCGATAGACATTTAACTCACACAAACAAGCATACATTCTCAAAATAAGGCGTCGGAAACTAACAAGGTGGGACTCCAACGGAGGCTCCAACTTGCGTGCTCGTCCATGGCCGATGTTGAGAAACAATGAAATGTGCCGAAAAATCAAAAGAAAAACACGAGATTAGTCACTATTCAGCACACATAGGCAATAATCAAGCATGAAAAACCAAGCTTTAAGTACCGATTCTACAAAAATAATTTGGACCCCCATTTTGGCATTTCGTTGAACATGTGGGGGGCGTTTAAAAAATGGGGTCATAGATTCGATTTTGAAATTAAAGGTACTTTTAGTCATTTGACATTGATAATTGGAGAGTGCACACAAAAGTTAGAAATTGGACTTAAATATGGTATAGAGGCAACAAATGGTATAATGACGTATAACTTATTCGTGATCCAACAATTATCGATCCCTCAAGAAGTATACGTCAAGAGATTCGAGAAATCCCGATAAGCATGGAATCACCAAATAATCTATTCCTTTTGATTGGATCTATCATATATCTTAGAAAGAAAATCAAAAGATGGTGTCCACCTCACCTTTCGTCAGTAAATTTAATAATTAACAAGGGGTATTGTTTGGAGTTTTCCGAGTACACGACTAATCCGTGTTAAATTTGACACTTCCCTATAGCAATTAAAAGAATATTTGTTGCTATAGGTGATTTGTGCCCACAAAAAATAATTACATCGCGGGTACTTTCATTCTTGTAGATCTCGTTTTTCAACGACTATTTCGTCCGTAGCCAAAGACTTCATCGTTGTACTTTTATGTTGGGCTTGATTTGGCAAGGAACATTCACTTTGGTCCTTACAAATGACATTCTTTTCTTTGTCTGTTTTATTTTTCAACTTTACTTTTAATAGGATGTATGACTAGACTGTTATGTAATTATGTTTTATAACAGTCTTTATATTAACAATTTTTATTTGATTACAATCAAATAAAGAATATATCAAATTATAAACAAATTGTTTGTCTATACTATAGGGGGATCGTGATCTCTTTTTTTCCAAAATATATCGTCAGTAGGCGTTTTGTAAATATTACATCGATAGAAAAATGCATAAATAAATAGATTATGTTTCATTCCTCACGTATTTCAAATTTCAAATTTGAATTTTTTTCAATCTTATAAACAACCTACCAAAAATAGTTTACAACTTGAAATATTTTTCTTTTTCGAAATACACGTGAATAATCTCTTTGTATTGTCTCAATTTATTTTCTTTCAATGATAATCTAAATATCTTGTAATAAGGAGATTTTGCAATATCATTTGCAAATGTGTGCACTTTTGTTAGTAACTGATATATGTTGCTCGCACAATAAGATATATTTTCTATTATATAGGGTAGTGTCTATACAATAAATTAATTTCCATAAAAATGACATAATTTAATTCTTTTTATATACAAGATACATCATAAAAAAGACATATTTTCATTTTACTTTAACTTAAATTAGTCTTCTAATTTCATTATTCTCAAATTAAATTCAAAATAACTCATATTACTTAAAAATTCATTTCAAACTATTTGGCGACCAAAACTTTTGTTGCCAAAAATGCCGTGAAATACCCCACCAAAATTTCCCTTTGTTTTCGTCATTTATAAATGAATGTTTTGGTTGCCACAGGTAAGATTTAGCAACGGATCTTTTGGTTGTCACAGTAACATTTGGCCACAAAACACTGCTTCATTGTCACAAAATAGTTACATCAACGAAATAAATTTCCCTGGACTAGGTTTTCAAGCATTGATCTCATAACCATGCGATTGTTTCTATGTTCTTTCCACGTGCAAAACGCTTGCTCTTTTGCTGTTATAAGGAGGGATTTGTGATCACGTTGATGGGGAATGGGCGGCTAAGGGTCTTAATCTGTCGTAGAAAAGCAAGAAAGCCGGTCATATGTTTAAGTTAATGGGTTTGAATTGGTCACGACTCTTTGTACTTACTTTCATGTCTGAATTATCAACAGAATTATACCTAGGAAAGTGTAATTGATCTAGGACAAGTAGAGTGGTCCGTGACTCCGTGAGATTATTGAAGTCTTCCGTTTTGGAAGAAGATGAAGGACACTACACATTTGTTCTTGGATGATGCTATAGGGATATGAAAATCGGCACATGGTATTAGTTCATAAATAGATGTGACAAACTGTAAATGAACATATAAATGAGAAATTCATTATACTTATTTGTTTGAATCAATTTTGTAAGGAAAAAGACGGTTGAACTATGACATTTTACTAAACCTTACTTTTAAATCGATGTGGAAAGTTTTGGAAATGAAATAAATGGGATACATGAATTGAATGATTGACTTCTTTAAGCACCTGATAAGAAATTGTCACATTATTAACCCCCAAAGTCCACTCAGTTGGTGTTTCAGCGGATTTCCAGATCATAATTTAGAGAGTAACTTATTCAAATTCCACCAACTGCATATAAACGGATCAAGGCTACTTGCACGTTCCAAAACCCGAACTGAACTGGTTCATAAGATCTACATGGTGTTTTATGGACCTCTAGATAACAGGTCTCCATGCCTATGTCCCTAAATTATAAAAAAAAAGAAAATTCCACATCATTTAGCAAAAATAACTTTAGTAAAAAATTTCTTATCACGTCAATAAGAAGCCACTAAACAGCCCAATATTGTCTGTCGTTTTCGGCTAAAGATAAAGTCAAGATATGATTTGGAAAATCTATTGTCCAAACCTAACTTATTATTGGTGCGTTTTTGTGAGATTTAGCGTTGATCTTGATGTTTCTTGATGCGTCACTAAATTACATCATGACAAAATTATGCACGGCCTATTCATAATGGAAGAGTTGGAGAAGTTCAATGTCATACTGAAACATGACAAGGTTCTTAAAAGAAAATATCTGGGACACAAATCATGAGGGCTGGCAAACCATGTACAAAGCTCCGACATCATAAATATCCTAGGCAATGTGTTCACAAGAGACGATTGTAAAATCTCTGGATGCAAAATGCATTCTCTCAAAATAAAGATCTTTTTCCAATAATCACGTCAGAGAAATTTTCTCCTTCAGGCAACTCCAAGCAAAACAATCAATTCCACAGCCTCGTACCTAAAGTCTAAAACCATCACCGGACAAGCCATCAGCCTCACGGTCAAACTGACAGAGCCAGTTGGTACTTCACATGTGCTCCACGAGCGAACTTGTGAACATTCCAGCAATTCTACCGCTACTTCAAATTCACACACACCAATCCACCGGCAAATTAACATGATGTTAGGTAAACGAGGACGCAGAAAAGTCTCACATTCCGGTTTGGTCGCCACTCGGAGCCGACGCGTGAAACATCCCTTGGTTAGTATACAAGTCCACTTCAACGGTAGGAATGCCCCTGCTCTCCAGTATTTGCCTGGTTTTAATCTTCGTTATAACCGAATGTGATTAGACTGCGAAGAAATCATCCAGTCGAACAACGACGACACATCAACTGAGGGCCCCCTCACGGAGGCACGAGACTGTTTAGCTCGAAAACGTACGATTTTCATAATCGAAGCTGGCGGAACTTTCCATCATTTTCTGGGAAAAAAAGCGGACAAATCCTCCCTTTCATGGGAACATGAAGGGGACACTACACATTTGTTCTCGGAAGATGCTATAGAGATATGAAAATCGGCATATGGTATTAGTTCATAGATAGATGTGAAACCGTACATGAACACATAAATAAGAAATTTGTCTACTGTTTGTGAATCAATTTTATGAGGAAAAGATGGTTGTACTATGACTTTTACTATAACTTACTTATTCATCGATGTGGGAAGTTTTGGAAAGCGTGGCGAAACAAATGGGGTCCATGACTTGAATGATTGGCTTCTTTAACCACCCAATACGAAATTGTCACATTATTGACCCCCAAAGTTGACGCAGTTGGGGTTTCAAAGGATTTCCACCTCAGATTTTAGAAGGCATCTTATTCAAATTCCAGCAACTGCATGTAAATGAATCAATATCACTTGCACATTCCAAAACCTGAACTTAACCGATTGATAAGATCTACATGGTGTTTTATGGACCTCTGGATAGCGGGTCTCCGTGTCCATGTCTCTGGATTGTAAAAAAAAAGTTCCAACATCATTTAGCAAAAATAACTTCAGCAAAAAATTTCTCATCACATCGATAAGAAGCCTTACTTTTGTAAGTTGGCGGTTCGGCTTGGCTAGAAGCCAAAAAACAGCCCAATATTGTCTGTCATTTTCGGTTAAAGATAAAGTCGAGATATGATTTGGAAAATCTGCTGTCCAAACCCAATTTATAATTAGTGCGTTTTCGTGAGATTTAGCATTGATCTTGATGTTTCTTGATGCGTGACTAAATCAAATTATGACAAATTACCCACCTACGCATGACCGAGTTGGTGAGCACTTTCCTTCCCTTCTTAGAGGTTCTTGGTTTGAATCTCTGCTCGGTTTTGTAATTTAAGTGGGGGCCTTGGCGGTGGGTTGCTGGGCTAGTCTCCCCCGAAGTATAGGTGCCCTAATTACCTATGCGGGCTCGTCTCCGGGGAATGGTGGTGGATTCGCAGTTACCCAAAAAAAAAAAAAAAATTATGACAAACTACACATTGTAACTGCACATGTTCTTGTGAATCCAAATGTAAGGACTCTTGACACAACAACTATAAACAAGAAACCTCCATATCATCCTACGGCCATAAAAAACCCTAAAATATAAGCTGTAACTTATAACCTTCTCTTTTGAGGTTTTTGTGTCCAATCCTCTCGTTGCGACTGATGGACGCGAATCTCACAAAGCTTGGTGGTTCTCTTCCAGTCCCAAATGTTCAAGAGTTGGCAAAAGAGGCCATAACGGAAATCCCGCCTCGCTATGTTCGTACCGACCAAGATCATCCGTTCATCCATGTTGATCATGGATCTTTGTTGCTTCAAGTACCAGTGATTGACATGAACAAGCTTTCGTCAATCAACGACGGTTTGATGGAGTCCGAGCTGGAAAAGTTGCACGTTGCCTGCAGAGATTGGGGATTCTTCCAGGTGTTATTTCATGAGAGTATCTTTTACTTTTTCTTTCTGTGAGGATTACTAGAGGCGAAAGGTCTGGATTTTATTTTTTCTGATAGTCGACTTTTGAAGTTAATTGGTCCCTTTTTGTGCACACAGTTGATAAATCATGGAGTGAGTTGTTCATTGGTGGAGGAGGTGAAGTTGGGAATACAAGAGTTTTTCAAGCTTCCCATGGAGGAGAAGAGGAAGTTTTGGCAAGAAGAAGGAGACTTGGAGGGTTTTGGACAGGCGTTTGTTGTCTCGGAGGAGCAGAAGCTTGATTGGGGCGACCTCTTTTACATGGTGTCCCTCCCAAGACATTTGAGAAAGCCTCACCTTTTTCCCATGCTCCCTTCTCCGTTCAGGTTCTGTCTCTCTCATGGATCGAGTACACTATTTGCTCAAAATGATCGGGATTGACCATATGTATGTCGTAAATCTACCCTTCCCCTCCCACTCCAATTGGACCTCGGTGACCGGCCAAAGGCAAGGATTAGCAAGGTTGATCTTGCCGTCACTGGGCAAGGCCGAGCCTCACTAGGTCTGGCGAGGGCTTGCCCAACCAGGGTGAGGCTCAACCTCACCGTCACCTAGCAAGCTTCGCCAGATCAGCCTTGCCGGCCCCTGCCTCTAGCCGATCGCCAAGGTCCGATGATTAGCTGGAGGAAGAAGGAAAGGAAAAAGAAAAAAAAAAAAAAAAAAGAAAAGAAAATATTTAAAAATATTAAAATATTATTAAAAATATTTATGTCAACGTGGGTTATACCATGTCAGTATGATGTATATTGTATATACAACCCATCTAAATGTTTTCTACACATTTCACTTCCCTTTCTCTCTCAACTTTGTAACTAATTCTTATCAGTGTCATCTATTTATTATGTAGAGATGTCTTGGATGAATACTCCTCAACGCTCCGAGACCTTGCAATGAAGGTTCTCCTTCTCATGGCAAAAGCCCTGAAGATGGACACTAAGGAGATGACAGAACTGTTTGATGGGGGCATGCAAGCCTTTAGGATGAACTATTACCCTCCGTGTCCGCGACCCGAGCTCGTCATCGGCCTCACTCCTCACTCCGACGCCGTGGGCCTCACCGTTCTTCTCCAAGTCAATGAAATGGAAGGTCTCCAAATACGGAAAGAGGGCAAGTGGATCCCTGTCAAGCCCCTTCCTAATGCTTTCGTCATCAATGTGGGAGACATTTTAGAGGTAAAGACTTTCTGACCCTATATCTATTGTTTTGATGTGGAGTTCCACCTGAATTTTATTTGATATGCGAGCCAGTATTGTCTAGATTCACGGGCTATTGATGATAAGACCGTTATTTCATAAACAATCTGTCAACGTTTAGTACATTTCTTCAAGATATCTTTGGATGAATACTCTGTATAAACAGAAGTTTACACAGTTGTGAATGCAATAACCATCTTGAATAACATGTTGGACAGAACCAACAATGGAGTGCGGAAATTTGTGTATTTATGTTTACATATTCCGAATTCCCAATATGTGCAATGAGCTAAATAGTCTGACAGAATGAGTGCAGATAATAGAATTTCATGAACAAAATTCATCAGAGGTTTGACAAAATGATTTGTGCATTTGATGATCGACACAGATTGTGACGAATAGTACTTATCGTAGCATCGAGCACCGGGCAACAGTCAACTCGATGAAGGAGAGGCTCTCAATTGCCACCTTTTATAACCCGAAATTGGAAGGGGACATGGGTCCTGCATCGAGCCTGATCGCACCGGACAAGCCTGCACTGTTCAAGAGAATAGGCGTTGCTGATTACTTCAGGGGACTCTTCTCTCGTGAGCTTCAAGGGAAGTCATATCTTGACATCATGAGGACGATTCAAGTTGAGGAAAATAACGGGAATTGAGTTTGACCTTTGAGAAACCAAACTATTATAGCTGAAATCCTATCTTTGTGTTGACTCTCTCCACGCACCTCGAATAAGTCCATCATGTATTGACGCAATCTGTACAATCCATGTTCTTTCCACTCCTTCCTTGCTATCCCTGATCAGCAACGACATTATAATGACATAAATAGAACATTTTAACTCGTGTGTATATTTATACTGTTGGGAAAGCAAGTGGCCTCTATTCATAATTAACAAAGCAGCGTAGATCTCTTAGAAGTATCAGTTCAACATTCCGGGATTTAGACTAATCAATATTCTTCTTACCATTGCAAAACGAGCATTGTTTTATTCACATAAAAGTAAGTCTGAACCTAATTATTCGGAATGAACCCATAGCACAAGTAGAGTGTAAAAGGTGGTTGCAACCCGCTCTTGACGGGATTCGACTTAGCGAATGTGGAAGTCGAGGTTGCTTCCTGTGAACCATGGTAAAGCTCTATGGCTAAGGTTTTGTCGTGGGGTTTAAGGTGCACCGGTCCGCCAATGAGAGAAGATAGAGAATATTCTTCTTCAAATCCCATTTGTTAGCCATTGATTATAAAAATTAGAGAGCATATGGATGGACGACATGGCTTGGTTCTTTTGTAATGAAGGAAACGGCTGTTTGGTAATTAATAGAATTATTTGAAGACGTGGCAATTTTGTGAATATGGAGAGACGGGGCTGGCCATTGTGGACGTGTGGGCTTAGTCCTTAATGGGCTGAATTTTTGGGTTCAATGGGTCGGGTCAATCTCAGTCAAGTCGAGTTGACCCGCGTCCTTGTGACTGTTTAATATCTTCAAAATCTCCTCGGGATGCTTAAAATGTATTGAAATTAACTTTGTTGGGCTGAATTGATTAAAAGTGCACGAGTTGACTTTACCATAAAAAAATAGGATAAGTACACTGCAAGTCATAAATTTACAACAAAAGTGCTATTGAGTCTCAAAATTTATTAAATTGGTACAATCAAATTCTTCCATTAAGTCTATCCAACTTGATTAACGAAAAATGTTGACGTGATTTTTTTCTATTTTTTTTCTCTCTCCTAATTAGTAATCGAAATGCGCCCATATAGGCACCAATTCAAAATCTAATTGAAAAAGTCTTGTTGATACCTAGTTTATAATTTGCCTAAAATTAATTATGTAAAAATTTAGGGGTTAATGTCATTAATTCCTAAAACCAAAAAATTTCATAAAATTGCATTGCGTATAAACAAAAGGTGCATATTTAATTAACAAAAAAAAGGGGAATTAAATTTAAAAATTATTTAAAAAATGGGAGACCGGGCCGAGGAAGGCTCGGCCAAGCCTCCCTTCATTTTCCCTTTCCCTTTTTTTTTTTCTTTCTCGCTGGGCCCGGCCCGGCCCTTTCCCTTTTTTTTCTTTTCCCTGGCCCGGCCTCCTTCCCTCTCTCTTCTTTCCCTTTCCTCCTTCCCCACGCTAGTTGACTGAAGCAAGACTCTCCACAGCCAAACAAAGTGCAGAACGCACCACAGCCAAGCAAGAAGATCAAAGTAGAGTAGGTGGTCGAGCAGGCGTAGGGGCGTCCAGAGCAGAATAGGTCGCCAGTTGCCTTAAAAGAAAAGAGGAGGAGCTCGGTTTTAGGGGGAGTTCGGTTTTGGGTGAGCAACAAAATAGAGGGGCCGTGAGAGAGAGACCTAGAGAGATTTTGAGCAACAACCAGAGAGGGAAAGGGCCTCCGCCGGTGACCATCGCGTCTCAGCCTTAGCCACCAATCCTCGCCGCCGAGCTAGAGGCGGTTACACACAGAGAGGAGTGTTGAGAGGTAAGCTGCAGAATAGAGGGCTATGCGAGAGTGAAACCAGAGAGAGATTGAGGGAGCTAAGGCGTGAACCGAGTGATACAGGGTCTCCAGTGGCCACTACGCCGGAATCGCGACCGGCAAGCCGCTGCCGAGCCAAGTAGAGAGCCCCTGGTCGACCGCCCTTGTTTGCCCAGTTTTTGGGCATCTCAAGCCGGAACGCGTAACCGTCCGGTCCATGCGAGCTTCGGCCCATGCCACTCCCATATTTCGTTTCCGCGACCTTGTATGTCGCATATCGAGGGTCCCAGCACGGGTTTAAGTCTTCATGGAGCTGAGAATGCTTCGTTTTTGTGACGCTCGCTAGCTGTTTGCTAAAATGCTCAAACGAGATTTGGTTTTTGTTTTCTATTTTGGCCGGCATTGGGTCATCCGGTCACTGTCTCGTCCAGTTGAGGCGTCTCGACGACATTTTGGCGTATTTGGGTGACAGTCGTTTGGTTGTTTCACTGCATCCCAATGCATCCTTCACTGTGATCGTGGCTGGCCGAGAAGAGGTGTTCTCAGCCGGCGGTGTCGGGGCCGACCAGGCGGAGGCTGGGGTCTCTCAACCTGGGCCGGCCATGGTCGATGTTGGTGTGTACCCTCGAACGGGATAAGGCGACGGACACCCTTCGCGTCGGTTGTCTCTATCCCAAGAGAAGCGGCTGCACGGAGGAGCCGAGAAGCAGCGGAGCATAGGGAGCTGAATCTTTGGTTGCTTCTGGGTTAAATCTGAGTTGGGCAGAGTCGAGTTAGAGCCAGGTTGGGCGAAAAGCCTAACCTAGTTCCCATTATTTATTTATTTATTTATTTTAATTCTTTTCTCCTTGTGGGTCAGGTCCATTGACCCGGGTCAGTTTTGACCAGATTCGGATTTGCTGACCTAACCCGGGTTAATATTATATTATTATTTCATTAAAAAATATTTTAAATAAAAAATATAATTTTTTTTATTTATTTTAAAAATAGGAAATAATTTAGAAATTAGTATTTTTCAATATTTTTCTAAATTATGTAAATTATTTTATTAATGATTATGTTTAAATTGGATAAGCCTATAGGGCTATATGGTAGTACTTTGCGTGTTATTTTTACTACCATTGGATTATTATTATTATGCATATTCTTTCTAATTAGAATATAATTGCATAAATTGTCATGTTTTGACCGTTATTGCCTTAATAGGATTATAACCTTAGGCTGCATATCTATCTTGACTGCTAATCATTAATGATTGTGCATTCGCTTGATTACCTTACATGTTAGGAGATAGATCCTAAAAACAAGCCAACCGCCTCACAAATATTTTCTAAAATAAACAGGATGAAAGGTACCGAAAGGGCACTAGTCACTCAACTAGTGTAACTAAGTCCCCTAACTCATTTAATCTCTGATTCATAGGAGTAGGGTGATTCTTTCATCACCTTATTTGTGTTTCTAATCGACCCACCCCAAATTGATTAGTGGCAACTCCTAGATAAAAATCACTTATAGGTTAAAAACCTAAATCAAAAGTTGCAATATGGTATGGGCTTGAGAGAGTCCAAGTTAAGTCACAAACCTAGACTTAATGTGTACCAAGCAACGCCGTTTTCCTCCTTCCAAGGAAAATTTGGCAGGTTGCGATAGACTGGCGACTCCATTGGGGACTCCAATCATCATACTTTTGATTAAGTGGACTTAGGTCAGAAATTTTATCCTGTTCATAAACATTTTTTGTTTGGTAATGAGGATTCCGGGTATGACCCTAACATTAAGGTTTTAAATGTTCTTGCAGATTTGAATTGATGATTGTTTATGAATTTTTGTGCATGCTTTAATGATTTAGCACTACACTGTTATACACACAACCATAGCGCTGGACCTAAGCTATGAGAGGGCATTTTAGGATGGTATTAAAAAAGATATGACCTTGAACGCGATACCGCAATGTAGAGGCTGCCTTTCTTTTTCTCAAAGTTTCTTTCTGAGTGTCGTAAAGTGTCTACCTTTAGCCGCTATCTGCATGACTATAAGGTATTCCTTTCGACTGAGTTGAGATTAGAAGGACCTGACACTAACGCAAGACTGCGATGGTAAGACATCCTTTTAGCTTCACTTTGCTAAAGCCGTTTAGATAGAAATTGAATGTCACGTTCCATGTGTATGTTTCTATTATTGTCATGGTTCCCAACAAAGTAAGTTTTCTATTCCTACACTTTGCAATTTACTTATTTTCGTATGTCCTGATCGATCCATGATTAGTTTAGGTTAGCTGTGGATTTAACACCATGGTTATTTTGGAAGAAATAGCCACTAAAATTTTTTTTAGAATATTTACTTCCAATTCATGTCCTTATTTTTATAAACATGTTATAAATCACTGTTTTCTCAGGGGATTTCCCGTCATCTTCGAAAATGTGAAAAATAGTGAATAAATAATAAAAAACGCACCCCATTGACACTAGCAGCGCCTTGGTGCAGTGGTATGTAAGAGTGAAGTTGTTCGGAGCGATCGGGGTTCGAACCCTAAGGTTACCATTGTAAAAAAATAATGTAAAAGAAAAAAAATTTGTATCTTTTATTTTTGCAAGAAAGGGAAAGTATTTGACTAAACAATGTATGAAAATACATGATTAGACTAAGTCATGGACTGATCCCTTATGAGGTCTTATACTCATTCATTGCCACTTCTTGATAGGTAGTGATAAATCATACCAGTTCACCAGGCAAAAATGGCCGAAGAAAATGTGTCGAATCATCTCACTAACATGGAAAACGAAATGAAGATGGTTTTCAATGCAATCGAAAATCTCACGAAGCAAGTGGAGTCCATCCATGGCCAACTCACTCCCATGCCTGCATCAATCAAGGTGATGTTACCACTATCGTCTACTGGCAATGATCAAGCCACAGCTAGTAACAGCAAGATGCCCATGCTAGAAGAGGATATGCTCCTGCTTGTAATCAAGAAGGTTGAACTCGTAAGTGAACCGATGGCAGAACATGACAAACGCCTTGTGAAGGTTGAGGAAATGTTGAAGTAGTTACAGGGCCGCAGCATTCTCTCCCACTTGAACTATCTGTGTACAAAAGGGTCAAGGTGCCAAAAAAAGTTCAAAATGCTAGAATTTGAGAATATAACGGCACCTCTTGCCCTAAGCACCACTTACACATGTACCAAGTATGAATGACCCAATATATTGATAATGAGCCCCTCATGATCCAGACTTTTGAAGTAAGCTTGACGGGGCCAGCGTTGACGTGGTAAATGTCAATGGATGTAAACACCTTCAAATCTTGGGATGATATCACCGATGCATTCATCAAGCAGTACCAATTCAACCTCGACATCATATTTTCTCGTGATGATTTTGAATGCATTGAGAAAAAGAAGAGTGAGTCGTTCAAGGAATATGCCACCAAATAGAGGAATTTGGCTGCCTAGATCACCCTAAAACTTTCTGACCATGAACAAATGAAGTCATTCATTAAGTTTCTTCTGTATGACTGCAGACACCGATTGGTTGGTGCCACTGCTGAGTCACTTAACCAACTCGTTCCAGTAGGCGAACACATCGAGATGGGATTGTGCGATGGATGGTTCACTGACCCCGCCTCCACAAGCAAGAGACTTGGCACAAAGAAAGAGAAAGAACCCTTGACAGATGTGGATGTTGCATATATCCAGACCATTCGTCCTTCCCCGACAATTTAGATGAGCAGTGGACAGCAGCCGGCCTTAAGCCACCAATCGCCCCAAAGGCAATCTAACAAAAAGTAGTTCACTCTACTCTAAGGATCCCTTTCTCAGGTGTTGACCATACTCCGCAGGAAGAATTTGCTCTCTGTAGAGCGGAAGTAGCCCAACTCTGAGAACTTTTCGAACTATGACCCATCCAAGAAACATGACTATTACATAGGCGAAATAAGACATTCAACGGACGACCGCTATGCCCTCAAACACCAAGTTCAGAATTTGTAGGACACCAAGGCATTCTCGTTTCACAGACGCCCAAGCCAAATATTCGGAATAACCCATTGCCGGAGCATGAGAGCGAAGTTAATGCCATATTTGATTTCGATGCTGCTCGAATTAAGAACATGAGGGTATACACCACTAACATTTATGACGGATTGGTGAGGACAGGATAATATCCTAGAGATGAGGTACCACCCTTCGCCTTAATGAAGGAGAGAGTTGCCAAGATGGCAAAAGCAAGTTTGATTGTGTATGCTAACCATACTGGTATAGTGGCCACCATCTCCCAGGCCATCGGCAATTGGAAGGAGGAATTCATGGCACTGAGTGCTGGGGGAAGTGAAATAGGCTCTATGTCAGAGAAATCCCTTGCCGAACAATACGGCAGGATGATCAGTTACTATAGTAGCAAAGTGATGTACGATAATACTCGCCAATCCCCAAATCTATGAACGTGATATTTCCTATTCTTCTAAGGAAGAAAATGATCACAAGAAAGCCAAGACATGCTACCCTCAAGTACTTTATCAATTATGATTCCTCCCTGTCTTGTGACTATCACTCTAGAGAAGTTGGACACTCGCCGGATGATTACAACGCCCTAAAAGATAGAGTCCAAGACCTACTGGATGTTGGGGCATTCAATTTTCACACCCTATGGCTATACTATAGCATCCTTGATGGATGGAATGGCATGAATGTGCCAACATCAGTGAAAAGAAGAGGCGACGAGCTGGACTCCTGGAACGACAAGTTTGTAGACTTCTTCATTGGCGTAATAGATGAAGGACTGGTGGAAGGAATGGGTGTAAGCCCACTTGAGTAGAACCCCTTCTGCCCTTTTTGTGTGGGCCCTTGAAAAGGTGTCGTCCCTGTATTTTGTTTTTTGACATCATTTTTGTTGAAAGAAATGTCTTTTTAAAACTCCCCCTCTTCTAAGGTTGTAAATCCACATGTTGTAAAAAGTTAATAATGACAACATTTTGAGGGCTTGAGGAAGTATCCTAAACCGGCCCGTTGATGATATCTAGCCATTTAAAGGAAAGTGTTCTGAGGCCTAGGCTTCCTCATGCTTCTTCGTTTCCAAACATAAAAAAAAAACGAAATGAAAGTTTTATTGTTTTTCAAAAAGACCGAAGAAAGAATGGTGGTAGAAAGATGCGTATGCTCATAACCCTGTTTATTTTTCTAAGTCGCTCACTTCGTGTCTTAGAGCACACTCCCCTTTAATTTGCTATTACGAAGGGGTATTTGGAAATAACACATCAAGTCCCAATGACGGTGATAAATTGAAGAGCACATAAGACCCTGATGGTGATAGCGGACTGTTGCGACCTCCCTGAACTGGCCCCGTGGCCTAGGGTGGTTTGGCTAATAGATTACTAAGTTAGACCTAACTCGAGCTCTCCCGAACCCATACCAATTTGCGACTTAAATTTAAGTAATTAAACATGCAAGTCAATTTCACCTAGGAGTCGCCACTAATCGATTTTTTGGTGGGTCGATTAGACACCCAAGTAAAGCATGGGAGAAGTGCTTCACTTCTACGAACTAGAGATTCGATAGGTACGAGGACTTGATTACACTAATGACCAATTAGTGCCCTTTTGGTACCTAACCTTGTTCAATTACCGCCTAACGTGTTCACACTAATTGGGAGTCTCAAAAATTCATTCCTAACCAAGTTAAGGGAAGCAACAATCACTACATGAACCTAACATGCATAATCAACCACATCCGAATTTAAATTAAATGCGCAATTCAAAGTGTGTGAATCAAGCGACGAGCAATCAAACATACGCTAATCACACAAAAAGGGAGAGAAAAACAATTCTAAAACCTAATTTCCAATTTTTGATTTTCTAAATTTTTTTTAATTTTTTTTTAATTTTTTTTTAATAATATTTTTTTATATTAAAATAATAATATAATATTAAAAATTATAAAATCGGATCTGGGTCGGATCTCCACATCCGATCCGGATCGGGATGGACCCAGGCACGCGTCGGCCCGAGGTCCGCCGCGAGGTGGGTGCGGCGAAGGCCCACTTTGGAATAAAAAAAAATTACAACCCAAAAACAATTAATTAAAAACACCTAAGCCCAACCCACTATAAATAAAAACCTAAATAACACTACAGCCCAAATTGACCAAATTCGGTCAATCTGCGAAAGGCCCAAGACAAAAAAAACTATTCTAATTCTAACCTAAAAAGCCCAAAACCTAATAAACCTAAATTCAGACCCAAACACCAAACAAAAAAGAAAACTTACCCGGTTGTGACCCGCTCGCCCGACCCGATTCGTGACTGCCAACCCGACTCGACAAAAACCCTACCTGTCCAGGACCCCCCTTATTTTTTTTTCCTATATATTTTTTGTCTTTCCTCTTCTATTTTTCTTTTTTTTTTTTCATATTTCCCTTTCCCCTCTTTTTACTTTCTGTTTCTTTTTTCCCCCTTTTTTTTGTTCTCTTTTTTTTCACGTGGTCTATCCCCTTCCCCTTCTTCCCTTTTGATCACGTCTCCACCCCAAGACGTCTTCTTCCCATTGCCTAGAAGCCAATGTACGAAACCCAGAACACCTTCTTTCTTTTGAAATTTCCCACGACCAACCCAAAACAAACTAATAACGTGTGATAAAAATCTCTGCACGAAGGCCTCAACGATCAAGACCCCTAAAACTAATATATATCATCAGTAGCCACCATGAACAGCCACGACCTAGGCTTTGGCCCCAACTCCCCCGATAGACCCGACTCAAGCTTGTGTTTCGTCACCCTTGTTCCGTGATTTCCACTCGATCGGCCCCTTCCCCAGACTACCGAGGGACTCCGGGGTGAACCAGACCCTTGTACCAGACGACGTCGAAGCTTGGTGAGCAATGGCCGATGACCATGACCAACGCCGCCCCCCCCCCCCCCCCCCCACCTTTTTCGACTCACCTCAAGCTACGCAAAAAACATACAACAAACGACAATCGGGATGGCAAAATAGGACTGAATAAAGCTTGAATCATCATGATAAAATAACAACACGTCCCGGAACGGAATGATGGAAGAACGGATGCAGCAAATAGATCTCATTCGAGCATTTCATCAAACACTTGGCGGGTGCCAATCGAGAAATAAAAAAAAAACGAGCAAACTGAGGCTCAAATACACAACCACAAAGAACACAGCATTGAGGACAATAACCACGACAGCCGGGGAAGGCTCATCGACACTCGAATCCACGTACGGTCAGGCGCCGGTGAGTCAGCCTCGGTCAGTTGAGACCCAAAAACAGAATGTGATTTGAGCGAAACAGGGGGAGTACACGAAGCTCCCTATTCGGCTCGTCGGTGGTGAACGGCCTATGCCCTGTCACCTCGCGCTCTTTCAAGCCGAGATCCTCAGGAAATGGACCCCCAAATCAAGCAAAACTTGGTGAAAACTCAGATCTAAACTTACCAAAAAAATGACGTGGGGGTAAGGAAGGGCAATTCTCGGCCACGACACCAACCGAAGAGTGCCGGGGGATGTGGCCGAGTTCTCTCTCTCTTAAATCTCTCTCTCGGAGGCTCTTAGTCTCCTCTCTATGGATCTCTCTCTGTTCTCCCCCACTTTTTAACGTCCAAGGAAGGATGAAGCTCTGCTCCTCCTCCCCTTCCCCAACGATGCTCTCCCTCCATTTCGAGCTCAGGGGAGCCATGGATTAGTGCGCCCTCCCCTGTTTGTGCTCGTGTCATCAGCCGATCTTCTTCTCGGGGGTTGAATCACGCCCGTTTTTTGCTAAAACGGCTATGGGATCTCTTAGGTCCTTGCACCGTCAAGGTGCAGCGCTGCGCCATTGCTTCCCGCTGTAGCTTCGGCCTCCTCGTGCAGAGCACACCTTCATTTTGTCTGTCCCGGCTTCTAGCTTCAGCGTTCTGCTTCTGCATTGTCTTCTTCATTTTCCTTTTTCACGCTAATGCACGATGCAGGGCCAGTGAAGTAGGCCAGCATTGAATTAGTCAACGCTGGCCTCTCCCTTGTTTTTTTTAAATTTAAAATTTAAAATTATTAAATTTGTTTTAATTTAATAAATTTTTTTAAGATAGTGGTGCTACATTGACCAGCATTGAATAATGCTGGTCCCCTCCTTTTGTTGAATTTTTTTAAAAAAAAGTAATAATAATTTTTTAATTTTTTAATTAATTTATTATTATTATTTTTTAATTTTTACAAGGAAAGCATGTCCTAATATGCCTTTTTTAATGTAAATGCACCTAAAGTTTATATGCCAATTAATTTAATTAAAATATTTTTATTTAGGGGTTAAAAATTAATCCTTAATTTTCTTATGCAATTAAACCCTAGATGACTAGGCAAAATTTAGGTGTCAACACGGACTGACTAATCCGATAGGGGCAGTCCAGGCAAAGAGCATCCAACTTCAAGATGAAATGTGGGGTAAATCTCATTACAACTAGTGTGAGATATCAATTCCAAGGAGTCAGAGGGAGTGCTAAGCATCCCTTGACTTCATGATGACCGGAACATCATGTCGTACAAGAAAGTCTGAGGCAAACCAAGAAGAGATTACCCTTTTTGAAAGAAAAATGTATGTCTTATTCCTTAACAAACTTTGGAAATGACATTCCATCCCTTTTCTTTTGCAGGTGACGAACCGAGGAGCATGCTACACTTTGACGTGCTAGCTAGCCGAATAGAGCACAAATGTTGGGACCTCTCGAACGAAACACGATGAAATACTAACAGGATATATCTCGTTCCTTGTCTTAGCCCAAGTCTGTGCAAACAACTAATGTGTTTTTTCCTTAAAATGAAGGGAACGCTTAATTGGGAAAGTAGACTAGAGGGCATCCCCCCCCAATCCATCAAAAAAGGGTGGTTTCATTTCTAAATTTCATCCACTTTAGCATAGAAATGACATATCCTTTCTTTTTATATAGGACTGATTTGAGTAAAGGTTCAGCACAAGCAGCTGGAAAGAACTTTGCATATGACAAAATGGCACCGATGCTAATCATGGAAGTCTCGAAGATAGTCATCGAAAAGGATTACGATGCCCATATCAGTTGAAGACATTTAAAGTTAAGATTAGCTTTGCTGCGAAGATTCTTTGCAAGCAATTGCACATGCCTTGCATAGTCAAGAATCAGATGATTCTTGAGAAGCTCCTCAACGTGCCAAAACTGCATTGACACCACATGCATCAAGAATAGGACTACCTAGTTGGGAGCACCCTTGCCTATAAAGGATTTCATTCAAACTTCAAGACCAACCAGGAAGGGGTTTCAAAAGAAAAACTTTGCTAGCTTTGAAGATAAAATGGAGGAAGGGTAATTTAGTATTATTCTCAATTTACCCTCGATCATTTCATTGCTAACATGAGCTCATGTTATTCTAAACAGGAATTGTCAACATTTGAAAAAAGCTCAAGGAGTCATTAGCTTAAACTCAAATGAAGAAAGACACGAAGGGTAATTTGTTATTATTCTCAATTTACCCTCAATCATCTTATTTCTAACATGAGCTCATGCTATTTTCGACAGAATTGTCAACATTCAAGAAAAGCTGTAGGAGTCATTAGCCTAAACTCAAATGAAGGGAGACACGAAGGATAATGTTGTACCGTTCCTAATTTTTATCCCTCAAAAAGCCGTTCATTAATACGGTCTCTCTTATTGCCTTGTAGGTTTGCCTCGCCGCCGTCACAGCATAGGTAAGTATCTTTTTCCCTAAAACTCTTTTCATAAGAGTAAAAATAATCAAGAAAAGAGGAAGCATTTAAAGAGAATAACTGCTTAATCCTCCCCTCAAATACATTGCATGTTTTTTGGAAATGAATTTTGCACAGTAATTTTACCTGTTTAATTCACCAATTCCATGTGAAAGTTTGTTAAGATGACAACTCGACGAATGGTGTTGAACTACTCGGGTATGCTGAACGAGATTTGTCGGTATGATGAAAGGCAATCCTTAATCCATACACATCCCCATGTACTGATCCCCAACAAGACGAGTGAAAAGATTCCATGTCTACAAGGTAAATAGATTTCTCGCATAAGGTACTGTTGACACCTAATTTTTAGCTCATTTTTTCATATTTTCAAAAATTTCAAAATTAGGTCTAGGAATCTTGGCCAAGCCTAGAAACCTATTTCTAAGCCAAAAAAATAATTTTTTTAGTATTTTTTAGCATTTTTCCTTAATTTCGTTTAGTCAAAATGAGCAAGGAAATCAACAAAAATAGCAAATGGAATCAGAAAATTCCATAAAAATAGTCATTAGTCTTATTTTAAATCCAATTTCATAAAACCATTGTCAATTTTAGAAAATCTCAATTGGGTATATGTTTTTCGCAAAATTGGGTAAAATTAAACCCGAATTGAACCAAAAATAAAATTAAAGTTTTTCTAGTCATTTTTAAATCATAGTGTCTTCACAAAAATTGATTCTGGGACCTTGAATTGCATAATGGTCAGTCCAATTGCATAATTTGACATAAAAATAAAAAATCCCCAAAATTTGATTGAAAATTAAGAATTTTGAACCCAAATTGGGAATTGTGTCCAATATGAAATTGTCGAAATGTGAGAACATCATTTCTAGGGTTAATGAGATGTGGGTAATTCAATTTTGGCTTCAATTTTTCCTGATCAGGTCATTAGAACATCAAATTGAACAAAATCCTATTAACCTGAGTACAAAATAAGAAAATCTTGAGCTCAATTATAATAAAAATTGGGGAAAATTATATTTTTGGGTTCAGAATATGATGAGGAATTCAATTTTGGGGTTTAATTTGAAAAAACGTGGTTGAAATTGAGTCTAATTTGAGTTTTTACTCAAAACCAGAACTGCCGGGGTCGAGCGGGTCGATCCGACTCGACCCGAACAATTCATCTTCGTCACCCGACTTTGCCCAGACCATACTAAACCCAGAAAACCGAATTAAACCCACCACTTCACCAGTCATTTCCAGCTATTTTGACACGTTTTAATCGATTGTGCTAGCTGGAAAATGTCCAGCTGGCATCGGTTAACGATCCCAACCGATTAGAATTCGGTTTTAACAATTTTTGAGCGGGAAATCCATCAACAAAAAAACAAGAAAACTGAAGGAGAAGGGGAGGAAGGTATTCGAAAAAATTCCGAAGAGAAAGAGAGCGGAAAACTGAGCGAAACTGAAGAGAGAGAACCAGAGAAGAAGGGTTAGAGATCCCCCCATGAGTGTTTGGCGCCCCCCTAGACAACAGGGCGTCGGCGAATCATGAGTTGGCTGTGACTTCCCCTCTCTCTTCCAGTCACGTTGGCTTGTCACAAAGACTTGAAACCAGCGATTTTTCGGGCCAACTGGTGGATTTTCCGAGGAAACGATCACCATAAACTTGAAGAAGGTGTGTCGGTGAACCTTTCCTTGGCATCCATTCATCTCGAAATCCTCATTTTGGCCTCCATTTTTTAAGGTAAACATAATCAGTTACTGCACTTTATATGTTCGATAAAATGTTCAAATGAATGACCGAATGCATTCTTGTGCGATTTTTGAGATCTCTTCGCTCCATAATGTTATTTAGATCCCATTTCATGTTTCTGATCATGAGGTTTCTGATTATTTGCATTTTGGATCGGTGAAACGAAAAACACCTCGAGTCTTCTTTAAAAAAACCTTTGCTGGAGATCCCAAAACCTCACCGAAGATAGATCCGTGGCCATTGGCCGATCCAGGTTAGTTTTTCTTACTCCTTGGTTGATGTTTGATCGCTAAAAATGGCTAGGACGCTCTAGATTGAATGATTTGCATGTTAGACAGGTTGTGTTTTGTGATGATTTTCGGTGCTAAGTAAGATATTTCGAGCTCGAAAATCTATGGCTTAAGAATGTCAAATGATCATTTTACGAACATATATGTGTAGAGGGACATACAATGAAGGTTTTGGATCGAATGGAATTGCCAAAATATGGCCGGAAGGTCATCGGAAACTAGGTTGAAGTCGCTACCCTGATCATGTTAAAATTGAAAAAATCAGAAAATCATGTCAAGTATGGTACTTTGAGCTTGAAAATAAAGGGCTTAGGGGTGTCCAATGGAAGAAAAATTGGTATGTATTCGTAGATGGTTGATAGATGAAGAATTTAGACCGGTTATTTTGGCTGGAGAGTCGTCGGAATAGCAACCAAACCTGCGACCCCAAAATGGAAAACCAAGACTTAGTGCCCACAAGGTGTTTGCTAAAATGCCTAAATGAAGAAGAGGAAAAACAGTGTTGTTTTGGCACCGTGCCTGCCGGAGCGATGGCCGGCGTCGGTCCGGTCCAACCCGCTTTAGACTAGTCTCGAACCGATTCGGCCCGATTTCTTCGCTGGGAAAATATAAAAATTCTATAAAAAATAAAAAATAAGAAAATTCTAAATAATATAATATAAAAAAAATCAGAAAAATCGAAAAAAATTAGAGAAAATAAAAAAAATTATATTTTTTTTTTAGAAAATTAGAAATTTCAGGAATATTAGAGAAATTCATAAAAATTCCAAAAATTCTCAGAAAATTCATAAAAAAATTCAGAAAATTAAGAAAAATCATAAAAAAATAGAAAATTAGAAAATCCATAAAAAATTTTCAAATTTCAGAAAATTAAAAAATTTTGCAGAAAAATAGGAAAATTCAGTTTCTCTGTTAATGAAATTAGGATTAAACATTTTTTGAAAAAAAAAATTGAAAATTCCAAAAATCCATAGTATGATTCAAAATCATTGTGGCCAGCCATAAAAAGTGAAATTTGAATTTTCAGAAATGCCTAAGTGGCATTTTTGGAAATTTCCAAATTTAAGGTTATAACCCCTAAAAACCCTAAAATCCTAAAAATATATAAATCATGAAATGAACAAGCTATTAGAGCTTTATTAGGGTTTGGATTGTTTTGATTGATTTTTATTTTTAGAGACCACTTAGGATTGATTGACTTGATTGATTTTGATTGTTCAATTAATACTTATTTGGTCTTTCTTGCGATTAGAACGGATAGAATTAATGGGTAAGCCTTGGAAATTCGCATGACACGTTAGACATGTCATATCGTTCTTAGGTACCGAAAGGGCATTAATGGTCTCAATTTGGGATCGTTAACGTAACCAAGTCCCTTATTCAGAATCTCTGATTTGTATGATTGTGGTATTTCTCCCGTACCTTGATTAAGTTTCTAGTTAACCTACCATAAATGACTAGTGGCGACTTCAAGTTTAAATTTAGATCAAATAAACCCCGCTGTCACGTGAGGTATGATTTGGGAGAGACCCGTGTAGAAAAATACCTCCATCTAGCATGCGAGAGTGTGGCACGACAGGCTTGGCGACTCTGCCGGGGAACCTTGGGTTTCTAAGTGGACTTAGACCTAAAATAGAACGATATGCATGTATTTGTACTCGCGAGGATCCCAGGTACGTTCAACTAATGACGTGTTAAATGGTGATGTAGGTGGGAGGTATAAGGGGTGTAGTTTGTGCTTACCTTTATTTTACAGGATGGTATTGGGATTGAATGTGATTCCACCAAATTTTAGAAGTGCTGTTTGGTTATAAATTGTTGTACATGCCTTTGAATTGCTTTAGCACTACACTTTTCGCACACACCACCTGTGGCCCAACCCCGGGCTACATTTAGGATCACCCTTAGAAAGTATGTGTCTAGATGGAATAATATTCCATTACTTTAGGCCGATTGCCTATTGGAATGGAATCCCTTATCCATTAAGGTGGTGACCTTGAGCCTTTAGTATATCCCACCCTTTTAGGTGTCAAAACCTCACTTGTTGCATATGCTTGTCTTTGTGGTTAGTATACCTAAAACCAAGCAAAAAAGTGTCGGTAAGTAAGTGTCGTTGCACTTCTCTCGTCTTTTTAATTATGCAAAGTTAGTTGATACAATTTTGTTAAAAAAATGCCCAAATGACAATCAATGTTTGATCAAAATGCCTTTTTATACTAGAATGAATGAATAGGGTGACCTGCTCCATTTGGTAATATTTTTCATTTCTAGATGGAATGTATAGATCCATGGTGATTTTCAATGTAATTCAAGTAGATTGAATGCTCAAGATGTGACACGTACAATCCCATTTGCCAAAAGTCTTTTTTTGATGTATTCGAAGTTGCAAACCATAGGATAGGACTTTATAGCTAAAATGGAGCATGACAAAAGGCATTTGCATTAAACATTGGCTTCACTCACATTTTCAAGTATATGCTCTTTTAAGGCATAGATGGATTAGAAGGGGCATTTGTATTACGTCATAAGTATGCAAATGTACTTTACCTCCATTTTTTTTTCCATAAAAGGACATTTAATTAAAATGGGGGTATTTAAAATTGATGTGTAATCTATGGTGATTAATAATGAATTTTTTTTGCATGATTAGGCTCGATGGGAAAATTAGACATCCAAGTGGTTCCCATTCCACGAAAAGAGCTCATGGCTTGGTGGAAGGACATGATAAAAGATAACCAAGTTTATGTCCAAGATAGGTTGGGATGCCTTTTAGACTTGATCCATGTGGAACATCAAGCCAGTTTAATCCAAGCATTGGCATATTTTTGGGAAGTTTCCATCGCCACCTTCCAATTTGGAGAGTATGAATTGACAGCGACTTTGGAAGAATATCAAGCCACCATTGGAATTAATTCCAAGCCTAGGGTCGTTAGAGGCATCTATTGGATTTAATCCCATAAGCATTCTTGCGGAATTCCTTAACCTTAAAGCTTCCAAAATAAAAAAGTTAATCAAGTCAAACACGGGTAGATTTCCATTATCCTTTCTAATAGCCAATTTTTTCAAACTTCCTAGGGAAATGGGAAACACTTCGGCTCGGGTTTTCATTCTAGCCTTCTTTGGCTTTATTCTATTCCCCGTATCTGGAATGGGATTCGACCCTTTAGTTGCGAGGCAAGCATGTCTTAAATGGGATTTCTCTAATATGCTTCTTGTTCAAACCATCATTTCCTTGAACACATATCAAAATCATGGAAAGGGAATCTTTCAAGCTTCTACGGGTCTCCTATCTCTATGGTTCATCTCACACATTCATCTTTGGTGTCGTTTCATGAACATTCCTGAAATTTGTTTGGCGATAAATCCAATTGAGCGATACATTCGTATCCAAAACAAATTACCCAAATAATCTTTCTTAGATTGGGCCAATTTCATTAGAGCCTTAACTCCTAATCAAATTTAATGGCGGATCAATTGACCAAAGATTGGCAAGGCGGATCAATTGGCCAAAGATTGACAAGACAAGGATTACAAGTCAAGAAGGGTATGCGGTACCATTACTCGAGTTGAATGGGGGAGCCGCCTATTGTCCCTTGAGAGTTGTCAAACAATTTAGGATGCTTTGACAAGTCCCACCGGCATGGAACCTTGAGGAGTTTGCTTTTGACATCCCAAGTGGAATTATACCTGAAGAAAAGAAGAAAGACCTTCAAGCCAAGGTTCACAAAATTATTTTTTCTTTGGATAATTCACCTTTACAAGTAGTGGAATGGCCAAAAAACTTGGAAGGAGACATGGAGATTTATATGGCATCCAAAGAATACATCAAGTGGATGGAAAGTAAATGACCAATTGACGTGAAGCCATATGTTCCATTGAGCATAATAACAGATCCTGAGGAGGAGTATGTTCTAGAATATATTGTCCCAAGACGTGCCTGGAGTTGAGCCTTACATCCTCAAGAAATCGTAATCAATGTCGAAGAATGTGAATCTCAATTCAAGGAATGGAAGGATTACCACGGGGCGGAAGCTACCTTAGTTAGCAAGAAGCCTAGACTTGGATAATTTAGAATTCCCATTCGAGTTTAAAATCATTTTGTAAGGCAATCTTGGATTTTATATGAACTACTCATTTTTCAAAATCCATTTGGATAAATTTAAAGGCATGATTAAAAAGAAGGATCACCATGGATTAAAATTCTTTGAATGGTATGATTCCTCGAGAAAAACATTGATAAGAAGTTTTATGCAAGGCTAAGGTTTGTGTAAAAGTTCTTATCCTTGTTAATCACAAAAAACCATACAATTGAAAGAATGTAGGTTTTCATAGTCATTTCACTAATTCTAATATCCCGATGGTTTTCATAAAAATAGGTTTTCTAGCAACGGAAGGCAAAAGACCCCAAACCCGTTTATAAATTAAAATGGCCTAGGAAGAAACTTGCACTTGACTAGCTGAAGTGGAGAACCAGATGACACAAATGGCTGCCATGATGGCAAAAATGAAGGCCTTCATTATAGCTGCGAAGGGATCTTATCCTATAGTTTCAAATCCAAGAGCTGCAAATACCGCTGAAGTACCTGTTGAAGAGCTAATGAGAAGTAAAGAACCAGCTTAGGAGAATCCTCCAAAAGCTGCACCTGAAATAGTGGATTTAGAAGAAGACATTCGGGTTAAAAATACATCCAAGGATGAAGAGGAGGCCAGACGATTGGCCAAAATTGAAGAATGCCTTGTAAGCCAAGGATATGAGCTTCAAAGGTTCGATAGATTCTCGCTTTACGCAAAGGTGGTGGTTCCTGAAAACTATAAAGAATCGGAGTTTGTGAATAATTATGATGAAACTAGCTATCCTAAAAGCCATTTGAAATATTATCTCTGCAAGATGGCAAGATATTCAGATAACACTCCTCTCATTATCAGTACTTTTCAAGATAGTTTGAAGGGAGCAACCCCGGCATGATATACCGCTCTCAATATAGAAGATTTTACCGAATGGGACCATTTGGTTGAAGAATTCCTTCGCCAATACAAATTCAATGTCAAAGTACTTCCAACTCAGGAGGACTTAGTCAGAACCGAGAAACGAAAAAGCGAAGGATTCAGAGTCTACGCTTAAAGGTGAAAAGCTATAGCCTCACAAGTTAAACTCGCTATAAGTGAGGATGAGTTTATTGAGCTCTTCTTGAAGTCGTTACCAATTGAGTATTACGACAAACTACATATATCGAGCTGCCAAACATTCACCATGTTGGTGCAAGTCGGTGAAAGAATTGAATGGTCATTGAAGGAAAAGAAATCTCAAGAAGTGACAGCACGGACATCGTATCCTGAAAGAAAGGATAAAGAACCTGTACATGACGTGGCTATGGTATCTAGTTCCAATGTTAATCAGGCTTCATTCCCAAAATAGTCTAACGTCCCATGGAGAAATCCAAAACAGTTTAAGCCGAAGAAAAGACTCGTAAGGCAATTCACTCCATTGCCACGACCCCTGTTGAAATTACTACCGATGCTGTTGGAAAGGCATTTGGTGGCCAAAGAAGTGCCAAGAGATAATCTTGCAAGTTTCCCCTGGTATGATGAGTCAAAGACTTAAACATATGACATGGGAGAAAGAGAACACGATATAGACAATTGTTTAATCTTGAAATACAAAGTTCAGCAGCTTATCGACAAAAAGATATTAAGTTTTCAAGAGCCAGAGCCAAATATGCATCAAAACCCTCTTCTTGAGCACAACGTGGTAAATATGGTCTTTACATAAAGAGAAATAATAAGGCCTGATGATGAAGATGAATATGAGGCCAAATTAAAGACTGCTCGACAAGGAGATGCTCGCTTTCATCATGAAGCATTCTTAAAAGGGGAAATTATAGACAATTTGAGAGAAGATTCTAGCAAATACAACTTCCAAGTAAAGTATACTCCATCACCGCGGGCATTTAAAAGTGAAGTGATTGTGCCTGATGGTTGGGGTGGCATGGATGATGAGCTCAGTAGACAAAATGAGACTCCATCCGGTGATGAAATGGATCAATTTGAAGAGCAAAAAGAAGGATTCGGCAGGGTGAAAGGTGATTTACCCAAACATCATTTGAGCAAGGTGACACTGTAGACCTCCTTGGTCAAGACAGTGGAAAATACAACTTCGTGTTAAGTACATACCTCTACCCTAGGCTTTTAAAAATGAAACTATTATGCCTGATGGATGGGGAGGTATAGATGAAATCCCAATCAACGAATTAAGTCTTGAGGAGAAATAAGATCAAGACTAGAAAATGAAGAAAAAGGCTCGCCAAGGATATAGATGATTTGTTCGCAAAGCACGAAAATAAGGTAAAATTGTGGATTATCTAGGACAAGACAGTGGCCGGTATAACTACCGTATCAAATACACACCACCTTTATAGGCATCCAAAGATGAAAATATCGTGCCTGATGATTGGGATGGAATGGATACTATTGAAGCTGATAAAAGCATGGTGTCCATGATTAAACCACTATTGATCAATCTTGATGAAGTGGATAGGCTTGAGGAAGAGAAGGATCATGTTGAATCAATTACCATTGAGTTCCCAATTGGTCAACTAAAGATCAAAGAGAAAGAGTTTCAGCCTGTGATCATCACTTTGCCTCCAAAGGAGAAATTTGATACTAGATATGTACCATGAGACTACATGCCTAAAGAAGTTGATGCAATAACCAGATTGAGAAGATGTTATGTCCCAAAAGAAGGTGAGCACGAAAAGAAAGGAGTATCTGAATAAGATGTCAAGCAGTTGTTGTCAGTCATGAGGACAAACGAATATGAGGTAATTGAGCAATTGAGGAAGATGCCAACACAAATTTCATTACTGGATTTTTTCAAAACCTCAGATAGCCACAAAATGGTGCTTATGAAGCTTCTTAATGAAGTATATGTTCTCGAAACGATTAACGAGGTGCAATTAGAAGATTTCGTTGGGGTTATTCTTTTGAAAGATCAGATAGCTTTTTCTGACGAAGATTTTCTAATGAATGGCCGTTCACATAATAAGGCCTTATATATTGTCGTCAAATGCTGGGACAAGGAAGTATCCCGTGTGTTGATTGATAATGGCTCCGCACTTAATTTGTGTCCATTAAGCATGCTGCATCATCTAGGAATTAATGAAGAGTTCGTCAAGCTTTAAAGGTGACTGTACGTTCGTTCGATGGAATGAAGAAAGATGTTATCGGTAACATCAAGCTGCAAGTAAATATAGGCCCTATACCTCTCCTAATCGATTTTCAAGTGACAAATATTCCAAGGACTTTCAACCTACTGCTGGGGAGGCCTTGGATTCATATGGCTGGCGCCATTCCTTCTAGTCTTCATCAAAAAGTCAGATTTGTTATTAATGGTAAAATGATTACCATGCATGGGGAGATAGACTTCACCACTTACAAGGAAAGTACCATACCTTATGTTGAGCCTGAGGTAAAAGAAGAGCCTAGCTATCATTCTTTTGAGATGATTTCTATGATACAAATTTCCGCTAGTAGTGTCATGAAGTCTTCGAAACTTTTTGCATCGTCTATTATGTCTGAAAAAGTATTATGCCGATATGGATTCAACCTTGATGATGGACTTGGGACAAAAGCGCAAGGAATTAAAGAACCCATTATCCCATTTGGCACAAAGAAAAAGTATGGGGTGGGGTATGAAGTCATTAGTAATCACCATGGAGGCCAAGGCCAAGGTCGAAAGAATCATGAAGGCCGTGGAAGTCGAGATGATCGAACCATTAACCCATCAACGTGGAAGGGTAATGCTAGAGAGTTACCCTATCCTCATATTCATATCAAAGAAAACTTTCCTGGGCCTTGCAAATTGCTTTTAGAAGAAAATTTACATGTAGAAACAGAGTCTATCTTGCTAGGTTTATTTGAAGAGGACGTAATCAGCATTGTTATAACTGAAGATGAAGACATCTACGTACTGGAGTAGGAAGATTCTTTTGAACTCTTTCCTTATTGTTGCCTTTACAATTTGTCTGTTTCATATTGATGTTGTTTGCAATTTCGGCTTAGTTGCAATCTCATTCTTGTTAATACAGTTGTAATCACGTTTTGTAATTTAATAAAAGTGTTCAATGTTTTGTTAAAAACATATGGAAATAAAACAAAGCCAATGATGAATTTGCCCTCACACGTGAGACTTGAGGCTTCGGGTTTCCATATGACTCTTAATTGTGAAAACAATTTTAAGAGCAAGGATGTCCAAGGATATGAGGCTTAGCTCTATTCTCTTGATCTCTTCAAAACAGATATTAAAATAAATTTTCAAAATGGTTTTTCATTAAACCTCATGCGTCAATTCATTTCATATGCGATTACTAACCATGTTTATTGCATGCTAGGCATGAGCATTCACACATCCATAATAGGCTCGTTTGTAATCCAAATCTCTCCGAGGAGATCACTTGCGAAGATGAGGAATGGATCAAAAGAGAATGGATCCATCATGAAGAATCAAAGCCACTCACGTTAGAAAAAATGATTACTGTTAATTTGGGTAATAAAGAGAATCCCAAAGAGGTTAAGATTGGAGAAAGTCTTACCTCAGCAAAAGCAAAAAGAATAACAGATTTGCTCAAGGAATATCAAGATATATTTGTATGGTCTTATGCTGACATGCTAGGCCTTGATCCAAGTATAGTTAAACATGCTTTGCCAATTGATCCAAGTATTCCACTAAAGAAGCAAAAACTGAGGCGAACAAAGCCGAAATTGGCAAAGAAAATAGAAGAAGAGGTGATGAAATTACTCAAAGCCGGTTTCATCGAAGTAGTGCTATATTCAGAATGGGTTACTAACATAGTACCCGTAATGACAAAAGATGGTCGAGTACGGGTATACATTGATTATCGCTACCTAAATAAAGCAAGCCCTAAGGATGATTTCTCCCTTCCACTTATTGATGTATTAGTGGATAGCATTACTGGGTTCGAAACATTTTTATTCATGAATGGTTTCTCAAGGTATAATCAAATCCTCATGAAAAAAGAGGATAAGGCGAAAACATCCTTCATAACACCATGGGGCACATTTTGCTATAAGGTGATGCCTTTTGATCTGAAAAATGCTGGTGCCACATATCAAAGGGCAATGGTAACCTTGTTCCATGACATGATGCACAAAGAAATTGAGGTATACGTGGATGATATGATTACAAAATCCAAACAAGGAGAGGATCATGTTGAGGTGCTTCGTAAATTATTCAAAAGACTTAGAAAGTACAAGTTGTGAGTGAACCCCAATAAATGTGTATTTGGGGCAAAATTTGGCAAACTGCTAGGATTTGTGGTTAGTAATAGGGGAATTGAAATTGATTCTTCCAAGATCAAGGCAATATATGACTTAAAGACTCCTTCTACGGTAAAGGAAGTGAAAGCCTGTTGGGGTGATTAAACTATATTGCCCGTTTCATCTTTTAGCTTTGTGAGACTACTAAACCATTCTTCAAACTATTGAAGAAAAATGCCAAAGTAAAATGGGATGCAGAATGTCAACAAGCCTTTGACAAGATCAAAGAATATCTTGTATGCCCACTAGTGTTGGTACCACTAGTTCCTAGAGTCTCGTTGATCTTATATTTGACAATTCACTATGAGTCATTAGGAGTGGTGCTTGTGCAAAAAAGGCCAAATGATGGTAAAGAACAAGTCATTTATTACTTGAGCAAGAAATTCACAACATCAAAAGTGAATTACCTAGCAGTTGAGAAGATATGCATTGCATTGATTTGGGTATTACACAAATTAAGATAGTACACCCTTCATCATCAAATTTTATTGGTGACAGAGAATGACCCAATCAAGTTCTTACTTGAGAAATCCTCTTTGGTCGGGAAATTGGCAAAATGGCAAGTCCTGTTATTAGAATTGGATATCAAAAGTTCACCACAGAAATTAGTTAAAGGACTGGCGATAGCAGACATGCTAGCAGAAAATTCCCAAAATACCATTGACCCTGAAGAAGAAAGATTTGATGATCACATATTAACATTGGTCGACAACAAATGGACCATGTATTTTGATGGTGCAACCAATTTATTTGGATTGGGAACTGGGGTAGTGCTAATCTCCCTAGAAGGCCAATATTACCCAGTATCTACAAAACTGGTATTCCCATGCACCAACAACATTGTTGAATATGAAGCATGTATCATTGGCCTACAATTGGCCCTCTCGATGAAGATAAGGAGACTTCAAGTGTATGGAGATTCTATGCTCATTATATTGCAAATAACTGGAGAATGACAAACTCGTGATGCAAAGCTAATTCCCTATCACAAATACTTAGAAGGAATGATGGAGGAATTCGAAGAAATAATATTTGATTATCTTCCAAGAGCTTAGAATAATTTTGTAAATACTCTTGCAACCTTATCATCCTTACTTCAAGCAGAAAATGGAGTGGATATAAAGCCATTAAGGATTGATATCCTTGAACAACCAACACATTACATGGTAGTTCATGCAGAATTTGACAATGAACCTTGGTTTCATGATATTAAGAAGTACTTACGAGCAGGAGAATTTCCTGAAGAAAGCCAGTCAGGTGACAGAAAATTTATCAGAAAGATAGGCAACAAGTTCTTTCTTAACGGACAGGCTCTTTATAAGAAATCATTTGATTCGATCCTGTTAAGATGCATTGATAGCAAAGAAGCTGAACAAATCATGAGAGAAATCCATGAAAGCGAATGTGGTTCGCACATGAACGACCATCTTCTAGCCAACAAAATCATGAGATTAGGATATTATTGGATGATAATGGAAACAGATTGTATTCAACATGTAAGGTGTTGTCGCCAATGTCAAGTTTATGGAGATAGAATCAATGCACTACCAAATGAGCTGCATCAAATGTCAGAACCATGGCCATTTTCAATTAACCCCAAGGCCTTAAATGGACATCGCTTTATCTTGGTGGCAATTGACTACTTCACCAAGTGGATTGAAGCGAATTCATATACAAATGTCACCGCTAAGAATGTAGCAAAATTCATTAAGCGAGACATCACTGCTAGGTACGGAGTTCTAGAAGCAATAGTTATTGACAATGGTTCAAATTTGAATAACAAAATCGTAAATGATTTGCTTGAACACTTCCACATTCGACATTTGAACTCATTTCGATATCGTCCATAAATGAATGGAGCAATTGAAGTGGTAAATAAGAATATCAAGAAGATATTGGCCAAGACGGCTGAAAATTATCGTGATTGGCATGAAAGGTTGCCGTATGCTTTGATGGCATACCAAACTTCAATTCGAACATCAACTAGAGCAACCCTATTTTCTTTGATTTACGGAATGGAAGCAGTATTACCTGTTGAAGTGGAAATTCCTTCATTAAGGATACTATCCCAGTTAAAGCTTTCAGAAGCTGAGTGGATTCAACAAAGGTATGAACAGCTCAACATAATTGATGAAAAAAGATTAAGAGCTATATGTCATGGACAAGCTTATCAAAGACGAGTGGCTAAATCCTCTAAATCCTTTAATCGAAAAGTGAAACCGAGGAATTTCAAAACAGAGGATTTAGTAGTGAAGAAAATCATCTTCAACAATTCAGATCCTCATGGCAAATTCACTCCGAATTTTGAGGGTCCATACATTGTCAAGAAGGTTTTTCCACGAAGAGCATTGATTCTTGTAGATATGGTAGGAGCAGAACTAGCCTATCCTGTAAATACAAATGCTGTCAAGATTTTCTACCCATGAAATGAAGACGAACATTCAAGAAAAAATTCGGGTCACTTTAGAACATGTGCATATCATGCACATCATGCATACCATGCATTTCATGAACATATTTATCTGTTTTGTAGAAAAAAGCAAGTTTGAATCTGAACCAATTGACAATTTCAGAATTCCCAATGGAGTTATCAAATGGTAGAGGGAAGTATCATTTCCCAATTCTATTTTCCATTGATATCCTCTAATGTGCTTTCCTTTTTACCATCCCTAAAGAGATAAAGAAAGGGAGCAACAACAGAAGAATTCCCAGTGTAACCAAAGCAAAAGCATGCAAACAAGATGGATCTTGATAAATTGATCAGACAGGTATTTCTAAATTGTGAGGGTAGGTGAGGTTACCTTTATAAGAGAAAAAATCAAACCTTTTCTCCCCCAAGCGGAATGACATTTAGGCTAAGCAAAGGAAAATACTTCAGAAACGTTTCAATCAAAGATTTTGAAACATGCTTCTTTGAAAGTGCACTAAGCATCAAAATTCCCTAAAAGGGATAATTTGACAAAAGGCTTTGAAAAATTTCATAGGAAAAAGGTTTGAATCAAATCAAATGAAAAGGCCTTCAAATGATGAAAGATAAGCCAAATCCAAACATGTCCCCTTGACACTCAAAGTTAAAGTGTTGAAGTGAGTGAGAAAAACTCATCCGAGGGACATAAGAGATATTCGCAATGATTACATGAATTGAAATGATGAAAAGGCAATCATTTCTCTATCCTAAACACATGAATATCCTTTGTAAACCAAATTTGAGCCCAAAACAGTGGAGAAGTTTTCCAAAACAGCCCTGTTAAGAACCACCCCATACTAGGGCAAATCAGGGAGGTTAGTGGATTGATAGCTATGGAGAGTAGGATCAAGAAAGACTTTATTGCATACTCTTGCGTCAATCTTTTTGTGATAACTTCATGTGAATTTGTATGAAAGCTCAAAACATTCCAAGAGGAAGAAGAGCACTTCATTTCCTATGCTCAAACACTTTATCTTTGACAAAGCCCAATTGAGGTTGAACATTCATTTCAGAACCCCAAGTTGGTGATCACCTCTTCGCACCGGAGCATGAGCATATGATCCACTTTAATATATTGAAAACAAAAGGGCAGAACACAGAGTCCTTAGAATGCAAAAAAATCAAGGAAAAAGGAGTCCGGAGCATGAAAAGTAGTGTGCTTGATAAAAGTAAGACCAATGCCCAGAAAAATGAGCAAAAGAAAAGAAAGAAAGACATTCAAAAGAAAAGAAAGCAAAAGTTGTGAAAAATCAAAAGTCACAACAAATCAGTGATTGAAAAGATCTCGATAAAAATTTAGGGGGACTTTTGTGTTCATGATAAGCAAAGATTCCCAGTGGACAAAGAAAAAGGGTGGTGATACCAAGAAGATCACCAGTTTTACAAAAACCCTGAATTCAAAAACAATTGAGCCTTTTAAGCCTACCCAACACCAACATTACAATCTCTTCGTGAAGACTTTTCAGATTGGAATATTGAGAGTGAAAATATGATTTCATGATAGAAGCCATCACTTAAAGAAATGTTTGCAATATTGTCTTATCTTATCCTTCAGGTTCTTAACTTGAAGACTCGAAGTGAGTTGAAAAATGATAAGATCTTTTCTTGGCCACAGAATGCCTATCCTTTGAATAATCATTAACCAAGCCGACATTACAGTCCTTTGAAAGACCTTATCAGATCAATTGGATTGTATATATTGCGAATATCTCTGAACGCCTAAGAATTGGTTAAGAGAGATGAATTGAGGGTTCTAAGATGATACCCATTCCAACCAGTGAAGAAAAGACCAAATTCATAGATTGAGACAAATCTTTTCTAATGAAGGTCTTCTAAATGATCGTTCAAAACCTTTCTCGAAAGATTTCAAGTTATTTGCTCAAATACTTCCTTTAAAAGGAAATTTGATTGTCTAAATGCATTGACATAAAGAATGCTGTTTTTTTAAAAAAGAAAACCAAGTTTCAAAAGTTTTTGGTTAACTACAAACCAAGTTTTCAAAAAGTTTGTGGTAATCTAAAAAATCACGTTTCAAAATAGTTTTTGGTTAGCTAAAAAAAACCATACAAAATTTCGTGAAATTATCCTTAAAATCACATTTTTTAAAATAGATATTCCAAAGCAAATTACACTTCGTAGCCTCTAGTGATAATTCTCATGAGTGATTGCGATTTTGTAGCTTTGAATATGGTGATTTTTACAGTTTTCTCAAGTGATCGCAGGATTGTAGCTTCAGAGCTATCACCCTCTGAGTGTTCACAACCTGTAACCTTGGATAACTTTTTTGGCCCAAAGCATGGCCTCATCCAAAGACTTATTTGGCGAGGAGCCACTAGGCATAACAGATATTCTAAAGCAAATTGCACTTCGTAGCCTCTGAGTGATGATTCTCATGAGTGATCGCGATTTTGCAGTTTTGAATATGGTGATTTTTACAGTTTTCTCAAATGATCGTAGGATTGTAGTTTTGGAGCTATCATCCTTTGAGTGTTTGCAACCTGTAGCCTTGGATAACTTTTTTGGCCCATAGAATGACCTATTCATGGTGATTTTTATAGTTTTGCCAAGTGTTCGTAGGTTTGTAGCTTCGGAGCCATCACCCTCCGAGTGTTCGCAACCTGTAGCTTTTGATGACTTTTTAGGCCTAAAGCATGGCCTTGTTATAGTTCTTATGAGTGATCGCGAATTTGTAGCCTCGGAGAATTGACCTTCTGTAAGTGAACGCAAACCGTAGATTCAAAAAACTACTACAAAAGTCCTACCGGTAAGGAACCACTAGGCAATTCCAAAGTCTTATTTGATGAGGAGTCACTAGGCAATCCAAAGTCCTATTTGACGAGGAGTCATTATGTCACGCCCCGAACCCATCGAGCATGCGACACACCTCTTTGGTCAAATATCACGACATCCCAGAAAATCGCCAACCCAATTCAACTTATCAGAGATTTAAATCAATCAGCGAAAGCCACGAATACCCGAACAATAATTTGCTAGGGGTACAAGGGAGAATAAACATCCATTACTTATCCAGCTTTATACAATATCCATCATATACAATCCTTATCATACACATGCACACCGTACTATCAAAACTACACACCACCGATGTCAAAAAGATCGATAGCCTGGGTACCCTATCTGCCAAAAACGGGACACCTCAAAAGACTTGCACTCAATCCCTACACTAACCCCTGCGCCCCCTAAATGGCGTCTACTCCGAGTCCGTCTCCTCAGGACCCGAGTCTGAATCACCCTGAACTGTCTGCTCTTCTGAGGACTCCGACTTAGCCTTGACCTTAATTGGATTATCTATATCACCCGACTTCACCGAAACCTCGACTCGCTCCTCCTCCTTATGCTCCTCATCCGACTCTTGCTCTGGCTCGTCCTCCGGTGCATCCTCTGGCTCCCTTTCCGGGTCTTCTTCAGGCTTATCCTTGGGTTCTTCTTCCAGTGCCTCTTTAGGTTCTTCCTCTTCTGGTATCACATCAAGATCCACGTCCATAGGATCATACCCTGCCTGGGATTCTTCCGCTTCCAGCTCATGCTCGGCTCCCGAAGGCTCAGGTGCTGTAGGCGCAGGCTGAAGCCCGGACTATGCTAGACTAGTCTCTAAACTAGTCATCTCGCTGTCAGGAGGGGGTATGGCTGACGGGTCTCAATCTCCAACTCCGTCAAATGGGACATCAAAGCCTCAGATGAGGTCAAACTCATCTAACCCGTCCCTAAACATCTAGGCGATATAGGTATGGGCCTGCTAGAGAGGTAGTCCTATATCTACTTAGACTACGGTTGTATGTTTCACCCAAGTCATGTTATCATCTATCGGGTATTCTACAACATTATGATCGATGTGCATTGGAATTCCAAAATGCTGTGATGGCGGCGGCGGCGGAAGGTTCATTGCTCAGGCCAGGGTTCTAAAACTATTGGTTGAAACAACCATGAGAACACGTCTCAATAAGTACACACCCTAAACCCCACCTAGGTTATCACGTACCTCCAGACAAGTTCAAACACAAACACACTCAACCACCAGGCACACAATTTACACTTACCTAGGCTTTTCCTTTGCGCAACCTGCACGTTAGCCACAGTAGCACAATTTCCAACCACATGCACATTTCAAATACTTTTCATGCACTTGGTCTTACTTCATCACACTATTTTCTCTCATCTTGCCAGTGACCCGCGTAATGGTATCGCCTCAGGTTCACTGTGACCAACTCATATTTTTCACTCAACTCGCCAGTGACCCGCGTAATAGTATCGCCTCAGGTTCACTGCGACCAACTCATATTCACAACACTTCTTAGCCCACGTAATGATACCACCTCAAGCTATGTATCTTGCCCGCATAATGGTACCGTCTCAGACTCAACATCCACCACCTACGGCACAACCCGCGTAATGGTACCGCCTCAGGTTAGTCATACTCCGATAATACCAGGCATCGTCCCGCTTAGTAGTATTGCCTCAGGTCGGCTCAATTCCCTGCGTAATAATACTGCCTCAGGGATTTTCATAGCCATACATATAACATCACACATAATTTCTCACTCGTTCACTTGCCCAATTTACACATCAACATGCCAATAAACCAGCTGATCAAGTTCGGCCCTTGCACGCACCAAACCACACACATTCCTCATGCTAAAAAAAACTCAATCATGGCCAATTACCAATCAAATCAATTCAGCCCATGCGCGCACATAACGGTCCACATTTCAATCAATCCATTTACCATTCCATAAACACACGAGGCCACTATCGGGCCCACAATCACAGCCACAACCATGGCATAAATTCAGCATTTTCAAGCTCATTTCAAATCATAATAAACATCACAATCCAGCCACCTTACCACACATCAAATTAACACCATTTGTCCCTAAATCGAGCCAAATGCTCGTCGATTCAATCCATAATGTTTAGCACTCAACTCAGCCTCAAATCCGTTCCGAAACATCACCAATTCATCCTCAATTCAGCCAATACCATTCTCCAAATCAGTCCACTAAATTAACCCCTAAACAGTCCCTAAATAACTCCTAAACAGCCACTAATTAACCTGATTCAGCCCCTAATCAAGTCCATCGATACCCGATATCCTAAATAGGATTTAGGAGGTGACTTACTTGAAATCTAAGCTAGCTCGGCTGAATGGGGGGGCGGCTGACCAACGGCCACTTGGCTACGGCCGGCGATGATGAGAGGCAGGATGGCGGCGTATGGCGACGGTGAGCGGCTGGCTGGATGGCGGCTGAACAGGATAAAATGAAGTTGATGGTGATTCAATGGGGACCGAACAAGAAAGAGAGAGAGAGATGGTGAGGTGAGCGGTGGGGTGAGGCGAGCGGCCACGGCGGTGGTGAGCTGCTCTGAACGCGATTGATTCGGCTAGGCGGGAGGTCGACGGCGGTGGCTAGCTAGGCCGGACAGCCACAGTCATGGTAAGGAGGGGCTGGTTAGGTCAAGAGGGAGAGAGAGTGAGGGTGAGGCCGAGAAAGGTGAGAGAGGGGAAGAGAGAGAGAGAAAAGGGATTAAATAGGTATAACACCAATAATTGGTGTCTAGATCAAGCCCAAATGACCATCATTCCCCTCTCTCACATTTTTAATCAACGGCCAAGATTCGATCTTATCTTGAGATCAACGGTTGAGATTAAATCTTTTTCAAAATATCCAAGGGTAAAATGGGAATTTCACAAAAAGTTCAAAGGGAAAAATTGTCCAAAATTGTCATTTCTAAAGTGAGGGTAAAATGACAAAAATGCCCTTCCCCATCTACACTTGGCCTTAACAAACTTCCAAGGGTATAAATCCTTTGTCTAATAAAACTGGCGCTCCCCATGGAGACACACTCGGACGAATAAATCCTTTGTCAAATAACTCTTGCATTTGCACATTTAACTCTTTTAATTCTGATAACGACATTTTATAAGGTGCCTTCGAGATTGGCTTAGTTCCAAGGGCCAACTCGATTACAAACTCTACTTCTCTTTCTAATGGTAATCTCGGCAATTCCTGAGGAAAAACATCGGGATACTCGCACACCACGGCTATGTCCTCTAGCCTTGGCTCTTCAGCCGTCGAATCAACTACAACCGCTAGAAATCCTTGACACCCTTCATTCAACATTTTAGTCATTTCTAGCGACGAAATCCATGGGATTGAAGTTCCTCCTCGATCACCCTGCTACTACAATCCATTACGGCCCTCTGCTTGGCCAGCTAATCCATACTCACTATCACATCAAAATCATACATGGCTAGAACCACTAAATCAATCTTTTTCTCCCTATCACTAATAACAATCTTACAATTCAAGCGCCCCAACAAGACTAGCATCTTATTATTCAAGTGAGTTGTAACACACAACACAACATCAAGCAACTGCACTTCTATACCAGTCAACTCAACAAATTGCTCAGATATAAATGAATGTGACACCCGAGGGTCAAATAAAGCATACGTAGCATGATTGCACAAGGAAACGGTACCTGTAACTACCCCTGGCGCGTTCTCAATCTCTCTTCTGGCCATGGTGTACACCCGTCCTTGAGCCTATGGCCTATTCTGATTAGCTGTATGGGCAGATTCAGTTTGGTTCCTGTTTCGGGGCGACGGTAACATAAGCGATCTATTCTGCCTGAGGTTGGGGCAAAACCTTATATGATAACCAAATTTGCCACATTCGAAACATGCTCCGCCCCTAGGTGGATAAGGTCCATTTCAATATCTTTTCCCACATACTGGACATGGACCATTTTGAAAATGGGTCGATTTCCCGATATTCCTTCTAGTAGGAGGGACAAAACGTCGATTACTCGTCATCGGCCTCTTTCCTAAATGACGGTTGTCTCTACCTTAGGCAAATCTTGACCCAAAAGCGGTGGCCCTATCCGCTGAGTCTCGCTCAATTGCTTGAGCCCTATCATAGATCTCGTTATACTCTCTCAAAATTAACGAAATCATTTGGCTGCGAAGGTCTGGCTTCAAGCCGTCTCGAAACCTCTGAGCCCTATCTAACGGGTCCTCAACCATCTTTGGGGCAAACTTAGATAACCGAGCAAATTCAGCCTCGTACTGATCCATCGTCCTCTGCCCCTAATGAAGCCTCATAAACTCAGATAATTTCTGTTCCCGAGCACTCTTAGAAAAATATTTACCATTAAAGGTTTTCACAAACATCACCCAAGTCTGGGCAATACCAGCCGGGAATACTCTTCCTCTGGTGGCTTTCCACCAGTCACTCGCATTTCCCTAGAGTTGGTACACTGCCAAAGTCACTTTCTCTTCCTCAGTGCATCCTAATACCTCAAAGGCCTTTTCTAACTCCTCTACCTAAAGCGATGCAAGCTCAAGATCGCCTCTACCATTAAACTTAGGGGGCTTTAACTTTAGAAATTGCTCCACTAATTGGTGCATCTGCCTATTCACATTTATCTACCCCTGCCCTTAATTTCCATTATTATTATTGGCAGCAGCGGCCACAGCGGCCTCGACAACTTAGGCAATAGTGACAGCTCTTTCCTGAGTCTACCGTCCTGTCAGGTTACCAATCTCTTCTAGGGTCCTCATGACCGTATCCATTCTCGGATCTCTTGCAAGTTGGGCTCGTGAGCTGGAAGGACCCCTAGTTCCTTTACCTCCCGAACTCATTCTCACGATTTCTACCACTCGCCTACCTACTATAATTCCACTCAGGAATTAGAAACCTAGGCCAACTATACCAGTCTAGTCCTAGGCAGTGAATTAACACAATAATTCATTCAGCAGGTAATCAATCACTATAGCACAAGGCCACAATCAATATGGTTTGTACACTTACCTCAGGTCTAGACGCACCTGCATTTCAATCATTATAACAATCAATTCACCTAACAATCACAACAAATAGTTTAGAGGCACGCGTAGCTCATTCCACTCTATGACTCACTAAGGTCTCCCTAGATTACTACCCCAGGATTTTTGATCGTTATCACTTCCAATTTCGACCAACTTAGATCGAACTATCCTTGCTTTGATACCAAATCAAACCGTAATGTCATGCCCGGAATCCCATCAAGCACGTGACACACCTCTTTAGTCGTATATCACGACGTCCCAGAAAATCGCCAACCCAATTCAACTTATCAGAGATTTAAATCAATCAGCGAAAGCCACGAATACCCGAACAATAATTTGCTAGGGCTACAAGGGAGAATAAACATCCATTACTTATCCAGCTTTATACAATATCCATCATATAAAATCCTTATCATACACATGTACATCGTACTATCAAAACTACATACTACCGATGTCAAAAAGATCGATAGCCTGGGTATCCTATCTACAAAAAATGGGACACCTCAAAAGACCTGCACTCAACCTCTACACTAATCCCTACGCCCCCTAAATGGCATCCACTCCGAGTTCGACTCCTCAGGACCCGAGTCTAAATCCCCTTGAATTGTCTGCTCCTCTGAGGACTTCGACTCAGCCTCGATCTCAATCGGGTTGTTCATATCACCCGACTCCACCGAAACCTCAACTCGCTCCTCCTCCTTAGGCTCCTCATCCGACTCTTCCCTGGCTCGATCTCCGGCTCGTCCTCCGATGCATCCTCTGGCTCTCTCTTCGGGTCTTCTTCAGGCTTATCCTTGGGTTCTTCTTCCGGTGCCTCTTTAGGTTCTTCCTTGGGGTCTCTTTTTTCTGGTTCTTCCTTTTCTGGTATCACATCAAGATCTACGTCCATAGGATCATACCCCGCCTGGGATTCTTTCAGCTCGGCTTATGCTCGGCTCCCAAAGGCTCATGTGCTGCAGGCATAGGCTGAAGCCCGGACTGCGCTAGACTAGTCTTCAAACTGGTCATCTCGCAGTCAGGAGGGGGTATGGCTGACGGGTCCCAATCCCCAACTCCGTCAAATGGGACGTTAAAGCCTTAGACGGGGCCAAACTCATCTAACCCGTCCCTGAACATCTAGGCAATGTAGGTATGGGCCTGCCAGAGAGGTAGTCCTACATCTATCCAGACTACAATAGTGTGTTTCACCCAAGTCATGTTATCATCTATCGGGTATTCTACAACAATATGGTCGGTGTGCATTGGAATCCCAAAATGCTGTGGCGGCGGCGGCGGAAGGTTCATTGCTCAGGTCGGGGTTATGAAATTGTTGGTTGAAACAACCATAAGAACACGTCTCAATAAGTACACACCCTAAACCCCACCCAAGGTATTACGTACCTCCAGACAAGTTCAAACACAAACACACTCAACCACCATATAACAGGCATACAATTTACACTGACCTGGGCTTTTCCTGCATGCAACCTGCACATTAGCCACAATAGCACAATTTCCAACTACATGCACATTTCAAATACATTTCATGCACTCGGTCCTGCTTCATCACACTAGTTTCACTTATCTCGCCAGTGACCTGCGTAATGGTACCGCCTCAAGTTTACTACGACCAACTCATGTTTTCCACTCAACTCGCCAGTGACCCGCGTAATAGTAACGCCTTAGGTTCATTGCGACCAACTCATATTCACAATACTTCTTAGCCTGCGTAATGGTACCGCCTCAGGCTATGTATCTTGCTCGCGTAATGGTACCGCCTCAGGCTCAACATCCACCACCTACGGCACAATCCGCGTAATGATATCGCCTCAGGTTGGCCATCCTCCAGTAATACCGAGCATTGTCCCGTGTAATGGTACCGCCTCAGGACGGCTCAATTCCCTTCATAATGATACCGCCTCAGGGATTTTCATAGCCACACAAACAACATCACACACATTTTCTCACTCGTTCACTTGCCCAATTTACACATCAACATGCCAATATACTAGCCAATCAAGTTTGGCCCGTGCACGTACCAAACCATACACATTCCTCATGCTAAATAAACACTCAATCGCGGCCAATTACCATTCAAATCAATTCAGCCCATGCACGCACATAACGGTTCACATTTCAATCAATCCATTCACCATTCCACAAATACATGAGGCCACTATCGGGCCCACAATCACAGGCACAACCATGGCATAAATTCAGCATTTCCAAGCTCATTTCAAATCATAATAAACATCACAATCCAACCACCTTACCACACATCAAACCAACACCATTTGTCCCTAAATCGAGCCAAATGCTCGTTGATTCAATCCACAATGTCCAGCACTCAACTCAGCCTCAAATCAGTCCTGAAACATTACCAATTCATCCTTAATTCAGCCAATACCATTCTCCAAATCAGTCCACTAAATTAACCCCTAAACAGTCCCTAAATAACCCCTAAATAACCACTAATCAACCCGATTCAGCCCCTAATCAAGTCCATCAATATCCGATATCCTAAATAGAGTTTAGGGGGCGACTTACTTGAAATCTAAGCTAGCTCGGCCGAAGGGGAGGGGCGGCTAACGTGGCCACACTTGGCTGCAGCGCGATGGCGGCCGGTTGGACGGTGGCATACAATGGATGGCAAGCTACTAGGCGGATGGTGGCTGAACAGATGTAATGAAGTTGATGGTGATTCGATGGGGACCGAAGAAGGAAGAGAGAGAGATAGTGAGGTGAGCGGTGGGGTGAAGCGGCGTGGTTCAACAAGCTGCTTGGCATGGATGATCCTACCGAGCGGGAGGCCTCATGAATGGGTCGCTAGCTAGGGCCAGGACAGCCACAGTCATGGTGGGGAGGGGCTGGTTAGGTCTAGAGGGGGAGAGAGAGAGGGTGAGGTTGAGAGAGGTGAGAGAGAGGGGGAGAGAGGGAGAGAGAGAGAAAGGAGATTAAATAGGTAAAACACCAATAATTGGTGTCTAGACCAAGCCCAAATAACCATCATTCCCCTCTCTCACATTTCCAATCAATGACCAAGATTCGATCTTATCTTGATATCAATGATCAAGATCAAATCTTTTCCAAAATATCCAAGGGTAAAATGGGAATTTCACAAAAAGTCCAAGGGCAAAATTGTCCAAAAATTGTCATTTCTAAAATGACGGTGAAATGACCAAAATGCCCTTCCCCATTTACACTTGGCCTTAACAAATTTTCAAAGGGTAAAATGGTCATTTTTCATTTCTCGCCGAAATTCGATTTTTGTGAAGGATTCATACAATTCTAAGGCTACTCGAGCTAATGACAATATCGTCCAATTATCCTGTCATGACCTTCATAGTTTCCGATGCCCAAACTCGGTTTCTAATTAATGTTCAAATTTAATTTACGTAACTTGAGCGGATCTCAAACTAACGGGTGGCTTTTGGGGAAATTTGCACATTTGATTCATGGCCGATACTAAATCATGCCACGTTCAAGTTCACTTGGAACGTGATGACCTCGGTTGTCACTTAATTGCGAGGATCGATCGCTAGTTCCGACGGGCATGATCATTTGGTATAGGTTTAGGGTCATTCGTCAATTCATTTTGTAGTCAAGCAGAATCACCCGCGATCCACTTGTATGACAATGGTGAACTGATCCCTAATAATCCTTGGATCGGCCTACCTTGGCTCAAAATGTCACCTCGACAATTTTCATGATCGAAAGTCGGTTCACGATCGAGTTCTTTGGTCGCGCGAATTTAAATCCCTAATTAGCTTTTCCCTAACGGTTAATGTCCTAAGAATGATCAATTTCGGGCGAGATCTAACTACAAGTACGTTCATAAACCATTCATTTCATAAATCCCAAGTGGGTCGAATTTCAGAGTATCACACACTAGGCAATTTCAAAGTCCTACTGGCAAGGAACCACCAGGCAAATTTCAAGTCCTATTTGACGATGAGTCACCAGGAAAATTCCAAAGTCCTATTTGACGAGGAGTCACTAGGCAAACCTAAGTCCTATTGGCAAGGAGCCTTTAGGCAATGTCCAAAATCCTACAGGTGAGGAACTACGTGGCAAGTCTCCAAAATTCAAAGTCCTATAGGCAAGGAGCCCCTAGGCAAATTTAAAGTCCTACAGGTGAGGAACCCCTAGGCAAATCCAAAGTCCTACAAGCGAGGAGCCCCTAGGCAAATCCAAAGTCCTACTAGCGAGAAGCCCCTAGGAAAATCCAAAGTTCTACTAGTGAGAACCACTAGGCAAATTCAAGTTCTTAGGCGAAGAGCCTCGGACGTTCATGGTTCATGAGTTCGTCCATAAACCACGAATCATAATAGTCATCATAATCATCACTACCATCAATTCATGCCCCTAGATGAGCAACAAAGAAACTCTCACAAACAGGTAAGTTTCTCTCCCTTAATCATTAAGAACCTTTCAAAATGTGTTCCAAAAAGAGAACCTTTGGATTAGATCACGAATTTCAAAAGCAAAGACCCTAATATGTTGTTGTGAAGTTTCCATTTTATCTTGCTTAGTGAGTTGACTAAAAATTTAGGTATTATGTTGTCTTTCAGATCAATCTCTAACGAGCTCAATCTCAAAGAGGGGTAGCTATTGACACCTAATTTTTAGCTCATTTTTTTCATATTTTCAAAAATTTCAAAATTAGGTCTAGGAATCTTGGCCAAGCCTAGAAACCTATTTCTAAACAAAAATAATAATTTTTTAGCATTTTTATCATTTTCCTTAATTTCTTTTAGTCAAAATAAGCAAGAAAATCAACAAAAATAGTAAATGGAATCAGAAAATTCCATAAAAATAGTCATTAGTCTTCTTTTAAATCCAATTTCATAAATACATTGTCAATTTTAGAACATGAAACAAAAATAAAATTAAAATTTGTCTAGTCATTTTTAAATCATAGTGTCTTCACAAAAATTGATTCTGGGACCTTGAATTGCATAATGGTTGATCCAATTGCACTATTTGACATAAAAATAAAAAATCCCCAAAATTTGATTGAAAATTAAGAATTTTGAATCCAAATTGGGAATCGTGCCCAATATGAAATTGTCGAAATGTGAGACCATCATTTCTAGGGTTAATGAGATGTGGGCAATTCAATTTTGGCTTCAATTTTTCCTAATCAGGTCATTAGGACATCAAATTGAACAAAATCCTATTAACCCGAGTACAAAAATGAGAAAATCTTGGGCTCAATTACAATAAAAATTGGGGAAAATTATATATTTGGGTTCAGAATATGATAGGGAATCTAATTTTGGGGTTTAATTTGAAAAAACATGGTTGAAATTGAGTCTAATTTGAGTATTTACTCAAAACCGGAACTATCGGGTCAAGCGGGTCGACCCGACCCGACTCGAATAGTTCATCTTCTTCACCCGACTTTGCCCAGACCATACTCAACCCATAAAACCGAATGAAACCCACCACTTCACCAGTCATTTCCAGCTACTTTGGCATGTTTTAATCGATTATGCCAGTTGAAAAATGTTCAGCTGGCACCAGTTAACGACCCTAACTGATCGGGATTCGGTTCTAACAATTTTTGAGTGGGAAATCAATCAACAAAAAACAAGAAAAACTGAAGGAGAAGGGGAGGAAGGTATTCGGAAAAATTCCGAAGAGAAAGAGAGGGGAAAACCGAGCGAAACCGAAGAGAGAGAACCAAAGGAGAAGGGTCAGAGGTCCCCCCACGAGTGTTCGATGCCGCCCTAGATGGCGGGGCGCCGGTGAATCGCGAGTTGGCTGTGACTTCCCCTCTCCATTCTAGTCACGTCGGTTTGTCACGAAGACCTGAAATCGGTGATTTTCCGGTCAACCAGTGGATTTTCCGAGGAAATAATCACCATAAACTTGAAGAAGGTGTGTCGGTGAACCTTTCCTTGGCATCCATTCGTCTCGGAATCCTCATTTTGGCCGCCATTTTCGAAGGTAAACATGATCAGTTACTGCACTTTATATGTTCGATAAAACGTTCAAATGAATGACCGAATGCATTCTTGTGCGATTTTTGAGATCTCTTCAATCCAGAATGTTATTTAGATCCCATTTCATGTTTCTAATCATGAGGTTTCTGATTATTTGCATTTTGGATCGGTGAAACGAAAAACAACACGAGTTGTCCTTAAAAAAACCTTTGCTGAAGATCCCAAAACCTCACCGGAGATTGATCCATGGCCATTGGCCAATCCAGGTTAGTTTTTCTTACTCCTTGGTTGATGTTTGATCGCTAAAAATGGCTAGGACGCTCTGGATTGAATGATTTGCATGTTAGATAGGTTGTGTTTTGTGATGATTTTCAGTGCTAAGTAAGATGTTTAGAGCTCGAAAATCTATGGCTTAAGAATGTCAAATGATCAATTTACGAAAATATATGAGTAAAGGGACATACAATGAAGGTTTTGGATCGAATGGAATTGCCAAAATATGGCCAGAAGGTCATTGGAAACTAGGTTGAAGTCGATACCCTGATCGTGTTAAAATTGAAAAAACCAGAAAATCATGTCAAGTATTGTACTTTGAGCTTGAAAATAAAGGGCTTAGGGGTGTCCAATGGAAGAAAAATTGGTATGGATGCGTAGATGGTTGATAGATGAAGAATTTAGACCGGTTATTTTGGCTAGAGAGTCGCCGGAATAGTAGCCAAACCTGTAACCCTGAAATGGAGAACCAAGACTTAGTGCCCACAGGGTGTTTGTTAAAAATGCCTAAATGAAGAAGACGAAAAACGGTGCCGTTTTGGCACCGTGCCTGCTGGAGTGCCGGCCGATGTTGGTCCGACTCGCTCGGACCGGTTTGAATCGGTTCGGCCCGATTTCTTCAGCGGGAAAATATAAAAAATTCTAAAAAAAAGTAAAAAATAATAAAACAGAAAATTCTAAATAATCTAATATAAAAATTAAAAAAAATCAGAAAAATCGAAAAAAATTAGAGAAAATCAGAAAAAATCAGAAAAAATTAGATTTTTTTAGCAAATTAGAAATTTTGGGAATTGTAGAGAAATTCATAAAAATTCCAAAAATTCTCAGAAAATTCATAAAAAAATTCAGAAAAATCATAAAAAATAGAAAATTCGAAAATTTATAAAAAATTTCAGATTTTAGAAAATTCAAAAATTTTGCAGAAAAATAAGAAAATTCAGTTTCTCGGTTAATGAAATTAGGATTAAACATTTTCTGAAAAAAAATCGAAAATTCCAAAAATCCACAGAATGATTCAAAATCATCGTGGCCAGCCATAAAAAGTGAAATATGAATTTTTGAAAATGGCTGAGTGGTATTTTTGGAAAATTCTAAATTTAAGGGTTAAAACCCTTAAAAAACCCTAAAACCCTAAAAATGTGTAAATCATGAAATGAACAAGCTGTTAGATCTTCATTAGGATTTGGATTGTTTTGATTGATTTTTGTTTTTAGAGACCACTTAGGATTGATTGACTTAATTGATTTTGATTGTGCAATTAATACTTGTTTGGTCTTTCTTGTGATTAGAACAGATAAGATTAGTGGGTAAGCCTCGGAAATTCGCATGACACGTTAGACATGCCATATCGTTCTTAGGTTAATAACAGGTCCTGCCGTTTTTGATCAATTTTGAAAATGACGGTAATGGTCTCAATTTGGGATTGTTAACGTAACCAAGTCCCTTATTCAGAATCTCTAGTTCGTAGGATCGTGGTATTTCTCTCGTACCTCAATTAGGTTTCTAGTCAACCTACCATAAATGACTAGTGGCGACGCCAAGTTTAAATTAAGATCAAATAAACCCCGCTGTCACGTGAGGTATGGTCTGGTAGAGACCCGTGTAGAAAAATTCCTCCATCTAGCACGCGAGAGCGTGGCACGACAGGTACGGTAGCCAAAATGACGAGAGGCAGTTTATTTCTCTGCCCCATACACTGCTGGTGATCCTTTGCTTAACCACCTATATACTTAGAGGTTCCTTTTTAAATTGACCCTGTCAAGAACCACCCTACACTGAGGCAATTGGAGGTAAGTCGGCAGCACGAGTTGAGAAAAATAAATAGAAATTTTCTTACTCTCACTTGCATCAATCTTCAAGTGTTATTATTGCAGATGATCTTTCACGATGATTTAAGTGCCCTAAGATAACGAAGAGCACTTCTTCTTCTATCCCATACACTTATATCCATTGCTAGCCCAATTAAGCGTGTAGTTTCGTTTCCTCCATCTAGCAAATTACAAAATTCAGTTGGTGATCATCCCCCACACCTATATACTTAGAGGTTCCTTTTAAATTGAAGGTGAAGGTCACCACAGTTTGAGCATCATAGTCCAGAGTATCGAATGAAGATGAAGATGCCAAGAGCCTAATAGTATTGTTTTGTTTAAACTTGTATAGGCTAGTTCCTGACAACACAAAAAAAATAGCAAAAAAATGATGAAATGAATTAATGAAAATTAAGGGTGTGAAAAAGTAGTGTGCTTGGTAAAAGCAAGACCAACGCTTATAAAAAAAATACTGAAAACTAGGGACATAAAAAAACAGTGTGTCTGATACAAGTTTGCCAATGGCCATAGACAAAAAGCGATCAAAAGGCGAATTCCGATTGTAAAGGAATTTGTATCTCCAAGCAAATTTGCAATTATTGGGCAAAAGTTTAAAAACCAAAGCTTGGAATTACTCGAGGGAGTTTACAAAGAAGATCCCAACGGTGAAGAAGAAGACTAGTGATAATACCAAGATCGTTGAGCTTGGGACCCTTTCGTTTGTCAACCTGTGAACCAAACCTACATTATATCCCTCATGAAGTCTCTTCTAACTAAGGCACCTGAACTAATGTAGAGTTTCAAATGTTTATAAACATTGCTTGAGGAAATGTGAGCAAGACTACTTCTATCTCATTTTACAGGGTTCTTGACTTGTAAACCCGGAGATGATTGCGAAGTATTTTCTTTCATGACCTTGACTCGGATAGTCTTCTTTATTAAACTATTGACCAAGACTATATTACGGTCCTATCAAAGACCTCTTAGATTGACAAGATCGTACTACTTGCGAGAAAATTCAAACCCTTATTGATGTGACGATGGTCAGATTGAGTGTTTTCAATGTTCTCATATTAATGGTCAGGACAAGCAACCCATTTTTCAATGAGAGAGTGGAAAGTCCTTTCTGAATGAAGGTCCATCGTTCAGCATCTTGAGAAGTCCACATTGTGAGTGAAAATTGTCTCAATTGATAATTACCCTCGGTGGATATATAGTGATGCAAACATGGTAAGATCATCATGCATGAGCTTTGAAATGCGCATTATGGAATAGCCTAACTTGTCCATATCCTTGATGAATGCATGTATATTTGCTCTAATTGTCTTTGATAGGTGAAATGTCCTCAAAGATTTAAAGAGTACCTGACCTTTGGAGTGTCTCCAAAGATGTCCCAAAAAAATCTCAAATGTTTTTCCCCAGCAGAACGGACACCACGTGCCTCGGTAGCCTAGAGTCCCCCTTTTCATGGACACTGCTTCCACAACTTAAAGTCCCCTTTTCATGGGCACTGTTTTTGTAACTTAAAGTCCCTTCCATGGACACTGCTTCTACAGCTTAAAGTCCCCTTCAACGGACACGACATGCCCCAGCAACCTGGAGTCCCCTTTTTCATGGGCACTCTTTTCGTAGCTTAAAGTCTCCCTTCCATGGACACTGCTTTCGCAGCTTAAAGTCCCCTTCAACGAACATGGTATGCCCTGGCAGCCTGGACTCCCCTTTCATGGACACTGCTTCCATAGCTTAAAGTCCCCTTCATGGACATTGCTTCTGTAGCTTAAAGTCCCCTTCAATGGACACGGCGCGCCCCGTCAGTCTGGAGTCCCCTTTTCATGGACATTGCTTCTTCAGCTTAAAGTCCCCTTCATGGAAACTGCTTCCGCAGCTTAAAGTCCCCTTTAATGGACACGACGTGCCCCAACAGCCTGGAGTCCCCCTTTCATGGACATTATTTCCGCAGCTTAAAGTCCCCTTCAACGGACACGGCGTGCCCCGACAGACTAGAGTCCCCCTTTCATGGACGTGATTCTGCATCGTGCTTCAGTAGCCGGAGTCGCTCATTGACCTAATGTCCTTTTATGATTTAGAGTCCCTTCTTATTCCCTAGTGGTGTATCCAAAGAAGAAAATCATATACCAAACTGGCACTCCTGTTCCCCAAGTGGAATTCACACGGCATGTTTTCGTGTCTCAAAGTCTCTTTTACTCCTCAGTGGTACGCCATGAAAATTTAGGCACTAGAAAAGCCTTGTTTACCATCCCTAGAGATGTGTACCGAGAAAGATCTACTGGCGAGGACCCACCAGGTGAATCATTAAATTCTCAGGCGAAGACTCCCAGGTGCTCATTGTTTGAGTCTTTTCAAGACCTGCAGGTAAAAACCCACCAAGCAAATCATTAAATCCTCGACAGAGACTCATTGTTTGAGTCTTTTCATGACCTGCTGGCGAGAACCTGCTAGGCAAAGCATCAAACCTTCGGGTAAGAAACCCTAGGTATTTCATTAGAATTCTTTCAAACCACCCGAAAGGTAAACCAGGTGTTCCTTCGAAAAAGAAAAACATTTCTCATTGCGTGAGATGCAACGTAGATGTCTTAAAAGATGTATGTGTTCTAGAATGGTCTTAATTATCTATTTCTTCAATGAATTCATATAGTTTTGCACAGAAACATATCTGACAGAAGACATGCCCCTAAAAAAAAATAAATAGGCAAGAGCGTGCTTAGCTAAGTATTTTCTACCCATGCTCATTTCCAAAAATCTAGGTACCTACGATTGTTATGGTACCCCCGAACATTGGATTAATGCCTCTATTCAATGGGTACCTACAATTGTTATGGTACCCCCGAACATGGGATCAATCTCCTTTGTTCACATCAAGCCTTTTCAGGTACCACTGATAAGATTCAAGTACTTCGACAAGCAAACCTTAGTCAAGGCGACTGAAAATAGGTTCGCGTCCTAGACAAACGATTTCCCTTGTCAAGGCGATTGAAGATAAGTTCGGGTCTTGGACAAACGAAATCCAGTCGAGGCGACTGAAGAAATGTTCGGGTCCTTGACACACAATATTAACTATCTGGAATTACTCTACCTTCCTGGCATGGTAAGTAACCGCATGTATGTTTTTATTTGCTTTAGTGTGCATTATCTCATATCGCATCATAAAACATGGGACCCATGGTCCTGCCAAAATAACATTCATTGAACATGCATAGGCTAAAATTGGGTGTCATTTTATCTTTGAATGCAACTTCTGCGAGCTCACCTTTAAAGAGGGGCAGCTGTTGATACCTATTTTATAATTTTTTCAAAATTGATTATGTAAAAATTTAGGGGTTAATGTCTTTTTTTTTTGGTAAAGGTAAAACTATATTACTTTTCAAATCACCATATACACAAAAAGATGAAGACAAACCTCGATCCGAAAAGGACAAAAAATTGTCCAATGGGGGTCAAGGATGGCTAAGCAAGAAATATACAAAGGATGAACAAAGCAGCAAAGCCCGAAGGCTAAGGACCAAAACCTAATGAGTCATCGGCGCATCTTCAAAGAGAGACTGAGGAAGTCCCCAATTTCTTTGCATTTTCCGAACCCTGTTTGAGTCCGCACTTCGCCCAAAGGATATGGCTTTATCCTTCACCACTTTGATCAAATGCTTGCGCATACTAGGAATGAAGAGACACTTGTTTCTGAATAAGGAATTGTTCCTTTCAGTCCATATTATGTGACACAAGGCAGCGAAAGAGAACCTGGATAGGCAATGGGCAAAGGATGATCCTCCACAGACTTTCATTATCCAGGTAATGTTGTCGTGCCAAGGGCGGTTACGCCATGGCAGGTTACATTTTGTAGCCCAGAAAGATGCCAATCTGCTAGTATGCGTGCACTCAAAGTAGAGATGATTAACCGAATCTGGCGTGGCATCACAAAAGGGACATGATGCTGTATCAATTCTGCATTAAAAAGGGACATGACCTGCGGCGTATTCAACACTCAACCTTTTGCGAGAGGAAGAGTGCGCTCCCACCAGCGCAGCGTTGCGCGCGTTAATGTCATTAATTCCTAAAATCAAAAAATTTCATAAAATCACATGGCATATAGACAATAGGTGTATATTTAATTAATAAAAAAAGGGGAATCAAATTTGAAAATTATTGAAAAAAAAGGAAGATCAGGCCGAGGAAGGCCCGGCCCAGCCTCGTTTCTTCTTCCTTTCCCTTTTTCTTTTCTTTTCTTTCTCGCTGGGCCCGGCCTAGCCCTTCCCCTTTTTTTTCTTTTCCCCAGCCCAGCCTCCTTCCCTCTCTCTTCTTCCCCCTTCCTCCTTCCCCACGCTAGTTGACTGAAGCAGGACACTCCACAGCCAAGCAAAGTGCATAACGCACCATAGCCAAGTAAGAAGAGCATAGAAGAGTAGGTAGCCGAGTAGGCGTAGGGGCATCTAGAGCAGAATAGGTTGTCGGCTGCCTTAAAAGAAAAGAGGAGGAGCTTGGTTTTTGGGGGAGTTCGGTTTTGGGTCAGCGACAGAACAAGGGGGGGCGTGAGAGAGACCTAGAGAGATTCTGAGCGGCAACCAAAGAGGGAAAGGGCCTCTGCTAGCAACCACCGCGCCTCAGCCTTAGCCACCAATCCTCACCGCCCGAGCCGGGGGTGGCTACACATAAAGTGGGAAACAAAGTAGTGAGAGGTAAGCAGCAGAATAGAGGGCCACGCGAGAGTGAAACTAGAGAAAGATTGAGGGAGCCAAGGCGTGAACCGAGTGATACAGGGTCTCCAGTAGCTACCATGCCAGAATTGCAATCGGCGAACTGCTGCCGAGCTAGGTAGAGAGCCCTTGGTCGATTGCTCTTGTTTGCCCTATTTTCAGGTGTCTCAGGCCGAAACTCGCAACCGTCCGGTGCAAGTGAGCTTTGGCCCATACCGCTCCTATATTTCGTTTTCGCGACCTTGTACATCGCATATCGAGGGTCCCAACGTGGGTTTAAGCCTCCGTGGAACCGAGAATGCTTCGTTTTTGAAACGCCCGTAAGCTATTTACTAAAATGCTCAAACGAGATCTGGTTTTTGTTTTCTATTTTGGCCGGCGTTGGGTTGCTCGGCCACTGTCTTGCTAGTTAAGGCATCTCGACAGCGTTTTGGCATACTTGGGTGACAGTCGTTTGGTTGTTTCGCTGCATCCCAATACATCCTTCACTGTGATCGTTGCTGGCCGAGAAGAGGCATTCTTAGTCGGTAGTGTTGGGGTCGACCAGGTGAAGGCTGGGGTCTCTCGACGTGGGCTGGCCATGGTCGACGTTGGTGTGTACCCTCGGATGGGTTGAGGTGACGGACACCCTTCACGTCGGCCGTCTTTGTCCCAAGAGAAGCGGCTGCACAGAGGAGCCGAGAAGCAAGGGAGCACAGGGAGCCGGGTCTATGGCTGCTTTCGGGTCAGGCAGAGTCCGATCAGAGCCGGATTAGGTGAAAAGCCTAACTCGATTCCCCTTTTATTTATTTATTTTAATTCTTTTCTCCTTGTGGGTCAGGTCCGTTGCCTCGAGTCGATTCTGATCAGATCCGGATATGCTAACCTGACCTAGCTCAATATTATATTATTATTTCATTAAAAAAATTTAAAAAATGTAATAATAAATGTAATTTTTTATTTCTTTTAAAATTAGGAAATAGTTTAGAAATTAGAATTTTTGAATATTTTTCTAAATTATGTAAATTATTTGATTAGTGATCATATTTAAATTGGATAAGCCTATAGGGCTATACAATAGTATTTTGCGTGTTATTTTTACTACGGTTGGATTATTATTATTATGCACGTTGTTTCTAATTAGAATATAATTGCATAAATTGTCATGTTTTGAACGTTATTGCCTTAGTTTGGATTAGAACCATAGGCTGCATATCTATCTTGACAGCTAAATGTTAATGATTGTGCACTCACTTGATCAGCTCACATGTTAGGAGATAGGTCCTAAAAACAAGCCAAACTACCTGAGAAATATTTTCTGAAATAAATAGGATGAAATGTACTGAAAGGGCACTAGTCACTCAACTAGTGTAACCAAATCCCCGAACTCATTTAATCTCTAGTTCGTAGGAGTAAGGTGATTCTCCCATCACCTTACCTATGTTTCTAATCGACCCACCGCAAATTGATTAGTGGTGACTCCTAGATAAAAATCACTTGCAGGTTGTAAACCTAAACCACAAGTCGCGATATGGTATGGGCTTGGGAGAGTCTAAATTAAGTCTTAAACTTAGACTTAGCACGTACCAGGTGATGCCGTTTTCCCCCTTTCGAGGAAAATCTGACAGGTTGCAACAAGTCTGCAATATACCATCTGTCTCCAATTTTTTCCACTTTGTTTCTTCTACACTTTTAGGCTTGGGACATCACAGTATTAATCCTTGGTTCGTGATCTCACATTAACCACAACCTAATGGGGTCTCGGCCTTCGAGGTTTAAGGTACGGTCCTCATTATTGTCTTTGCATTGCATGAAATAAGTAGTATAATCTATGGTTTCTAGGTTTAGTTAAAATCAATTGAATTTAAATTTCGTTAGGGATAAGAGATAAGATTTGATGTGATAATGATAAATTAAAGATGAAACAAATCTCTTTTCATATGCAATTTTGAATTTATGGATAATAACCATTGTAGATAACATATATATTATCCGTTGCTTTTATAATTAGGATTGCATCTTAGGGATAATGCATGTTAGTTTTCATATAGATAATTGCATCTATAATAATATCCAAAAAAATCAAATAGAATCCATTAGGTTACATTTCAAATAGATTAGGTTAGAAATGAACCTAATAGTAGATTAGGTTTGAATAATTTGGAGATAGTATTTTCAATCTTGATTAGATTAGATTAAATTTGACATCTTTTTAAAATAATCTTAGAATCAATTTCTTAAAATAATGAATCAGAGTTGCATTATTTGATAATTTATTTGAATAGATCACATTGTCCTAGTATTTAACTCATAAACATGAAAAACACAAAATATAGGATTACAAGTTGGTTAGTTCACATAGCATAGCATACGTGTCATCTAGAATCCTAGTATAATGCATATTAGATTGGGTACATTTTGTAGCACTTTAATTGAATCATTTTCATAGACAAAGGAAAACTCTAAAATAGTCATTGAAATTTTTCATTCTCATTCATGAAATAAAATGCATGCATATAATTGAATATTATTTTTTCTTTAAGTTAAGATTGTAGAGACACTTAATGGATGAATAAGGATCAATTATTGCTTGCATATGCGCTCTAGGTACTTAATGTTGTAAGCAATTTTTTTATTGCTTTGATTATTGAGTGTTCAATAATGATCGCGCACCCATGTGATCTCTCTTGCATGTTAGTGGCTTAAGTTCAAAATCAACAAAGACTGCTTGCAAGATATTTTTGAAAAGGATAAAAGCCACCATAAACCCTAAACTATGCACATTGTGACATAATTGCCCTAAAATTTTTTTCTGACACCAAAAACCCCAAATTAGTAGCTATGTGATATATTTATCCCAAACTTGTATAGTGTTACACATTTACCCCAAACTTCTTCTTGTAACATCAAAATACTAAACTTGTATCCACGTGACATATTTGCCTCAATAATTTGGTCTCACAGGACAAAAAATTAGAGTTTTTGGTATCACAAAAAAAAGTTTGGATTAAATGTGTCACCTAGGCATATGTTTGGGGTTTTTGGTGTCACATATAAAAATTTAGGGTAATTGTGTCACACGAGTATAAGTTTGGGATTTTTGGTGTCACAAAAAATAGTTTAGGGTAAATGTGTCATTGTTAGGAAAGTTTGGGATTTTTTTGGGCAAAAGGACACTATAAGTGCCATAACTTGTGTACGGCGTTCACTTTGGTGCCATAACTTTTTTTCGGATCACTTTGGTGCCAAGTCGGAGAAAAAACGATGACCTAAGTGTCATAACTTTTTTTGGATCACTTAACTGCTAAAATTTTTGAAAAACGATCACTTAAGTGCTAAAATTTTTGAAAAATGATCACTTAAGTACCAATCTCTGGCGAGCCATGTCAGCTTCAGAAATTAATAAAAAAATGCCATGTCAGATTTCCAGGGAAAATTGTGTATGACACCGGAGTTGGAACTTAAGTGATCATTTTTTAAAAATTTTAGCACTTAAGTGATCCCAAAAAAAGTTATGGCACTAAAGTGAGCGCCGTACACGAGTTATGGCACTTGTAGTGTTCTTTTGCCGATTTTTTTGTGGCTTTTTCCCTTAATATAAAGAGAAAAGGTATCGAAAGTGTGTTAGGTTAATCTAGGGTAATTAAGTCCTTGAATTCATTGAATCTCTGACTCGCAGAAGTAAAGTATCCTCCCATACTTGTCACGCACCGCACCCCACGGGCACACAAACATCCCATCGCGGTCGTTATGTTGCGACATCTCAAGACGCGTCACCGACTTATTCATTTCATCTTTCAATTATTAGTATGCCAAAACGTGTACTAAACTCCCGATAATTAAAAAGATAGAGATAGCGTAAGAAAACAACCATCCATAAACATATCAACAAGATGCTTTTGTTCATTTACATTCTTACCCCAGGAAGTTAGTATACTTACAAATCAACACTATAGTACTTCCTATAGGACCAACTAGTCAGATAGGGATTGATGGTCAGGGGTTTAACGTCACGCTTTTACTCCAAAAACGGGCTTTCAAAAAGTGGACCATGTACACCTTCATTGTTACGGTCCTAAAAAAAATGTTAAACAACGGGGAGTGACATAAAATCTCAATGAGTCAACTAACTAATTCTCAATTAGGACGCTGATTTGCCTTAGACATCCCCTGTCCTCGCGTCTCAAAGCAGTGGGTCAAAGCTGATTTTTTCTTCTTTTCCCAAAGTGCAGCAGTTGGTTGGGTGGAGAAGGAGAAGTCCCGAGTCGGGTCAGGTCAAACCCAACCGACCCGACTGACCCAATTCTAGAAAATTCTCAATTTAAGTCCAAATTTAACCCAATTTTGTCAATTTAACCCCAAAATTGGATTCGTTAGCACATTTTACATCAAGATATGAAATTTTTACCAATTTTTGTCAAAATTAAACCCAAAAATTCCCAAATTTGAATTCGGATCAATAGGGTTTTTGTTCAATTGAGTATCCAAATGATCTAATTAGGGAAAATTGGGGTCAAAATTGAATTACCCATGACTTATTAACCCTAGGGAAGGCATGGCTCTTGATTGAAAATTTTGAATTGAATGGAATCCCCAATTTGGGTCCTAAAATCCCTAATTTCCAATTAATTTTTGGGGCTTTTTAATTCCTTTGTCAAATTTTGTATTTGGACTGACCAATATGCAATTCAAGATCCCATAATCAATTGTTGTAAAGACACTATGACCTAAAAATGACTCAATTGAATTTTTGGTTCAATTTTGGGTTTGATTTGACCCAATTTTGGAAAAAACACATTCACAATTGAAATTTTATAAAATTGATGCTTTATTGATGAAATTGGATTTAAAAGAAGAGTAATGACTGTTTTTATGAAATTTTTGGTTTTGGTTTATAAGAAGGTTCCTAGGCTCGGCTAAGGTTCATAATCCTAATTTTGTGATTTTTTAGAAAAATTTGAAAAAAGGGCTAAAAATCAAGTGTTAACAATTGTCCCTCTTTGAGTTTCGGCTCATCAGAGATTGATCCCAAAAACAAGGTAACACCTGAGTTTTTAGTTGATTCTATGGACGAAACAAAATGAAAATTTCACAATAACTGATTAGGGATCTTGCTTTGAAATTCCGTGATCTCATCCAAATGTTACTTTGTCAAGCATATTTGAGAGATTCTTAATGATTGATGGAGAGAGAAACTTACCTATTTGTGAGCATTTCTTTGTTGATTATCTCTAAAGTATGAATTAATTATGATGATTATTCTTATTTAGTGATTTAAGGACATGTCCATGAACCATGAGTACCTGAGGTTCCTCGTCTGAGGATTTGGTGGTTTACCTAGTGGCTCCTCGCCAGTAAGACTTGAAAATTTGCCTAGTGGTTCCTCACTAGTAGGACTTAAAAAGATTTGCCTAATGGTTCCTCACTAGTAGGACTTGAAAATTTGCCTAATGGTTCCTCACCAGTAGAACTTGGAAATTTCCCTAGTGGCTCCTCGCTAGTAGGACTTGTAAATTTTCCTAGTGGTTTCTTGCCAGTAGGACTTGAAAATTTGCCTAGTGACTCCTCGTCAATAGGACTTAGAAATTTGCCTAATGGCTCGTCGCCAGTAGGTCTTATGTAATAGTCTCTTGAGGCTGCAGATTGCAATCACTTGCGGAGAGTCATTTCTCCGAGGCTACAAATTCGCAATCACTTACATAAGAACTATGAAAAGGTGATGCTATGGGGCAAAAAATCATCCAAGGCTACAGTTGCAATCACTAGTGGAGGGCGATGGCTCCGAGGCTATAAACCTGCGATCACTTGGGAAGACTATAAAAATCAACATGAAAAGGCCATGCTATGGGCCAAAAGTCACCCAAGGCTGCAGGTTGCGATCACTGGTGGAGGGTCAATTCTCTGAGGCTGCAAACTTGTGATCACTTGGGAAGACTATAAAACTCACCATGAAAAGGCCATGCTATGGGCCAAAAGTCATCCAAGGCTACAGGTTACGATCATCGGGCAGAGGGTTAATTCTCCAATGCTGTAAACCTGTATACACTTGAGAAGACTGTAAACATCACCATATTTAAAACTACAAGCCGCGATCACTTGCAGAGGGTCAATTCTTCGAGGCTACGACTTGCAATTTGTTTTAGAATACCCGTTTGAAAATGTGGTTTTAAGGATAATTCCACGAAACCTTTGTAAAGTTAGGGTTTAAGGGAAGACCCATAACCATTTTGAAGAATCAGGGTTTAAGGGAACACTCGAAATCGTTTTGAAAAAATCAAGATTTAAGGGAACACCCGAAACCAATTTGAAAAATCAGGGTTTAAGGGAACACCCGAAACCGTGTGGTTTTAAGGATCCACCACCCTATATGTTTTTTGGTTGACCATAAACTATTGAGTGATTTTTAGTTGACCACAAACTATTGGGTGGTGTTTAGTTGACCACAAACTATTGAAAAATTTGGTTTTAATTTTACCAAAAACTGGTGAAACGTGGTTTTAAGTTTACCAAAAATTGGTTTGAAAGTTTTGGTTTTAAGTTTTCCAAAAACTATTCGAAAACTTGGGTGATTTTGAAACCATGCATTCTTTGTGTTAATGCATTTTGACAACCATATTCCCTTTTAAAGGAAGCATTTGAGCAAATTGCTTGAAATCTTTCAATAAATGCTTAGAATAATCATTTGGAAGACGTTCATTAAAAATGAATTTTCTCATTCTATGAATTTGGTCTCTTCATCTATCCATATGGGACTTACTCTATTTTTCTCAATTTTATCTCACATAACCAATCCTTAGGTATTCGGAGATATTCATAATGTATACAATCTGATTGATCCGATAAGGTCTTTATAGAGGATTGTAATGTAGGCTTGGTCAATCGCCATTCAAAGAATAGGCATTTTGGGGTTAAGAAGGAATTTCTTCTTTCGACTCACTTCGGGTCTACAAGTTAAGAATCTCGAGGACAAGATAAGACAATATTGCACATACTTCTTTAAGTGATGGCTTATGTTATGAAATCATGCTTTCACTCTCAACATCCTAATCTGAAGAGTCTTTGGGGTGAGGTTGCAATGTTGGTATTGGGTAGGCTTAAAAGGCTCATTGGTTTTTTGGATTTAGGGTTTTTATTGAAATTGGTGATCTTCTTAGCATCACCACCCTTTTCTTTTGTCCACTAGAGATCTTTTCTTTTCATGACCACAAGAGTCCTCTAGATGCTCATCATGGTCTTTTTCTTTTCAACTTCTAGCTTGTTGTGATCTTTGATCTTTCACAACTTTTTGTTGACACCTAAATTTTAGAGACCCAATTAGTCATTCATTGCATAAAAATTAGGGATCGATCCCGGTCCCTAGAAAAAAATTAATTAGTTAAACTGCATATAGATATTAGGAGTATTTCATTGATAGTTAATTAGGCCCATATAGTTTGCACATTTATCGAACATGCGGCGGACGGACTTGAGTGAATGATTCTGAGCTTAACTAGACTAAGCCCACGGTAACGAAAATTTGACCTAGCCCATTAATTATCATTACCAAAATTCATTGGGGTATTTGTCAAATTGATTTTTCCTAGAAAGTGAATATAAAGAAAGAGGGCAAAATTGATTCTATGGATTGTGTACAAAAATTTGATCAACAAAGAAAGAGTTGAAAAAAGGAAAGGATAAAATGCAATATATTCTAGACATTCTAGGAAGGAAATTGAGTTCTATCTTTTTCCATGAAAACCCTAGGATATGCCACCTATAAAAGGCCACTTACGGACGAAGGAGGGGGGGGGATTACATAGTGAATTTAGAGAGAAATCTTAAGTGGGTCCTCTCTCCTCCGTCAGGGGCTTCATTCACAACATTCACGGCCATATTATTGAGAGAAGTCACGAAATACAAGATAGAGAGAGAAGCAAGCGTGCGGCCGAGACCCTGTACAGCCACGACCTGGCCTCCTTGCCGACGTCGACTACCCTTGCAGCCAAGCTCCTTTGCTATTGCTGCTTTACGGATCATTACACCTAGACGACTAATGAAGCTGCTGTGCTGTCGCTGATCCAGAATCCCCGAACAACGTGCTCCAACCCACGTGTCCAGCAGCCGTCATCTGCCCTTGTTCCGCCCAACTTAATCGTGACCAACACAACCCGGGGTCACCCAAGTCACCGTCATCATATTTTAGAGCGAGCAAAACTCCTACGGAGTTCCATCTAGCCTGACGGTGCCTGAAGTGTTTCCTGATTGTTCCAGCAACACCGGCTCACCCAACAAGCTCTTGTGGTTTTGTTCTTGTCCTTTCTTGTAGGATCCGCCGACGTCCAGCAAGGCCAGAATCTCTCTACCAACACAAATATCACATCGGTTTTTGCGGCCACTGCTTGCAAGCCTAAAGTCTAAAGTCCAAGCCACATCTCTCGTTGCCCCGAAGACCACAAAGTTGAATTATAAGGCCACAAGAAGTGGAGGGAGAAAAAGTATAAAAAAGGGGCTTTCGAGGTCTTGAGCGGCGGCACTTGGAGGACTTCACGTTCTGGTCATTGGAGAGCATACACTTAAGGTCTTCCTAGAGCACTACACACAGTCACGCATACAAAGGGAAAGACCACCGCGAGGATTACTTCGCTCAACACTGCAAGCCACCATCTATCGAGTCCCGCAATCCGTAATCCAGATCCGTTGCCGGTCCAAACTTGGAAAGCAAATATTCGAATTAGGTAAAAGCTCATCTAATTTGACTTTCGAGTATATTGTTTCCTTGTTTAAAATATTACAATTTTGTGTGAATCTTTGAATGATAGAAGGTGCCTCGCTTAATTTAAAAACTGTGATTTAATTGAATATTTTTTTGGAAATCTTGGATGTGTATTACTTGTCAAATTTGGATAGAATTTGAAAATTTGAAAATCTTTTGAATATATCCAAGATATTCAAGATAGCAAAATCTTTTCAAGATGTGATCGGTTAGGAAAATCTCTTAATCCGCAACCGCACACATGAGAATAAGTTTATCTATTAGGCTTTAGTTAGAGTTATTTCCATAGCGAGTATTTCGAATTTTTAGGATCGATCTATCAGGCTTCAAATCAAAACTTAGTTTGAAAGATTTAGCGGTTATAATCTTTCTACTAAAAGATTTGCGACTTAAATTTAAATTTGAAAATACAATAAAAATACAAAAAAAAATCATAAAAAGGAAAATAAAAAAAAATTGCACCTTTGAACTCTAAGTCACAATTTATAAAAATTGCCGAATTGAGCGTTTTTCTTGAGATTGGTACCCAAGGACGTTAGGATAATCTAGCGTAACCAAGTCCTCGGATTTATAATCTTTGGTTCGTAGGAATGAAATAGTACTCCTGCTATTTTATTTAGGTTTCTAATCAAACTACCTTAAATGATTAGTGGCGGCTCCCATTAAAAATATTTGCATGCTCATAATTAGACCTAAGTTGTGAATTGGTAGAGTTTGAGAGAATTCGAGCTAGGTTAATTAATTTAATTGATCTAGTAATCCATTAGCCTAAGATCGGAAAACCTGATTTTTAGGTCGCGACAGCTTGGCAACTCCGCCGGGGACTATTTTGAATTTTTTTGAAAATTTAAGGAGGACTTAGGCCAGAAAATTTTCATGGAAAAATCACTCAATTTGGCAAAATTTGATTGAATTCTCATTCTTAGGTGTTAAATGGTTTTGTAGAATGGGAGTTATAAGGGGGGTAGTGATTGGCTAACCCTTTGTTTTGCAGGCTTGGTGGATTGGAATTGTGATTTAATTTTTACACTATTGAAGCGGTGTTTGCATGTAGTTATTGTGCATGATTTACCGTATTTGCACTACACCACACACAACTTGTGACAGGACCTAGATCACACCCATAGTTTTAAGATGGTATTTAGATGGTTCTTTAACCTTGGCGGTAAGACTTCGCTAAAGGTTATGTCATTTGGGTCCCGAAAATTTTTCCAAAAAATGGCTCAAGGGCCATCCTCATGCACGTGAGGCTACGATGCATGGGGGTTGCCCTTGTCGATCGAACCAAGCCAAAGTGATTGGACCCGACTAGTCATGACTATTGTATGCGAGGCTGTGACTAGTCATGATAATTGTGCACGAGGCTGTGACATGTCGTTCCGTTCATCATTTCACTTTGCAAAAGCATTTAGGGTAGATTGATTAATATTTAAACTCACAATTCATGTGCATGTCTATGTGATTGACACTTTTTCCTCAAAGGTAGTAATTTCTTGAGCTTTATCTTTGGTTTTCTTCATCTTATTTTGGGTCGGTCCTTGATCTAGGTTGAGTCATTTGGCACGTGGTCTATATACGAATGGGTCACCTCGATATCCGTTTCGTGCCTACTCCGAACCTAGAGCTCAAGAAGTTATGGGGCCAATTGAAGCCATATGGTCGGCAGTACATTCTCAAGCGCATTGGATTCATGCTGCCAATCCTAGACATAAATGTTCAAAGCGGGATCATGCAGGCACTTGCTCATTTTTTAGTGCCCCGAGACGACCACATTTGTGTTGGGAGGTAAGTTTGAGCTCACACCGACTCTGGAAGAATATAGTATTGCCATTGGGAAATTGATTGAGTTGGATATAGTTGAACCACCCATTTGGGTAGATCCTGTAGTAGCGCTTGCTGAATTTTTGAGTTTGACTAAAAAAGAAATTGAAAAAGTGCTAACGAGTAATTGTCAAGCATGCCCAGTATCTTTTCTTATTGAATGTTTCGAAAATAACTCCGTTCTCATGAGATCTAAGATTTTTATCTTAGCTTTTTTTGACTCATCATTTTTCCATTCCGTCAAAATGCTATTGATTCTGTGATAGCTTGGACGGTAAAACTAATATGTGGTGGAGTTAGTTTCATAAACACAATTCTGGCAGAGACTTTCATATCTCTGACATGATTCAAGAAAGAAAAAGATAGAACTTTTCGAGCCCCGATTGAGCTTTTACAAATCTGGCTTTTCTCACACCTTTCTCAATTTATGGAAAATATGACTGTATTTGAAATGGGCATAACTGACAACCCTATTTTAAGGTTCAAATAAATCCAAGATCAAACTAAGAGTTTGCACTATACACAATGGGTCCATCTATTTAGGGATCCAAACTCTAAGATTTTGCTTTGGCAAGCCGTGTGGTTTCGAGAGTTTGAGGCTCGACTATGTCATGGCGATCAGAAGCTTATACCTTTGATGGGCATTTATGGGGCAACCAGCTATCAGCCCCTTCGAGTTACACGACAATTTTGAGTTTTGTAGGATGTCCCACCTCCACTCAGGCCCAATGAATTTCAAGTCCAGTTCGAGAAGGGCGAGTGCTACAGAGCCAAGCTTAGGTGTTATTCTGAGGCTTGGTAGAAAAGCTCCACTCAAAAGCTGATTTGGCCCCCAGATGAGCCCACCGGCAGGATGAAGAGTCACTTTGCCACGACCCGGTATATTCAGTATCATACCATCCCTGCTGAGATACTCCCGAAGATCCCAGTTGTGACAGCGCGACATACCCATTAGACCCAAATCGAAATCAGCGAAGAAAAGGCGATGAAAACCCAGGAAAAGGCAGATGTTTTGGCTGAAGCGAATGCACGATTACGGCGTGCCTTGAGGGCCCATTTGTCTATAGATCACATGGCTTCTAAAAAAAGGAAGACCATTTGATTTCATGTTTGGTTTAGGGAGTTTTTCTTTTTTTTTAGGAGGAAATGTTAGCTTACTATTGACGTTTTCTGGTAATAGATGTTGCTGTTTCTGGGTGATCTTTCTAGGAATTCCTTTGAGACATTTTCCATTTTGGGCAATTCAATGAGAAATATTAAGCTATAATTTGTAAATTTTGGAATTAGTCCAGGTTTTTATTTATTTATTTATTACTGAATAAAGCAATCTGAATTTCGAGATTTAATTGGTCTTTCGAAAGAAATTTCATCTTGGGGGTCTAGAGGATGTCATGGACCGACTCGCTATTCTTACTTGTTGTATTTATTTGATCGTTACTTTTTGTAGGTAATTTGTCACGGATCCCCCTCATCCTTATAATACTCGATCAGTGACCAAAATAAGGATGGCTAATCATGCAGAGAATGCAGCTATGATTGATGAAAAGTTGAAAGAACACATGAATACAATGAATGAGCAGATCGCGGCTACCATGTCCAAAATGATGAGTGATCTCATGGCCAAGCAGCAATAGATCAATGCTGCCTCTTAATCAGAGATTCCACCTCCAACCCATTAAGGCCTCCGCCTTGACAAAACTCCCGCAGTAAACACTGATCCAACCTTTCAACTGGATGATGTTATTTTGACTAACACTAGTGTATCTCCAGTGGCCCATGTTCTTCATCCACCCCCTAATGATAAGAATGCCAAGTTGCTGGCTAAGCTCGACCAGAGGTTACGTGAAGTAGAGGGAACTCAAAGTGTCCCGCCTGTTGATTTGTCTATTTTTGCCCAGGTTCAAGTGCCCGATAAATTCAAGATGCCAGCTTTCGAGAAGTATGACGGCACCTCAAACCCAATTCAGCACATTGAGATGTACCAGGGGCTCATGAACAGATATGTTTCTAATGGACCTCTAATGATCCAATCTTTTCAAGCAAGCTTGAAGGATGCTGCAATGAGGTGGTAGACCAACCACCGGATCAACCAAAAGGACTCGTGGGAAGAGGTGACAAACCTTTTCGTCAAGCACTTTAAGTTCAATCTTGATGTCACCATTACAAGGGAAGACCTGGAGAGAGCTGAACAGAAAAAGGGCGAGACTCTAAAGGAGTATGCCACTTGTCGGAGGAACATGGCGAGACAGATCATGCCCAAACCCGCGAAACGTGACTTAATGAAATTATTTGTGTCCACTCAACCCCAGCCGGTTCGTTTACGAATGTTAGTAACAGACGTCCAATCTTTTAGTCAGCTGATAGCCATGGGTGAGGAGATTGAGTTCGGGCTCAAGAAAGGATGGTACAATGAGTCGAGTTCATCAGGCAAGCAATTTACTAGTAAGAACGATAAAGAGCATGTCTCTGAAGTCAAGATGACTTATATACAGAAGACACCAGTTCAAGCCCTGAAGCTACAATTTACCACTCAGTAGACAATCTTTTATAGGCGGCAAGGCCAGCAGGACCCACGCCATCAGCACAAACCTTGCCAGTTTACTCCACTTCTTGGGACGTTATCTCAGGTACTAGTGGTGCTAAGGAAAAAGAACTTGCTGAATTCAGAGCTACAAAGATCTAACGCTGCTGGCTTTGCAAGGTATGATCCATCGAAGAAATGTAATTACCATAGAGGTGAGGTAGGACATTTAATAGATAATTGCCAAGTGCTCAAACATTGAGTACAGGATCTACTCGAGACTAGAACGTTTGCACTATAGCCAGCCGGTAAGCCCAATGTGCAGAACAATCCACTCCTTGATCATTCGAGCAGTGCAAATGTTATCCTTGGCCCGGGGATCAGGCAGGTTCAAGGCTTCAGTGTCCCTTTTAAGGATACGTTCGAAACTTTAGTCCGAGCTGGTTATGTTTCAATTGGTGAAGTGGTGTCATTCGGTGAAATAGAGAAGAAGGTGGATGAGTTGGTAAAAGAGGGAATGATTGGGACGGCTGATGAATTCAGGGTAGTGGCCACTATATCTCAGGTCATCATTGACTGGAATGAAGAACTCGCAATGTTGATCGATGAACAAGTTAAGTCGGATCCTGAGCTGACTGACATGCCCCCTCTCGAGGATGCCTCTGACAATGACCTCGGGATTGTTATACTCGATGCTGCTTAAGTATTAGTGCTAGCATCACCTCAGCCCTACGCTTATGAAAGTGACAAGATGGTTCCATGGTCATACAATGTTGGTCTGATAACGAGGTCAGGGCGAACTTATGCTGATAATCAACCGGCCAAGTTAGAGGCCGAGAAAGAAGCAAAGGAATTTCTAGCTATGATTAAGGCTAGTGAATACAGCGTGGTTGATCAGCTAAGAAAGTTACCTGCACAAGTCTTGTTGTTGGAACTTCTCTAGACATCAGATAAGCATCGGGGTGCTCTGATGAAGGTTTTGAGTGAGATTCATGTGCCCGAGACTATTGAAGAAGATAAGTTAGAGGGGTTTGTCGGGGCGATCCTCCTCAAGGATCAAGTAGCATTTTCTGATGAAGAAATCTCAATTGAAGGACGTGGTCATAATAAGATGCTTCATATATAAGTGAAGTACAAGGAGACTCACATGGCTAGGGTGCTTGTTGATAACGGGTCAGCTTTGAATTTATACCCGTTGGCTACTTTGAAAAGGCTAGGCATTGATCCATCTACCATGCAAGCAGCCAGGACTTCTATTCGAGCCTTTGATGGAGTAAAGAAGGATGTGATAGGCCAGATTAACTTAGAGCTGCAAATCGGATCTTCGGTGTTCGATATTCTTTTTTAAGTACTGGATATCCCTTCTACTTTCAATTTCTTGCTGGGACGGCCATGGATCCACAATGCAGGAGCAGTGCCCTCCAGTTTATATCAAAAGATCAAGTTTATAGCTGAGGCAAAGTTGGTTATAGTTTATGAAGAGGAAGATCACTGAATCTTCAATGTGACATCGGTCCCATACATAGAGCTCGATCATGTTGAGGAGGATAGCTATCATTCATTTGAGATAGTTCAAGTTGTTCAGGCTTCCTCTGATATGCTGTTGCCCGTTCCTTATCACGGTGGCCAAGGTCATGGTCGGTAATGGTTTTGAGCCAAGTCAGGGTCTTGGGAAGAAAGGCCAAGGCATTCATGCCCCGATTGAGACAAATGGATAATCCCACAAGGCTAGTTTGGGATATCATGGGCCGAGAAGCCGCGGACAAGGCCACGGTTGTTGCAGAGGCCGAAGAGGAGCAAGTCAAAGTCCCTTACCACCTCCTATTAACCACACCTTTCGCTCAGCTGTAGTAAGGAGGGATATGAGCATTTAAAGTCGAGCCCGACTGAGGATGATCTTGAGCTTATCTTTCTTAAGTCGTCACAAGCCCTAACTGACTCGCCTAAGAAGCACGGTAAAGTGATTTTGGTCAGTTTGTCTGATGATTCCGAGGATGACCAGCCACCCTGTATTTTCAAGAAGCTGAAGTCGAGGGTAGTGGACCTTGACTTTAATGATGGTATACCCTACCTCACCGATTGGTTTGTTGAGACTTCCATTAGTGCAATCATTGAAGGACCACTTGAAGGGATGGGCACTGGCCCTTAAGAGTAATTATTTCCAGTTTTCGTATCTCCCCTGCGTGGGAATTTTTATTGCTTTTTTTTCGATTTTCATTCCAATTCATGTTGTACTTAGGTTTTTCAATCCAATAAGATGTAATTCATTGATTCGATATCAGTAAAATTACAAAGGTTTTTATCATTTTGAATCTTGTTGAAGTGCCCCAAACCAACCCAATGACGATAACCAACAATTGGAAAAATTTGTCATCTACAGTAAGAACTGAGGGTTAAGCTTCTCAAGAATTCTCGTCTCAAGGTCTTCGAAAGCAAAATGAATTTCAAAAAGCAATGATCAATTTTCAAAAATTGCATATAGTTAAGCCATGTCTTGTCTTTTTGATCCCTTTCTTTCATGTTTCAAGACTAATCTCGAGGCAAGTAAAAAAACGGGAATCATGGATCCTCATATATGTGATGCAAGTCAATCCGATGAATTAGACGATTCTAATTCGAATGATAAAGAGATACGACGGAACTTGGAAATCCATGAGAAATCTAAGCCTATGACTGTTGAATAAACCATAGTGATCAATCTTGGTGACATGGAGAATCCTAGAGAGGTGAAGATTGGGGCATGTCTCCCTGAAGATATGGCCAAACGCTTGACCCAATTGTTGAAGGATTATCAATACATCTTTGCCTGGTCTTATACCGACATATCGGGTCTCGATCGATCGATCGTCGAACATTGTCTACCGACTAATCCTTCGGTTGAGCCCGTGAAGCAAAGGCCGCGAAAAGCTAAGCCAGAACTGGCAAAGAAGATCAAAGAAGAGGTCATGAAGCTTCTTAACGTAGGATTTATTGAGACTACCCAATACTCAGAATGGGTCGCTAATATAGTCCCAGTGTTAAAGTAAGATGGTCGGGTTTGAATGTGTACTAATTACCGAGATCTAAACAAAGTTAGTCCTAAGGATGATTTTTCACTCCCACACATTGATGTGCTTGTGAATAGCGGAGCCGGGTTCGAACTATTCTCCTTCATGGATGGTTTCTCAAGTTATAATCAGATCTTGATGAATGAGGATGATAAGTTAAAAACAGCATTTACCACTCCATGGGGGACATTTCATTACAAGGTGATGCCCTTTGGTCTTAAAAATGCTGGGGTAACTTACCAGCGGGCAATGGTCATGTTGTTCCATGACATGATGCATAATGAGATCGAGATCTATGTTGACGACATGATTGCAAAAACTCAACGTAGAGAAGATCACATAGAAACCTTGACGTAATTATTCGACAAGCTTCGCAAGTTCAAATTGCACCTCAATCTGGGCAAAATGCGTGTTCGGGGCAACCTCTGACAAACTACTCGGCTTCATTGTCAGTAACAAAGGGATTGAGATTGACCCATCAAAAGTAAAGGCCATTTGTGAAATAAATTCTCCCTCTTCAGTGAGGGAAGTTCGTAACTTAATGGGTAGACTAAACTATATAGCCAGATTTATTTCTCAGCTATCTGAGATAGCGAAGCCTTTTTTTAAACTTCTCAAGAAGAATGCACTAGTTAGATGGGATGAAGAGTGTGAACTAGCATTTGACAAGCTTAAGCACTACTTAGATGAATCCGCTGGTGCTTGTTCCGCCGATGCCGGGGCAACCTCTGACCCTATATCTTACAATCCACAGTGAGTCCTTAGGCGCCATGCTTGCTCAAAAAAGTGAAGAGGATGGAAAAGAGCGTGCGATTTATTATTTGAGTAAGAAGTTCACCGCCTCTGAGATGAACTATTCTAAAGCAGAAAGGGCGTGCGCAACACTGGTCTGGATGCTACATAGGAGGCAATACACTTTGCACTATCAGATATTGCTTGCAACAGAGTGTGATCCCATCAAATACTTCCTTAATCAACCCGTTTTGGTTGGAAAACTGGCAAAATGGCAGATTCTCATCTCATAATTGAATGTTCAATTCTTGTCTCAAAAATCAGTCAAAGGACGAGTAATTGCTGATGTCCTGGTCAAAAATCCTGGGAAAAATAAGGATCTGGGTCTGCTAGAGGATAGAGTCATGCCAATTGATGAGTATCTATGGACCATGTATTTTGATGGGGCCATAAACTTGTCAGGATCAGGTATTGGGGCAGTTTTAATATCCCCAGGCGGACAACATTCTCCCTTGGCAACAAAACTAATATTTCCTTGCACGAACAATATCGTTGAATATGAAGCATGCATCCTTGGGTTGCAAGCTGCAATCGAAATGAGAGTAGCTCGACTTAAGGTGTTCGGAGATTCAGCCCTCATTATTCTTCATACCATTGGTAAGTGACAAACTAGAGATGCTAAGTTGCAGCCCTATTACGCCTATTTAGAGGAGTTGGTGGAAGAATTTGAAGACATTTCGTTTGAATACTTGTCAAGGACTCAAAACCATTTTGCCAATGCTCTTGGCTATGTTATCAACAATGCTACAAGTGACAAGTGGGTTAGAAGTTGAACTTTTAAAGATAGAGGTCTTATAGAAATCGGCTTATTGCATGGCCACGACGGAAGAGCTCGATGGCAAGCCGTGGTATCATGATATCAAGGCATATCTTCAAGCACAGGAGTTTTCTTAGAAAAGTACCGCATCTGACCAAAAGTATATCAAGAAAATGGCGTCGAAGTTCTTCTTGAGCGGAGAATGCTTATACAAGCGGTCCTATGATTCAGTTTTATTAAGGTGTGTTGATTCAACTGAGCTATTCGTTTGATGCTAGAAGTACATGAGGGAGTATGTGGTCCGCACATGAATGGTCATATGCTAGCAAGGAAGATAATGAGGATGGGTTATTACTAGCTCACTTTAGAGAGTGATTGCATTCAGCATGTCCGGAGTTATCACAAATGCCAGATCCATGGTGACAAGATTAATACTCCCCCGAATGAATTGCATCAGATGTCTGAACCATGGCCATTTTCTATGTGGGGCATTGATGTGATTGGCCCAATCAATCCCAAAGTGTCTAATGGATATCAGTTTATCCTGGTTGCTATCGATTATTTTTAGAAGTGGATCGAAGCTATGTCCTATACGACAATGACGGCCCGGAATGGGTGAAGTTCATTCGTCAAGACATCATTGCTCGATATGGTACACCTGAGACCATAATTACTGATAATGGGTCAAATCTAAATAATAAATTGGTGGATGATCTGTTCAAAGAGTTCAAGATCAAGCATATGAATTCCTCTCCATATCATCCGTAGATGAACAGAGCGATTGAAGCAGCCAACAAGAATATCAAGAAAATTTTGACTAAAATAGCTGAGAACAATCATGATTGGCATGAAAGATTACCTTTTGCACTTATGGCATATCGGACTTCTATCCGGACATCTACAGGGGCAACTCCATATTCTCTTGTGCACGGTATAGAAGCAGTTTTACCTATTGAGGTTGAAATTCCTTCGTTACGTATTCTTTTACAGTTATAATTATCAGAAGCAGATTGGATCCAGCAAAGATTGGACCAGTTGAACATGATTGATGAGATAAGGCTTAAAGCTTTATGTCATGGCTAGTGCTACCAACAACGAGTTGCTAAATCTTTCAACAAGAAAGTCAAGCCTCGACATTTTCAGGTAGGTGACCTTGTCCTGCGGAAGTTATTGTCGATAGTTCCTCTTACAGAAGGAAAATTTGCCCCAAACTATGGTAGCCTGTACATTGTGAAGAAAGTCCTTCTAGGAGGTTCTTTGATTTTGGTCGAGATAGATGGTCGTGTTTTTTCCGGTCCAATTAATCTGATTCTATGAAGAAGTATTACACTTGATTTGTATGAAGAAGTATTACACTTGATTTGTACTCATTCTGACTTTGTTTCTATCAAGTCTCAAATTGAATATCATGAATCAATTGATTTTCTTGTTATGTTACTAAGCTTGGTTTAAGGAAGGCTTTTGATTTAGCAATCTATTTCTGTCCTAATGAAGCGATCATATTGCATGAGAGACTTCAAGATGACGAAAGGCAAGTCATTTCCATACACGTCCTAAATAATAATCCCCAGTGCGAGTTGAGTGAAAATGCTGTGCTAACAGGGTAAAGGATTATCTCACGAAAAGTATGACAACCAAAATGATGAGAGGCATTCATTCCCTCTATCTAAAAACTACAGGTTATCATTTGCTTAACCCTTTGAACGGAGTTTCATTTGTTATCCCTATCAGGAACAACCACGTATTGAGGATGAATGGTCGAGAAAAGGAGAGAAGGGGCCAATCGAGTTCACGAGCTGGAGCTATAAAGGATCCTAGAGTGGATGGGATTTTGAGGGTACTTGCAGAGGTTGGAAACTTGATGGGTAGGCAGACTCAAGAACGAGCTGCTCTGTTACTGCTGCTACTGAGGTCGTTGTTGCCGCCGTCAATGGAGCTAATGGAAATAATGGGAATAACGGAAATAATAAGGACAATGGAAATAGCGGGAGTCACCAGATGCATCAATTGGTGGAATAGTTCTTAAAGCTGAAGCCGACCAAGTTTGATGGGAAAGGAGATCTCACAGCCGCTACACTGTGGGTTGAGGAATTAGAGAAGGCCTTTGCACTGCTGGGGTGCATGAAGGAGGGAAAGGTGACCCTCGCTGTGTATAAGTTTCAAGGCAACGCTAACAACTAGTGGAAGGCCACTTGAGGAAGAATCTTTCCCGTTGGCACAGTTCCGAATTGGATGGCCTTTGTGGACACCTTTAATGGAAAGTACTTCTCTGAGACAGTTCAGGAACAGAAATGGCAGAGTTTCTCCAGCTTTGCCTGAATCATATGATAGTGGATTAGTACGAGGTAGAATTCGTAAGACTATCTAAGTTTGCACCAAGGATGGTGGAAGACCCTATGGATGGGGCAAAGAGGTTTCGAGATGGACTGAAATCGAAACTTTGCAGTCAGTTGATACTTCTAAACTTGAGGGATTATAATGAACTTTACCAATGGGCTTAAATGGTTGAGCGAGAAGTGATTGAGAGGGCTGCCGCTTCTAAATCGCGGTACGCATTGGCTAGGGACAACCAAAACTTTGGAAAGAAGCCTATGACCAGAAATAGGTGATTTGTCCCTCCTGTAAGAAAGAATTTTGGAAAGCCAAACCACTAATCCAACGCCGCACGTCGATCTCATGGAAGGAGGCACGAGAATGGCCCTTGCCTAGGTGGGCCTGGAGCGTGTTTTGGATGTAGCCAACATGATCACCAAGTGAGAAACTACCCGAACCGCCAAGTGAGGTCGCCAATACAACCGCAGCCACCCTGAGTAGGAAATCAGGCTAGAGCCGCCTTGCAGAGTAATCAGAACCGACCCCCAGCTTAAGGAAGGATTTACGCTATGGCTCGTAAAGAGGCGAAGGATGCGCCTGGCGTGATCACAGGTACGGTCTCTTTATGTGATCATGCTGTTTATATCTTATTTGATCCCGGAGCATCGCATACGTTTGTGTGACATCTGGAAATTTTGTAATAATATGTTTGTGACGTTAGAAATTTTCTATGTTTGAAAAGGATACTTAGATATAAAGCTAAGTATTATTTAAATTAGTATTCGTGTGGGCACGTAGAACTTTTCGCTGGATCATATTTCGCGAAGCACGGATTCAGAAACGTAATCGTACCGAGTTCGACGTGTTTAATATTTAGACATGGTCATGTACGTAAATCTTAGTGCGGTATTAATTAAATTACCGTTGTCTTGGTAACTAGTGGGTATTATTATTGATTAATCTTGGTTAAGTAATATTAGCCATTTTATTTTAAATTACCGTTAAGGGAAAGGGGGAAGATATCCTCTCAAAATATCTCTTCTGGATTCTTTTTCTCTCACGTGACTAATAAAGGAAAAGTTGACCGAGTGCCATTTGTTCCCTTGAACTAGACACCTAAGCCTTGGGTAATCATTTTCCTTGGCCAATACTCCTACGATTAAGCCACTAATTTCTTCCACCTGGCCATGATGAAGAGATAAGGTGTCACATGTGAATATAATGAATTTACGCACCCCTTCGTATACTTCTCAGTTTTCATCTTCGCCTGGGTGATTACCGAAGAGAATTTCACCCAAATCAACACTCTCTTCTTCATTTTCTACTCTCACCATCATCGATCCAAAAATCTGTGGAAGAGTTTTAACCCTTGGAGTGTTCAGATTCCGTACAAGGTAAGTGAAAACTCTATGTTTAAGTTAAGTAAATCTCTTGGCACTTTTAAACTTGGTTGCTTAAGAAAGGTTATTCTGAGGTGCAATAGTGAGGTTGTGGTGATAGTTGAATTGGTTTTGCTAGTTCTGTACGTGTTTAAATGGATGTGATTTGTTTTCTTAAAGTATGGTGAAAATCAACCGGTGGAACAATTTAATTTGAACATGTGAGTGTTATCCTTGAGGTAATCGTTTACTTCTTCTTGTTTGGTTCATTTATGTTTAAAAAGAATAAAAAATCGTTTTACTTAAAGTGATAATTCCGATTTTATATACCTTTGTAAAATGTCCAGACTTTACTTTAAAAATTTATTCAGACTTTACTGCTCAGACCTTACTTTCTAAGTTTGAATTTGCTTCTGATGAGTCGAATTTGCTTATGATGACCAAATTTGCTTATGATGACTCGAATTTGCCTCTGATGACCAAATTTGCTTCTGATGATCCGAATTTGCTTATGATGACCGAACCGATTTTGCTTCTAATGACCCGAACTTACTTCTGATGACTCGAACTTGCTTCTGATGACCGAATTTGCCTCTGAGATCGAATTTGCTTTTGATGACCAAATTTGCTTCTGAGTCTGGAATGTATTGCTTCATATTTAATTGCTCGAATGATGTATTTCATGGCTTTAAAGTACAAAACTGTGATGGCTTGGTATGGAACGGACCAAAGCGGACTTTTACATACAAATACTTGATTGTCATGACTTGCATAAGAATAATATTAATTCCGTTGCCCATTTAGTGGTGTGTAATGATGTCCCGTGTGTCGGGATGCCCCGTTGGTCGGGATGCCTCGGGAGTCAAGATACCCCAGGTGTGTGCCGAAATGCCTCGGAGTTGAGATGCCCCGTAGGTCAAGATGCCCCGGGAGTGTTCGGGAGGATGAAGTAATGAACCTAATTGCATGAGCATAAATGTTTTACATCATGTTTACATTTGAGTGAAAATATTATGATATATTGCATTACTCAGATTTTGTGGTACATCCAGATAGAAAAATGTATAGCTTGCATTCAAGTTCTATGCATATTATTTGTTATGCATGTATATGTGTTTATGCCAGGTGAAGTGGTAGACTGATTTTCCTAAATTAAAACTAGAGATTTCATTTACTGGGCTTCGGCTTATTCCATTATTTTTTAGATATGTAGGATGGAAGTTCCACAGCCCCTACGTGTTGGAGTTCCCGTTTATCATGAAGTTGTTTATGAGGATGTGTTTATGCCTGAGTTTGACGCCGTATATACTAAGTGTAGCTCTACGATATGGGTTGATGTAGGGCTTCGAGAATGGGTTCCTTATCTTTTTGTTGCATGGTACTTCAACTTGGAGGGCGAGTTAATTGGCCCGTTGAGGGGTTTCGACCTAGACAATGATGGTTTCGCAACGGAGGGTGAAGTGATCGACCCGTGATAACTTCAGACTTTAGTTAAGGCAGACTTTTGGATATAGATTTTAGTTGGAGATAGGCAACCCTGACCTACCCAGATTTTTGTTCTTGTTTGATGTATTGTCTAGGTCTGTAAATCTAACAAGGTTTGTTAATGAGAAGAAAAAGTATTTTGACTAAATAAGTGTGATATTCATGTTTAGTCGTTAGCTTCTGCTAGCCAATTAATGATAATGTCAAGGGTTATGTGTTGCGCATGACGTTCTAGGGTGTCACAGTTTGTGTATGAGCAGTTTGTTGAATTGACTGGTATTAAGCCGAAACCGTTAGAAGTAAATTTGTGTGTTACCACCGCTCTTATGGATTAAGTGCTGATATCGTTAGGATGCCCAAACTGTAAAATTGTTATTGGTGGTAGGGAGGAATTTATTGATTTGGCTATCTTGGCCATGTTTGATTTCAATATTATTATTGATATGGATTGGCTGGTAAAACATAAAGCTGTTATGGACTGTAGTAGAAGGGTGATCTAATTTAATCCGATTGGTCATCCTAGATATGAGTTTGTGGGAAGTCGAGGAGAATCTTGATCTCTTAGATTTCATTGCTAGAGGTGACTAAGTTGTTAGATGAAGGATGTCAAGGTTACCTAGCGACTGTGATTGATTCGTCGATTGAGGAACCGAGGCTAGAGGGTATAATCGTGGTGTGTAATTTTCCCGATGTCTTTCCTCAAGATTTGCCGGGATTACTACCTGAAAGGGAAGTAGAATTCGTAATTAAGCTAGCACCTGGGATGGAACCGATATCTAGAGCGCTCTACAGAATGGCATTGTCAGAATTGAAAGAGTTGAAAGTTCAGATGCAATAACTATTGGATAAGGGGTTCATTTGTCCAAGTGCGTCACCCTAGGGAGCGCTAGTGCTGTTTATGAGAAAGAAAGACGAGTCTTTGCGTCTATGCATCAATTATAGGCAATTGAACTAAGTGACCGTCAAGAATAAGTATCAATTACCAAGAATAGATGATTTGTTCGATCAACTACAAAGAGCATCGATGTTCTCCAAAATAGACTTAAGAACGGGCTACCATCAGCTGAGGATCAAGAAAGAGGATATACCGAAGACAGTGCTTCATATGAGATATGGATATTATGAGTTTATTGTTATGCTGTTTAGATTGACCAATGCCCCAGCCGCCTTTATGGACTTCATGAATTAGGTATTCAAGGAGTTCCCTGGATCAGTTTGTTATAGTATTCATAAACGACATCTTGATGTACTCAAAGAGCCCCAAGGAACATGAGCAACATCTAAGGATGATTTTATGGACTCTAAGAGAACACACACTCTATGCCAAGTTTAACAAGTGAGAGCTTTGGCTCAACTGAGTGGCATTTCTTGGATATATTATCTCCGGAGATGGGATTTCAATGGATCCAATGAAGATTGAAGCAATTACAAATTGGCCAAGACTGATGACAGTGACAGAGGTTCGGAGTTTTTCGGGATTAGCTGGCTACTACAGACGGTTCGTGGAAAGGTTCTCCGCGATAGCTACTCCTCTTACTTGCTTACTAAAGAAGGAAATAAGATTTGAATGGACAGACAAGTGTAAAAGAAGTTTTCAGGAACTTAAGCATAAGTTGACGATCGTGCCTGTGTTGACAATACTCTTTGGTCTTGGAAGATATGAAATCTATAGTGATGCATCGCTAAAGGGATTAGGATGCGTGTTAATGTAGCATGGAAGAGTGGTTGCATACGCATCGCGACAATTGAGGCCTCACGGGCTAAATTACCCATCACATGATTTGGAACTTACGGCTATCATCTTTGCACTTAAGATTTGGAGGCATTATTTGTGTAGATAAAGGTTTTAAATCTACATGGATCATCAAGAGCCTAAAGTACTTATTTTCTCAAAAGGAATTCAACATAAGACGTCGCTGGATGGAGCTTCTTAAGGACTATGGTTGCGATATTTTGTACCACCCCAAAAAGGCTAATAAAGTGGCAGATGCACTTAGTCGAAAGTCAAGCATTGTGCAAATGATGGTTAAAGAGTTGACTCTACTCGAAGGGGTGCGAGATTTAGAATTTGAGTTAGAGGTAAGCCACCTCTCGAGTCTGTTAGCTACCTTAAGAATTGAACCGGAGATTCAGGCGAGAATTAAGGCATTACAATCTACAGACCCTGAGATTCAAAAGATTTTGCAAATGGATGAAACTAAGAGAAAGGCCGACTTTCAAGTATCCAAGGACAAGATCTTGAAGTTTCGTGAACGCTTGTGTGTGCTCGAGGACGTGGAACTTAAGGAGAAAATCTTGGCAGAGGCTTGCCGCAGTAACTATAGTATTCATCTAGGCAGCACCAAAATGTGTTAGAATTTACATTAGCACTACTGGTGGAACGGAATGAAAGTGGATGTAACTATGTATGTGGCCAAGTGTTTAATATGCCAACAAGTGAAGGTACAACATTGTAAGCCTGGGTGGACAATTGCAACCTCTGGAAATTCCGGAATGAAATTAGGAGCATATCACGATGGACTTTGTCATGGGTTTGCCAAGGAATCAGAGAGGCCATGATTCCATTTGGGTTATCGTCGACAGATTGACTAAGTCAGCGCATTTTTTGACAGTACGAAAGGATTTTGCAATGGATAGGTACGCCGAGCTATATATGCGACAGTAGTCCATCTTTATGGAGTGCCAGTGACAATAACGTCGGCCTGAGACCCCAAGTTTACCGCTACCTTTTGGAAAAGTCTTCAAATGGCTATGGGGATGAAGCTGCTGTATAGCATGGTCTACTATCCGCAGACCGATGGTCAGTAGGAGAGAACAATTCATATGCTCGAGGACATGTTACGAGCGTGCGCGCGCGATAGATTTTAAAGGAGGTTGGGAAGAGCAATTACACCTCATCGAGTTTACCTATAATAATAGTTATTAGCAGAGTATCATAATGGCACCTTTTGAGACGTTGTATGGCAGAGCATACAGAACTCCAGTTTGTTGGGATAAGGTTGGTGAAAGGAGTATAACGGGTCCAGAGTCGGTTCAACTGTTAGTCAAGGCAGTTAAGGTTATTCGGGACAAACTTAAGACCGCTTAGAGTCGTCAAAAGAGTTATGCAAATCGGAAACATAGGCCTTGGAATTTCAAGTGGAAGGTCATGTGTTTCTCAAGGTATTGCCAATGAAAGGGTTGTCTCGATTTGGTAAGAAAGAAAAGTTGAGCCCGAGATACGTAGGTCCTTTTGAGATACTGGAAAGAATTGGAACTCTAGCCTATCGTCTTGCCTTGCCATCGAATTTATCGCAAGTTCACAACATTTTCCACGTGTCCATGCTGAGAAAATATGAACTAGATTCGACCCACTTGCTGAATTATAAAGTAATAGACGTGGACGATAGAGTGTCGTATGTAGAGAGACCGGTGCGGATAGAAGACAGAAAGGAACAGGTTTTGTGGAACAAGACTTGTGATGCCCCCACCTCGGGGCCATTAACGTGACGTCCGTTCATTATTCTTTTTCATTACACACACACGCGGAAGCATACCGGGACGATCACAACAAAAAAACAACCAACGGAAATAAAACAAGTACTATGGGCAACTTTATGTTTTGCGAAACATGCAAACATATTTAAACATGCTCTTCTCTTGGGTCATTGCAAACATCACACATATTCTACAAGCCTATTCCAAAGGCTTTTCTAATTCTGAGGAAAATCCTCACTCTCCTCAACCCCGTCCCGGCTATTTGGCTCTATCCCGAAGCCGGCCCACCCACACCGCCAAAGCACCGTTGAACCTATGAGACACCAAGTCCGTTAGGCCCTCATCGAACATCAACAAGTATCGTGATTTGACGGTAGGCGCGATCCTCTCTAACATTTAGCACAGTGAGCACTTCAGCTCTCGGCTTCACAGGATTGCCATCGTGGGCTGGGGAAGATGCCATTGCTACGGACCTGAAAAAGGGAAAACAACGGGGATGAGTCGAGGAGACTCGATAAGTAAAACTTTACTAACAAAGCGATGACATGTCAATCATCGTTACGAGACATTCTTACCGTATCGGCCTCCGTGGCCGATCAAACAACGACGGGCATAGAAAACATAAAACAAGGAGCCCAAGCATGGCTAAGTCATGGTTTACCTCACGAATCGCGCCTCGGTTTCTATTTTGAAATAGATAACATGCAAGGAAAACACGAAACAAAGCAAACTCGGATTGGGAACACAACATCGAACATCAAAAATCGAGCACGGGGAAAGCTCATGACACGGCGTATTTCAACGTCATTTCCGGTAGTAAAATCCCACTTACCCTTTTATAAAACAAGAACTAAAAAGAGTAGAGAATGGCGGGGAAGGGCGGCGTCGGTTCCTGATTTTGGAATAACTCTTAAAATGGCTTCTCTCTCTCTCGGTTTTCTTTTTCTTTCTTTCTTTTGGCTCTCGGTTTCTTTTCTTTCTCTCTAAATCTCGGCACTTTCTCTCTCTCTCTCTCTCTCTCTCTCTCTCTCTCTCTCTCTCTCTCTTGGCCGGTTGGTGCACGTGGGAGAAATTGAGCTAAAACTCCCTAATGGCTTCTATTTATAGGGAAATAAAGTAGCTTAGGTGACACGTGCGCATATGTCATCAAGGGCATGAGGTATGCGCACGTGTCATCAAAATGATGAGGTAAGCGCATACCTCACCCCTCATAAATGATCTAATGCCAAAAGTCCAAAGAAATGATGAAAATTGGCCAACAAGTCTTCATTTCTCTCTCTTCATCAAGTTGGCCGTGAATCCTCTCCTCCCCCTTGCTGCCGTGACTCCATCTTCCTCTCCTTGGGTCAATTATTGAAGAACAAGGCCATTATAGCTTTCATAAATGGCCATTAATGACTTGTAGAAAAGAAGACCTATGCCATTAATGAAGACAATGATGATGATGATAAGGTTTGACTAAGTCAAAGCCTTCTAGGACTCTCTCAAATGGACTAAATTAAATCCCAATTTGTTCGGACCAAACCAATCTCACAGAAATACGCACGTAACGTGCAAAATGAACCCCACATCATAATAAATCTCAACTTTTCCCGAGGTTTTTCCAATGACAAAATACATCTAAAAATCTCATTCAACCCGAGATTCGCACGGAAAACCTCTAAATATGTTTCAAATATCACCAAAAGACCTCAAATCGAGATTCCAACGTTTTTCATATAACAATTGATAAATCTTTGAAATCTAACAAAATCAGACAGCTTTGCACTGTTCACGAAATCGGACTTGAAAATATAGTAAATGAACTTCGAAAATTCTCAAATTCGGATATGTCATAAACAAGACCTTAACAAACATTTCTCGTGAAGAACACAAATTCGAAATCTTTCTGTAAACACCATTTTCAGTCACTCAAAAACAGACTAAAAACAGTTTGCTGGAACAAAATATTTACTTTTCAAAGTAAGCTCTTTTTAGAATCCAAATCCTCTCAGAAAATTCCCAAATTTACACACGTCATAGAAAAGGAAGTTCTCAACAACTTTTGTGAAGGAAACGTTTCCAAAATCGACCCAGAAAAGCTCGTAGAAAATAAAGACGGTGTAAACATCATTGAAATACCCATTCTGGGCAGTTTCACACGGTCCGAAAATTAGACCATCGTACCACTCATATTAATTCCAAAAATTATGAAATTAAATCATGTAAAACTTCAAGATATTTGGAATAATTTTCCAGAAGAAAGTATTTGGAATTTCGAATCACAAAAGTCTCCCCAAAAATAACAAAACGAAGGGGTACCAAGGATCCGAAATACGGTTTTCCAAAACAAAAGTAGAAATTTTTGTTCCAATTGGAAAACCATCAAACTTAAACCATAGACATTTCCCAGGGACTGAAATTGAGGATGTGACAAGACTATTCCGCTAGTTAAAGTAATTTGGGAGCATCACGGAACGGAAGGAGTTACTTGGGAAAGTGAAGAGATCATGAGGCGTCAGTATTCCCAATTATTTGAGTTTGGTTTTAAATTTCAAGAACGAAATTTTTATAAGGGGTGAAGAGTTGTGACATTCTGAATTTCGACCCATTTTCGGAATTTATGAAATGAATATATCTTTGATGCACTTTCAGTTAAATCTCACTTAGAATTGATTACTCTCGAATAGACTAATCATTAGGGAAGGGCCAGCTAGGAATTAAGTACGTGGACTTAAGAACTTGATCATGGATTAGTACTTCGACCATAAGCATTGACGAGGGAATATTTTGGGCAATTATAGGCCGATCTAAGGATGGTTGTAGGATGATTCGCAAATCTTATGCAATCGGAACGCAGGTAATTCTGCTTGACCATTGTATGAGTTTCAAACGATCCTAAACCTAATTCGAAAGATCGTGCCCTTCGGAACTAGTGATTAAACCTCGCAATTACATGACAACCGGAGTCGCCATGACTTGAGTAAGCTTAGATGCGGCTCAATATCAAATCAGCTACGAGTCAATACACGTAACTCCTAAAAGACGCTCGTTAGTTTGAGATACACTAAAGTCGCATTCGATTGAATTTGGCCATTAATTAGAATCCGAATTGGACATTAAAGTTTCAAGATTTCCATGACTAATTTATTGGCCGTCATCTCATTAAGCGTGGCCAATTATCGGGTCGATCGAAATTATCGGAAAAGGGAAATTGTGGATAAGAAAATTGGAAGATAATGTTTGTGGTCAATGATTGACCCCTCTCTCTCCTCTTTCTCTCCTTCCCCACGCACGCTGACCTCCCCCACCGACCTAGCCACTCCCCATGATTACCTCCACCTTCTCTTCCCTTCTCCTTCCTTCTTCTTCTTCACTTCTTCTACTTCTTGCGTTTTGCTTCTTCCTTCTTGGCTTCCTCATTTTAGCTCACTAGACCAGTCCCTCCTCGCCGGACCAGCCACCACCAAGAGCCGCTCCACCTTGCCACTAAACCACCGCCACCTTAGCTCCTCCTTGGCCAAGCGGCACCACCCCAGCTGCCCCAAAGTTTCCCATCGCTGGCTATTTTGTCGAGCCCTTGCCTCATTGCTCGCTGTCCATCTTCGTCGCTCGTCCACCGTTGCTTCGACCACCAAGACGCCACCACTAGCCACCATCCTATCCCTGACTTAGCTCCCTAAACCTCCCGAGAATTGCCTCAGCCGTCTGGCAACCGGTCGCCGCCATCCGTTGCTGCTACTAAGGCGAGGCTGCTGCTACCCTTTTACTTGGTTTTGCTTACTTAGGCTAAGTGTAAGTGACTTCCTAACCCTTGACTAGGCTATAGGGTTACTAATGGACATGTTAGGAGTTGATTCATGGCTATGGATAGTTGGTTTAGTGGTTGGATGAGCTTGATTTGCTTAACGGTTTGTGTTGGTTGATCCTCAGATTCATTGTTACTACGCCTCTGTGTTTTTCTATTTTTATGGAGATCTGTGTGGCCAAATCTGAGGTGGTGTTCTTCATAAAAGTTGCTTCTAACATCTTTAAGTATAACATAATTTAAATCTAGAGTTTTTTAAGATCATTTGGGGTCATTCAAAAGTCCTATTTCGGACCATCTCAAAACTACCAAAATTGTTGTTCACCCGACCTTCTTATCTTTCCGAATTTTTATAAATTTTTTTAGGGCTCTTTTCAAAGAACTTCATTCACGAAAATTGTTAAGAATACTTGTGTCTATGACATATAAAAATTTCAAAACTTTCTAAACAGATTTGGGCAATGATTGAAATGCATTTTGAAGGCCGGGCGGCCTGTCTGAACGAACTGATTTCTGTCTGACTTTGAGTGACAAAAAGAGGTGTTTATAGTCAGAACTTTTCTTGCTCTCATAAAAAATGTTTATTAAGATATTTTCTATGACATATAAAAAACTCAAAATTTTTGGAGTTGAATTTGCTTCCACTTGAGTTGCTCGTTAGTACTGCATTTGGGTCAGCGACAAGTCCTGAGATGTTGCACACTTGACGACCGTTATGGGTTGTTATGCACTTGTGGGGTTTGGGGCATGACAATAATAATTTTAGAAAAAGCTCAATAAACTCATCCTTGTTTTTAGCGAGTTTTACTTGCGAAGTGATAGATTTCCATCTCTGGGCATAAGCTCGAAACCTTTCATTCCTCCGTTTCTCTATTCTAACGAGATCCTCTCTAATTGGGAGTACTTAGACATTAAATTTGTATTGGCGAAGGAATTTCCCGCCAAATGGTCACATTCCGTGAAATCTTCTATGTTGAGAGCAGTGTACTATGCCAAGGCCGCTCCTTTCAAACTATCTTGAAACATGCTAATAAGAAGTGGTGTGTTGTCTGAATATCTCACCATCTTGTGGAGATAATACTTCAAATGGCTTTTAGGATAGCCAGTTCCGTTATACTTGCTTACGAACTCTAGTTCCTTATAATTCTCCGGGACAACCACTTGCGTATGGTGAGAATTAATCGAATCTTTGAAGTTCATATCCCTGACTGGCCAAGCTTTCTTCAATTTTGGCCAACCTTTTGGCCTCTTTTTCATCCTTTTGCTTTGGATGTCTTCTTGGCTAGATCATCTTCTTCCAGGTTTACTACTTCAAGTGTAGCCTTTGGAGGATCTTCTTAAACTGGTTCATCAATAGGTGTCTCGGCGGTATTTGATGTTCCCGCATTTGGAACCATGGGATAAGATCCTCGAGAAGCAATGATGAAAGCTTTCATTTCTGCCATCATAGCGGCTATTTGGGTCATTTGGTTCTTAACTTCAGCTAGTCAAGAACGAGTTTCTTCTTCCACCATTCTAACTTGTAAACGAGTTTGTGGTCTTTTGCCTTCCGTTGCTAGAAAACCTATTTTGTAAAAAGACCAAATGTTAAAATAATGAAACAATCATGAAACCCTACTTTCTTTCAATTGTATATTTTCTTGAGACTACCAAGGATAAGAACTTTCATACAAGCCTTAGCTTTATATAAAACTTCTCATCAATGTCTTTCTCAAGCCATCATACAATTCAAAGAATTATAATCCATGGTGATTCTTTCGTGTTTTGAAATCATGTTCTAAACTTAACCATATACGTATAGAAAATGATCAACTCATCATTGCATATAAAACTTGAAATTGTTTAACATCATGATCTCAAATGGAAATCTAAATCATCTAATCCTAGGCTTCTTGCTAACTAAGGTAGCTTCCGCCTTTTGGTATTCTTCCCATTCCTTGGCTTGAGATTCCCATTCTTCAACATCGATCATGACCTCTTCAAGGACGTAGGGTTCCACTCCAAGCACATTTGGAACAATATACTCTGGGACATACTCTTCTTCGGGATCCAGTACAACACTCAATGGGACATGCGGCTCCACATCAATTGGACGTTTGCTTTCTATCCATTTGATGTGTTCTTTGGATGCTATGTGAATCTTTATATCACCTTTTAGGTTTTTCGACCATTTGATTACTTGTTCGAGTGAGTTGTCCAAAGATAGGATGATCTTGTGAATCTTGGTTTGAAGGCTATTCTTCACTTTTTTGGGTATAACTCTACTTGGGGTGTTGAAGGTAAACTCCTCAAGATTCTATGTTGGTGGAACTTGCTAAAGCATCCCAAATTGTCTGACAACCCTTGGGGGGGCAATATGCAGCTCCTCCACTTAAACCAAGCAACGGTACCACGTTCTCCTCTTGGCTTGTAATCCTTGCTTCGTTAATCTTTGGTCAATTGATCCGCCATTGAATTTGATCGGGAGTTAGGGCCCTAATGAAATTGGCCTAATCTAAGAAAGATTATTTGGGTAATTTGCTTTGAAGACGAATGTATCGCTCTATTGGATTTATCGTTGAACAAATTTCACGAATGTTCATGAAATAACACCATGGTCAAATATGTGAGATGAACCATAGCAAAAGAAAACCAGTAGAAGCTTGAAAGACACCCTTCCCACGATTTTGGTACGTGTTTAAGGAAATGATGGTTTAGGCAAAAAGCATATTTGAAATGTCCTATTTGAGACATGCTTGTCTTGCAATCACAGCAACTAAAGGATCTAATCCCATTCTAGACACGGGGAATAAAATGAAGCCAAAGAAGGCTAGAATGAATACCCGAGCTGAAGTGTTTTCCATTTCCCTAGGAAGTTTTGAAAAGCTAGCTATTAGGAAGGAAAATTGGAAATCTACCCGTGTTTGACTTGATTATCTTTTCGATTTTGGAGGTTTTGAGGTTAAGGAATTCAGCTAGAATGCTTACAGGATCAAGTCCAATGGGTGGCTCTACAATCCTTGGTTTAGAATTGATTCCAATGGCAGCTTGATACTCCTCTGAAATTGGTACTAATTCATGTTCTCTAAACTAGAAGGTGATAGTAGAAACCTCTCAAAAATGAGCTAAAGCTTGGACTAGGCTAACTTGATATTCTACATATATTAGCTCGAGAAGATATCCAAGCCTTTCTTGGACATAGATTTGGACATAGATTTGGTTGTCTCTAGACATGTCCTTCCACCATGCAACGAGCTCCTTGTGAGGAATGGGAATTACTTGGACGTCTAGCTTTCCCATTGAGTCTATTCATGCTAAAAGATTCATTATTAATCACCATGAATTACGTATCAATTTTAGTGCCTCCATTTCAATTATATGTCCTTTTTATGGTAAATGGAGGTAAAGTACATTTGTATACTTAGGAAGTAATACAAATGTCACCTTTAATCCATTTATTCCTTAAGAGAGCATACATTTGAAAATGGGGATGAAATCAATGTTTGGTGCAGATGCCCTTTTTGCCATGCTCTATTTAGACCATAAAGTCCTAACCTATGGTTTACAACTTCAAATACAGCAAAATGAGCACATAACCACTCGAATTACATCACAAATCCGCCATGGACCGATAGATTCCATCTAAAAATGAAAGAATTGTCAAATGGAGCATGACACCCTAATCATTCATTTTAATATGAAAGGGCATTTAGATCAACCATTGATTGTCATTTAGGCATTTTTTTATAAAAGAAACGGTGTCAACCAACTTGTGTAATTGAAAAAGAAAGAAATGGAACGATACTTGCTTACTAGAATATTTTGTTTGGTTTTAGATATACCAACCACAAAGACAAGCGGATGCAACAAGTGAGATTTTGACGCCTAAAAGGGTAAGGTATACTAAAAGCTCAAGGTCACCATCATAATGGATAAGGGATTCCATTCCAATAGGCAATCAACCTAAAGTAATAAAATATTATTCCATCTCGATGATTGTTATTGTATTTAAACAATCTCATGAGCAATTGACTCATAGTTTCGCTCAAACACATACCTCCTAAGGGTAATCCTAAATGTAGCCAAGGTTGGGTCACGAGTGGTGTGTGCTAATAGTGTAGTGCTAAAGCAATTTAAAGGTATGCATAGCAATTAATAATCAAACAGCACTTCTAAAGTTCAATCAAATCACATTCAATCCCAACACCATCTTGTAAAACAAAGGTCAACAAAGATTACACCCCTTCTACCTCCCACCTGCAAAATCATCTAACATGATCATACCTAGGATCCTTGCAGGCGCACAAAACACGTGTATCATTCTATCTAGGCCTAAGTTCACTTACAAAGCTAAAGTCGTCCCTAGCGAAGTCACTAAGCCTGTCGCGTTGCTCCTTTTTGAGGGGTACTCTATGGAGGTACTTCCATTTGTCACGAATGGGGAAACTGTCCCCGAATGGTCTACTAAGGTCCAATACGGATATTTCGCCCAAACGTCCCATAGACATCCCATCACTAGACAAACGGGGGCCTCTCCTTGACCATACCTCACGTAACAGCGGGTTGTAATTCCTATTCAATCTAGATTTTCAATTTGAGAGTTGCCACTAGTCATTATTAGTAGGTTGACTAGAAACCTAAATGAGGTACGAGAGAAATACCATGATTCTACGAACCAGAGATTATGAATACAGGGACTTGGTTATGCTAATGATCCCGAATCGAGATCCCTAACGCCCTTTCGGTACCTAAAATGGTACAATGTGTCTAACGTGTTACACAAGTTTCCGAGGTCTATCCACTAATTCTAACCATTCTAATCGTGGAAATCAATCGATCAAGAATTAAATGCGCAATCAATTACAATCAAGCAAAGCAACCCTAATTTGGTCTCTAAAAATGAAAATCAATCAAAACACATAAACCCTAGTGAAGCCCTAGAGGCTTATTCATTTGATGGTTTGTCATTTTAGGGTTTTAGGGTTTTTTAGAGGTAAAAACCACTTTTAATCCCTAAACTAAGGATTTCCTATAAATACCATTTAGATACTTCTAAAAATTTTGATTTCACTTGCGAAGGTTGGCCACAGTATTTCTGAACTATTCTGTGAATTTTTTAAATTTTTTGATTTTTTTGATTTCTTTTTTTTTGGAAAAAAGTTTTTGAGAATTTCTTTTCCCGAGAAATGATTTTTTATTTTTATTTTCTAAAATTTTCGAAATTTTTGAGGTTTTTAATATTTTTTATTTTTCTGAATTTTTCACATTTTTTATTTGATTTTCTGAATTTTTTAGATTTTTATGGAATTTCCGAGAATTTTTTAGATTTTTATGAATTTTCGAGAATTTTCAGTTTTTTTAATAATTTTCTTCATTTTTCTGATTTTTTTTATTTTTATGTGATTTTTCTGATTTTTTTTTAAGGTTTTTAGAATTTTTTCAAAAAAAATTGTTTTTCCCCCCGGTAATTGAATTGGGCCGAATCGGGTTCAGACCGGCCGACACCAGCGCTAGCTGGTACCTGCGCCGCCCGGTGCTTCGGCGGGCACGATGCCAAAACGGCACTGTTTTAGCCTATTCTTATTTAGACATTTTGACAAACACCTTATGAGCATGACTTTGTGTTTTACCCTTTACGGGACCGCTACTTTGGCCTTCATTTCAGCCACCTTCCGGCCATATTTTGGAAATTCCATCCAATCCAAAACCTTCATTGTATGTCCCTCTACTCATCTATGTTCATAACATGACCATTTGACATTACTAAGCCATAGATTTTCGAGCTCAAAGTACCCTACTTAGCACTGAATATCAATATAGAACATAACATGTCTAACATGCAAATCAACCAATCCAAAGTGTCCTAGCCATTTCTAGCGATCAAAAATCAATCAATAAGTAAGAAAAACTTACTTGGATCGGCCAATGGACACGGATCACACTCCGGTAGGGTTTTAGGAGTTCCGGTGAAGGATTTTTAAGGACAACTTGGGTCGTTTTTCATTTCACTGATCCGAAATGCAAAAAATGAGAAACCACATGATCAAAGACATGGAATGGGATCTAAATAATATTTTGGAATGAAGAAATCTCAAAATCCGCATAAGAATCCATTCGGTCATTCATTTGAATATTTTATCAAATATGTAAAATGCCGTAACTGAGCATTTTTACCTTAGAAAATGGAAGCCAAAATGGGACTTCGAGATGATCGAAGGCCACGGAATGGTTCACTGACACGCCATCTTCAAGTTGGTGGTGCTTGTTTCCTCGGGAAAGCCATTGATTGGCCGGAAAAGTTGTGTTTTCAAGCCACCATGACAAGCCGGTTCGGCTGAAATGGTGAGGGGAGGGTGTCGCGCCGCATCTTTTTGAGGGGCATGCTATGGAGGTACTTCTATTTGTCACAAATGGGGAAACTGTCCCCGAATGGGTTACTAAGGTCCGGTACGGATATTTCGCCCAGACATCCCATAGACAACCCATCACTAAACAAACGAAGGCCTCTCTCTGACCATATCTCATGTGATAGTGGATTGTAATTCCTATTCAATCTAGATTTTCAATTTGGGAGTCGTCACTAGTCATTATTGGTAGGTTGACTAGAAATATAATCGATGCATGGGAGAAATATCACGATTCTGCGAACTAGAGATTCTGAATACGGGGACTTGGTTACGCTGATTATCCCTAATCGAGATCCCTAATGGCCTTTGGTACCTAAAACAATACGACGTGTACAGCGTGTCACACAAGTTTCCGAGATTTATCCACTATTTCTAACCATTTTAATCATGGAAAATCAATCAATCAATCAATAATGGCACAATCAATGTCACTCAAGCAAAGCAATCCTAATTTGTCTCTAATGAAAGCCAATTCCAAACACATAAACCCTAATAATGCCCTAAAGGCTTGTTCATTTCATGATTCAGGTCATTTTAGGTTTTAGGTTCTTTTAGGGGCAAAAACCCCTAAACTTAGGATTTTCAAAAAATGCCACTTGGGCACTTCCAAAAATTTTAATTTTACTTGCAAAGGTTGGCGAGAGTATTTTTGAGTCATTTTGTGAATTTTTGAATTTTTTTTTCTGAAATTGATTATCTGAGAATTATCTTTTCCAAGAATTGATTTTTTATGTTTTTGAGAAATTTTGAATTTTTATGGATTTTTGAATTTTCCAATTTTTTTTATATTTTCTGAAAATTTTTTTATGGATTTTCTGAATTTTTATAGAATTTTTCTAGAATTTTATAATTTTTTGATTTTCTAAAAAAATTTCTGAATTTTCTGTTTTTTTAGGAATTTTCCTCCGAATTTCTGATTTTTTTTTTTTTTCAGAATTTTCAATTTTTTAGAATTTTTTTAATTTTTTAGAATTTTTTCAAAATTTTCAAAATTTCAATTTTTTATTATTATTTCTTTTTATTTTTTTTAGAAATTTTTTTTTGTTTTTTTATTGTTTTCCTGCCAAGAACGTGAATCGGACCGGCTGGTTTAACCCAGTTTGGCCGAGCCGAACCGGACGTCGCCGACGCCGGCCAATGTTCCGATGGGCACAACGCTAAAACGGCGTCGTTTATGGCTTTCTTCATTGGGGCATTTCCCCGAACACCTGATGGGCATGTGTTTGGTGTTTATTGTTCTCTAGGCCGCCGATTTTAGCTCACCGTCGATGAGCCTTCGGTGACCTTTTAGATTGGTTTTTGGTTCTGTGTAAAGCTCATATTATCCTTTATCAAAATGAGCTCACTGATTCATCGCCGGACCATCGCTAACCGGCCAAAAACTGGTCGAAAAAACATAATTTGTCATTGACCAAAACTAACATTTCCAGATTTCAAATCACTATCCTACATGCCCTAGCCATCTAGTTCGATCAAAGTGAGCATAAAATCATCAAACAAGGTCAAAAGGTGACTAACTTGGGTGGCCTATGGCCACGATAGGCTCTTCGGCAAAGTCCAGAAGCTCCGGCGAGGTTCAACAATGGTGGCTAACTTGGCTTAGGGAGTTTTTCGAACGAAAATGAAATCAAACAACAGAAATCATGATTAGAAACTTGTTTTAGGCATCAAGGAACTCAGAATCATTGAACAAACTTGCATGATTAACAATATCAAGCTCAATCTCATTTTCTAGGATTCTGGTAAAACTGTGATGAAGATCATACTTTACCTACTTCATTGGAGATTAAAATGATGTTCCCGGGCTAATTGGCGCCTATGTAGTTGTTCTTCGACACCTGGACTTCAAGATAATGGCTTTGGCTTTGCCGGGGAACGTCTGGACAGGTCGGCCGAACTCGAGTTTCAGAGCTTCGCAATCAAATCATCACTAGCCACCCAAGGAGGAGATCCTTCCCGAACGATCAATTCACCAGTGCTGGTCCATTGGGTGGCGCCGGCGGATCGATCGACCGGCGCCGATCACTCAATCTGGGGATCTCTACTCCTCTCCCTCTCTCTATATTTCACACTCTTTCTCTCTCTATCTCTCTCTCTCTTCTCTCTGGAATACCGTCGAACACCTTTTATGCACAATCATAATGTTTCTCTCTTTTTGTTGATCAATTTCCCGCCCAAAAATTGTTACCACCGACCTCCGAATTGGTTGTAACAATTCTCCGACGACAGTTGGAGATTCTCTAGCTATCAGTCGAGCTAAACATGTACTCATTTGATCGGCGGAGGTCGGTAAAGTGGCGAGCTCAATAGATATTTTCCGGTTTTACTGCATGTTCTGGGAATACAGAGCGAAGAAGGTGACCGACTTGGGTTGAGTCGGGTTGACCGGGTAGACCCGACAGGGCTAGGGTTGGTCTAAAATCACAAATTAAGTCCAATTTCGACCCAATTTTTCAATTTCAACCCCAAAATTGAATTCCTCATCACATTTCATGCCCAAATATATGATTTGCCCTAATTTTTATCGCAATTAAACTCAAGATTTTTAAATTGTAAATTCGAATCATTAGGATTTTTGTCTAATTCAATATCTAGACGACTTGATTGGGCAAAATTGGTGCCAAAATTGGATTACCCACACATGATTAACCTTAGAAATGATGGTCTCAGGGTTTGACAATTTCAAATTGATTATGATCCCCAATTTGGGCTTAAAATCCCTAATTTTCAATTGAATTTTGGAGCTTTCTAATTTCTTTGATAAATTGTTCAATTGGATCGACCATTATGCAAATCAAGTCCCAGAATCATTTGTTGCAAAGACAATATGGTCTAAAAATGACTAAAAATGACTCAATTGAATTTTTGACTCAATTTGGGCTTGGTTTTACCCAATTTTGGGAAAAACGCATTCTAGATTGAGCTTTCCCAAAATTGATGCTATATTAGTTAAATTGGATTTAAAATAAGGCTAATGACTATTTTTATGGAATTTTTGGATTCCACTTGCTATTTTTCTTGATTTTCTCCCTTATTTTAACTAAAAGAAGTTAGATAAAAATTCTAAAAAAATTATTTTTGGTTTAAAAATAGGTTCCTAGGCTTGGTTAAGGTTCCTAATCCTAATTTTGTGATTTTTGGAAAAATTAGAAAAATAAGCTAAAAATCAGGTGTCAACATAGGGTCACGCCCGATTTACGATTCGCCAGTGTTCTGCCATCTAAGGCAACGCCAGACACTCGTGAGAGCACCCTCAACCCTCTCTCTCTAGTTCTATCTCTTTGGTTTTGCTCGATTTCGCTCTCTCTCTCTTGGGCATATGGTCAAGCAATTAATGTTCATTATAACCACTTTTTTCAGATTTTTATTCCTCTTTTCCGAGTCGGTTTTGGCCTCTAACCGACTTTCAAATCGGCTAGGGATGATAAGAATGGACAGCTGGAGATTCGAGATTTGAGTCGACATCTTGTTTAGATTTTCTAGTTGTCTATCTTGTTTAACACGTGATGTAAATCGAGATTTGAGTAGGCAAAGCAGTGGGTCAAAGATGATTTTTTCTTCTTTTCCCAGGTGCAGCAGTTGGTCGGGTGGAGAAGCAGAAGTCCCAAGTTAGGTCGAGTGAAACCCGACTGACCCGACTGACCCGACTAACCCAATTCAAGAAAATTCTCAATTTAAGCCCAAATTTGACCCAATTTTGCCAATTTAACCCCAAAATTGGATTCGTCAGCACATTTTACGTCAAGATATGACATTTTTACAAATTTTTATCACAATTAAACCCAAAAATTCCCAAATTTGAATTTGGATCAGTAGGGTTTTTGTTCAATTGAGTATCCAAATGACCTAATTAGGAAAAAATGGGGCCAAAATTGAATTACCCATCACTTATTAACCCAAGGGAAGGTATAGTTCTTGATTGAAAATTTCGAATTGAATGGAATCCCCAATTTGGGTTCAAAAACCCCTAATTTCCAATTAATTTTTGGGTTTTTTAATTCCTTTGTCAAATTTTGTAATTAGTCTAACCAATATGCAATTCAAGATCCTAGAATCAATTGTTGTGAAGACACTATGACCTAAAAATGACTAAAAATGACTCAATTGAATTTTTGGTTCAATTTTGGGTTTGAATTTACCCAATTTTGGGAAAAACACATTCTCAATTGAAATTTTTTAAAATTGATGCTGTATTGATGAAATTGGATTTAAAAGAAGACTAATGACTATTTTTATGGAATTTTTGGATTCCATTTGCTATTTTTCTTGATTTTCTATATTATTCTGGCTAAAGGAAATTAAGGAAAATTCTAAAATATTCTAAAAAAATTATTTTTGGTTTAGAAAAAGGTTCCAAGGCTCGGCCAAGGTTCCTAATCCTAATTTTGTGATTTTTTTGAAAAATTTGAAAAATAGGCTAAAAAACAGGTCGTAACATTTACACACATCAAAGGAAAATAATCACTTCACCAATTTTTCTTTTTCTTTTTTACAGTGCAACGAGGGCAATGACTGAATGTTTTATCTTGTCTTGGGTTATGCAGGGCAATAGATAAGAAGATGTATATCACAATGACATATTGTAATGCTAGCAAAAAAAAAGAACGACTTATTGTGACTACTTCGATGAGAATATCCCGCATCAATGCAAGGACAATAATTAACAAGACATAATCATGGTAATTCTTTATGACAACGATGAATTCAATCCACCTAGTACAAGACATATTCATAAGAATGTATGTATACAAATTTGTCTCTATTATTGAGAGAGAGGGGACCTCCATGTAATATTTCGAGTTATTTTCCATATTAATCATCGAAATTGTGTAGCTCATGAATAGATGAGTAACATCTAGACAATAGAAACCATTAGCTAAATTAATGTTTTAACAAATGCAAACCAATTCACATTTTTCCGGATTGTAACTGAGCATGTTAGTTCACTACATTATCAACAGGATGAGTTTGACAATATCTTTTGGCCTTAAAAGCCAATAATAGCTTTTGGACAAGGTTTTTTTAATTAATTTGATATCACCATTAAAGGCTATTGCCTTTTGAGCACCTCAGACAGTTATAACGTTTCTCCCAAAGTTACAGGTAAATGATTCCTAAAATATACTTAGAAAAGATCCGAAAGAGCCTCCCACCGAATTTTTAAACAAAAAGTTGGTGGAGAAACCTATAAGAAGAATCACTCTTATATAGACCACGCAAAACGAAAATTCAATGAAAAAAACAATTGAGGAGAAAAGATAAAGGTAGAGAGCCAAATCATGAACACAATGCAACTTATGGTGAAACTCCTCGTTCTAGGGCTATTTTGCACATGTAATATTGTGAAATGTTCTCCTGATACAACAGAGGTTTATCATATATGCAGTGAAAGGAGTTACCTTCCTCTGAGTCAGTATTTCTTTGACAGAAATACTGTCCTAGATACATTGTGTGGTGGTACACCAACCAATGGTTCCAATTATTATTATAGCCATAACATCTGTTATGGCCATGGTGCGTGCAATGGGGTATTGACAGAAGAGGATTGCTATAATTGTTTGGAGGAAGCTGAAAATCATCTGAAAGGCGAATGCGGCAGAAGCCTGGGTGCTCAAGTTCAACTTAAAGATTGCAGGATGAGATTTGAAGATTACCCATTTAGTGAGTAAATTATATGCTTCATGTCCATCCTGATAATAAAACCTATCCATGAAGCATATACTTCCCATATGTTATGTTTTATGCTATATTGTATTCTATGTTGAAGTTGCAAGCGGGGTAGGGTTGTAGCCTATGGTGTACTTGTGTGCTTACGAAAAGTTTTAGTAAAATGTTTAAGTTAATAAATTGTACGGGTCTTGTTATCCACCGGTTTGCGAAAAGAGCAAATCAAGCTATTTGTGTTTGGCAGTAAGGGCTCAAGGGAACTATATTCATAAGATTCTCTTTTTTCTAGAGAATTTCGCTTTATTTAACAGGAAGTGCTGCTCACGGAGAGACTTTGGTATGCTTATAAAGAAGTCTCCAAACCGTTGACTAACACCTGTTAGAGGTAAAAGTGTTCCATTGAGTCGATGAAATAAGGGTATGGACAGATCCATATGAATAGACAAAGTTTATAATGGGTCTTTTGTTGATTTTGCACAAGAAAGTAAATGACGAGGTATTTAAAAGTATGAACACTAGGAACTAGGTGTGTAAAGAATACTTGAACGGAATCGAAAATTTCGGGTCTTTCCGGTTTGTGTCTCATTCAATTCGAGTAATAAGTAAGGTAATTTGGGTAGTTTGACAGTTCGGTTTGGTTCGGGCCGGGTTCGGGGTCTTCTTTTTCCTTCTTCTTCCTTTCACACCCTCTGTCACAGCAACAACCTCGTTTGTATGATCCATGTAAAATGTAGAAAGTTCAATTCCATGGAGAATGGCTGGCTCCTGTACAAATTGTTGCTCGGTCCCCACATCATGTTAATGTTTTTCAAGGCATTTTCTAAAGATAAGTAACAATTTTTACTTTGATATATGATCTGGTGGAAGAGAAACCAGTACAGAAGGATTGTGCTTTAAAACTTGCGGCAAAAGGAGAAGTGAGATAATATTTTGCTCTGTATAACTGTTTGTTATAAAAAGTTGCACGAAAGCCCCAACAAGCTGCTCATTTTACTATCTTATGGCGAAGAAACTCCACAAAATATTATTTCATATTGCCAATTTTCGTTAGGGCTTATGTTTAATGCGTTTACCCCATTTTCTAAAGGTGCGCATGGTCCAGCCACATGGTGCGACCATTTACGAGCTTTACACCTATGAATAATATTCGCTTGGACAATAATCTTATTTGTTTTTCCAATAGCAATACCTATATGGAAAGGCGACTAGAAAATTAATTCTTCTAATTGATTGCTTCAGCGATCTTTATCTATAATAACAAAGTGTCGTGCCTACTAATATGAACAACCCATATATTGTAAGGTTGATATTATGGAAAACCCCAAATTGGTACATTTACGATAAATTTACTCAAAATTAATTTTTTGACCACAAAAAACTCCAAACCAGTACACCTTTAACAAATTTAGTCCAAATTAATTTTTTGACCACTAAAACTCCAAAACAGTACAATTGTGGTAAATTTATCTTCCATTAGTTTCTATTAAATTGAATTAATACAACAAAAAATCCCAAACTGATATGGGTAAAATCCCAAACTTGTATACTTGTTGACTGCTACGTGTCATCCAACTTAGCATATTGACGATAAAATTTAGGAAAACTAACGGAAGGTAACTTTGTTACAGGTGTACCAGTTTGGTATTTTCGGTAGTAAAAATATTAATCTGAAGTAAATTTGTTACAAGTGTACTAGTTTGGGGTTTTTTGTGATTTTAACCCTAAATTTTATTTATCACTAAATGAAAATGCAATGAAATAACCTAGTGTACGAGTACAACACAAAAGAAAGGCATAAAGGACACCACCCAAAAAATATCAAATCGGTACATCTGTGACAAATTTAAATTTCAAACTAATTTTTTGACCAAATTTAGCCTATGATAAATTGAACCCAAACTATTTTTTTTTACCACAAAGAGCCCCAAACTGATACACTTATGATAAATTTTACCCTCCGTTAATTTCCATTAAATTAGATTAACATTACAAAGAATCACAATAGTAGATAATATTACATATTCTTGCTTTTTTCAACACGCTCATGTTATTCCGCTTATATGAAACTTGGCTTTCACGATTCCTCAAAATTTGGTCAAGCTTTTTAAAATCACCTATTCACCCCATTCTAGGTGATATTGTTAGTGTGAGATTTTGAATTTTCGACTCATTTCGAAGCCTATGAATGAATAAAATGTCGATTCATGTATCTTAGTAATTTTCGCTCAGAATTGATCACTCTTGAGTTAACTAACCAAAAGGGAATGGCTAGCGAGGAATTAGTACGTGGACCAAAGAATTTGACTGTGGATTAACGGCTTGACCATAAAGATTGTTGAGGAAATATCTCAAGTTATTAGAGGCCGATCTAAGATTTGGTTTGAGAACGATTTGCTAGCGTTATACGGTTGGTTCGCAGGGTGATCCCGTTTAACCAAGTGTAATTTGCGAATTAACCTAAACCAAAATCCTAACGATTGCATTCTTCAAAACTAACAAGTGGACCTCAAAATTTCATGACAACCAAGTCGCCATGATTCGATTAGTTCTTAAACGTGATTTATATGCGTAAAACCCTAAAAGCCGCCCGTTAGTTCGAGACGCCCTGAAATTACTATTCACAAACTTTGATCACAAATTGGACTTCGAAATAGGATGTTGATTATCTAAGAATCCCGACGATGAAATATTTTGGACAGCATCTCATCGCGGTTAGTTTAACTTAGCGATCGTCTCAAGATTAATCGGAATTGGAGATTAAGTGTGCGAATCAGACATTTCCTTGGTACCCAATTTAATGCTCATCCTTAGGCTTGTATAGTATTTAAATTTGGTCTCTCCCTCCCCCTCTTAACCTAGATTAGTGTGCATTTTAGTCTTAGTGTGCATTTGTGGATAAGAAGACAAGTTTGAGATTTTGTGGGCCCTCCCCTTGACTTTCTAGCCACCATCACCTCACTCTCTCTCTTCTTGTCTTTCCACCTCTCCATCAAGGTGTCATTCAAGCCATCCCCTCTAGCTTCCTAGCTTGCTTTTCCAAGACACCAAGCTTCTTGAGGAAGCTTCACCAAATGCTAGACCTCTCTCTCTCTCTCTCTCTCTCTCCTCTCTCTCTCTCTCTCTCTCTCTTCTCCTTCTCTGAACTCTCTCTCTCCCTCCTTGGAATCAGCCGAAGCTCCAAGCACCATCACCTCTGCCTTGTTTCTCCGGTTCAAACGCCACCGGACTTGCCACCTAAATCACCGGCCAACTACCCGTCCGGCCACCGGAGTGCCGACTGTTCACAAAAGCCTGAACTAACCCAGAAATCAACTGGAAAATACCAATTTTCCCCTCTTTCTCTCTCTCTTTAGGCCTCACTCTTGATACCCCAACCACCACCATCTTGTGATCGTTCCAACCATCATAGCCTGGTCGTCGGAGCTTTCCGTCCAATCCTGTTCACCACCGGAGCTCAGTTTTCCTGTTCACCGGTTTTCTTTCTTAAACCCTTGGTAAGTAACTTTCTAATTCTTGGTTAGGCTAGTGGGTTACTATTGGCATGTCTAGGGATGGATTAGGGCTGTAGATAGTTGGTTTAGTGGTTGTATAAGCTTGATTTGTTTAATGGTGCAAGTTTAATGATTCTCGGATTTCTGGTTGTTATTATACCTTTGCGCTTTGTTATATTTTTGGTGATCATTGTGGGCCGAATATGAGGAAGTATTCTCATGGAATTTGTTCCTAACATCTTTAAGTATAACATACTTTAATTTGGGAATTTTTTGAAGTCATTTGAGGCCATTCGGAAGTCCATCTTTGGACCGAAATAAGTCTGTCGGAAACACTGTTCCTCCGACCTTTGGATCTGTTCGAATTTTTATAAATTTTTTCAAACCTATTTTCAAAATACTTCCTTCACAAAAATTGTTAAAAACACTTGTTTCTATGACATATAAAAATTTCAGAGCTTTCCAAAATGATTTGGGTATTGAATGAGTTGTATTTTGATGGTTTGAGGGGCTATATGAGCGAACCGGATTCTGTTCGGATTTGAGTATCAAAACGAGGCGTTTACAGTTAGAACTGGATTTTGTGTCCTCATGAAAAATATTTATCAAGATATTTTATACAACATATCCAAATTTCAGAATTTTTAGAGTTGATTTACTATTTATTTCAAACGGATTTCGGTCACTGTACAACTAACCAATTTGACTCCGATTCTGTGCATACTCGATTTTTCTCTCTCTCGGGGGCTTTTCAGAGATTTTGTTACAAAAGAAAGGTGAGGCTTTTTAATTGATGAGTACAGACTTAGTTGGCATTTGGTTAATTCATAAAGATAAGAATCGGTCATGGTTGTTGAGTGTGTGCATGGTCACAACATGTTCCATCTAGACGGGGGTTCTAGACGATGTTCGACAGGGGTTTGGATGCCGTTTAGGTGGGGGTTCTAGACGTTGCCGATCACGGTGGAGGTTAGATCGATGCTCCTTTATTGAATGCCGTCTGGGCGGGACTTTCGGACGTTGCCGTCGCTGAAGTAGCGGGACGATGCTTGGTTACGCCAAAAGACCAGCGAGGGTTCGGTGGCCCAAGGGGCCATTAATAATCTGGACATTTATAATCGTGTGTTAAGCATTGGGAAATGTAATGTGCTTGTGTTGAGCATGTCTGGATTAATAACCGTTTTGTACATTTTTATGTCATGTGGTTGTATCATGTGCTCGAGGAGCGAATTGCCATGTTATGGCCGTATTCTAACGTGCAAGGGCGTGTGCATGTGCCAAGGCGAGGTAAGAACACCTGTGATTGTCTATGGTATGTTGTTTGTTAGAATTGCACGTTTAGGATTGTCCGAAGGTACATGTTAGCCTAAGCGAGGCTTAGGTAGTTACTTATTGAGAAGTGTTCTTATGGTTATATAACCAAACCATTTCAGACCGGCGACCATAACTGATCCGGAGATGCCACAAGGGTACTGTGATGATCTAAGGATGGGATTATTCTCCTCGTCTCTTTTTGCAGTACCCCTTTTATAGAGGAGTTAAGCTTACCCACCACCCAATCCTTTTTGTTATGAGTGATATCTAGATGGTGGCCTCTAGTAAGGCTTGTAATTGCTTATTTGTGTTTAACAATATGTTTATAAAATGTAATTATTGATGTGTTTCGATTGTCTCTCTATTATCCCATTGGATTACATGTTGTATGGAAAGTTCGTTTTGCTTCCGCTTACTCTATTCGTTAGCGTTCGATTTGGGTTGGCGACAAATCCTGGGATGTTGCATACTTGACGACCTTGGAAAGATGTTGACGTGCTCGCGGGGTTTGGGGCGTGACAGCTAGCCACCACAATTTGTATCAAAACCTATGCTCATTTAATTTGAAGCATTATTTGACTTCTTGAGTTAATGATCTATTATGACTAGCATGCTTGGACCAGACCTCTCTATTTCAATGGGTTAGACTATGACAATTGGATGAACAAAATGAAAGCCTTTCTTAGATCTAGATATCCCTTAATGTGAGAAGCTGTACAAAATGGAGTAAATGTTGCAACACCTAGTAGAATTACTACTACAACTATAACCAATGAATCAAGAGACTCACATGAAAGAAGAACTCTAGCCCAGCCAACCATCACTCCTTAAGATCTCGCAAAACAAGAATTAACGGATGCTATTTATTCTCTCTCAACTGTGCATTATCTCTTGATGAATATAATTGCATTTCTTCTTGTGAAATAGCAAAATAGATTTGGGACACACTTTAGGAGACCTTTGAAGGAACAGACAGAGTTAAGGAGACCAGGACAAATGTTCTCATGGGCAAATATGAATCTTTCAAGATGAAACCAGTTGAAATTGTCACCGAGATGTTCACAAGATATACAAAGATCATTCATGGACCCACATATCAAGGAGAGACATTCATACCTACAGAAAATGTGAATAAAATTCTGCGAGGACTTTCCAAAGAATGGAATAATGTGAAGACTTTCATTCAAGAAACATAGAGGATCATGCCTCTCACTGTTGATGAACTGATTGGAACTCTAATGGCATACAAAGCAGAATGTGTGAATGATGAAGAAGATCACAACGGTAAGATATAAATTTCTTTAAAATCTAACATTTGCCATACAGGTGAAACAGATTTAGAAGCAGATGAAGAAGACAATGAAGACGTGGCTCTAATGAAGAAGTTCTTAAACATGGTCAGAAACGAAATGAACTTCAAGAGAAGAAAATGGAACAAGTAGCCTAAAGAAAGAAAATTCTTCAAGAACTATGAAGAAGGTAAGGACATTATCGGTTTGAATGCAGGAAATGTGCGCACATTACACCAGATTTTCCACTTCTAAAGAAGAAGAAAGGAAAGTTCGAAAAGAAAAGGAAAGCTCTAAAGGAAGAAACCTAAAGCGACACTGAGTGCGAAAAGAGTGACAAAGATGAGTATGCAAACATTTGTTTAATGGCAGACTCAGAATCGAAGGAAGAAATCAAGGTAAGTCATCCTAAGTTCCCTAATGAAGTATTTGAATATATTGAAGAATTATGCTTAGAATATAGATATGCTCTTAAGAAAATCTCCGAGTTAAAGAAGGATAATACGAAGTTGAGGCAACGGAATCTTTCAAATGAAGAAAAGATTGTTGTTTTAAACAAACAATTTTCGGATATCAAGGAAAAGCGAGATTTGCTAGATAAAGAAAACGATTCTTTCAAAGAGGCTATTTCAAAAGTTTCCAAAAGTTCCCGTTTGGTTCAAAAACTTTAAAACACATTCTTTCCATACAAGTTTCATATTACAATAAATTCGGACTTAGCCTTGAAAATAATATCAAAAATGATTTTCCTAGTCAATTAGAGACTAAGGCATCGTCCTTCAAAACAATGTTTATAAAAATCGTTTTAGAAAACAATTTGTAAAACCTGCTGGCTGGAATTTCTATAAGTGCTCAAACGGTGGGGATACAAATCATTTCAAGCAAGAATGACCAAAAGTTTAGAGATCAACCAAAGGGATTTTCTTGAGATTAGAAAATCTTTTAACGTGAAAGGACCCAATAAAAACTTTCGCATTACAATAAATTCGAACTTGGCTTTGAAAAGGATATCAAAAATGATTTTCCAGAAGTCAAGAAGAGAATAAGGCATTGTCCTTCAAACAATTTTCACAAAAATCATTTTAGAGAACAATTTGTAAAACCTGTTGGCTGAGATTTCTTTAAGTGCTCAAACTATGGGGATTCAAATCATTTCAAGCAAGAATGCCCAAAAGTTTAGAGACTAACCAAAGGGATTTTCTTGAGATTAGAAAATCTTCTAATGTGAAAGGATCCAAGAAAATTTTGGCACCAAAAAAAAGCATGAACTTGTAGGTATCAAGGAAGTAAAGCAAATGGTACCTAGATAGTGGATGTTCAAGACACATGATTGGAGATCCAAGTAAATTCATTCAACTTGCAAAGTTAAATGGAGAAGGTGTATCTTTTCTTGTACAAGCATAGATGATTCTCAAACTTTCACCAGGTGCAGTCATGAGAATATCTACCTACTGGATGTGGAATCCAATGATATCAAATGCCTCGTCTTTATAAAAAATGAATGTGATCTTTGGTATAGGAAACTTGGACACATTAGTGTCAAGCAAATTTCAAAGTTATCTTTCGAGAACTTAGTGCGTGGCTTGCTAAGATTGAAGTTCGAAAAATCTAATCCTTGCTCTACCTGCATACTAGTCAAACAGGTAAAGAGCTCATTTAAACCTATAAAACATGTTTCTACTAATCGAGCCTTGCAATTGCTACATATAGATATATTCGGACCAACTTGAAATCTAAGCCTTGGTGGTAAGAAGTATTGTTTGGTTATAGTAGATGGCTATATCAAGTTTACTTGGGTTTCTTTCATGCACACAAAAGTGAAGCAATTTCTTATTTTTCAAAATTCACCAAGAACGTCCAAAATGAAAAAGGTTACATTATTTCTTGCATTAAAACTGATAATGGGGAAAATTTTGACAATCAAAGTTTCTCTCATTTTTGTGATGAAAATGGATTTCAGCACAATTTTTCTTCTCCATACTCCTAAAAAAGATGGAGTTGTTAAAAGGAAATATCATTCCTTACAAGAAATTACGAGAACTTTTTTTATGGAAAGCAAAATTCCCTCTTATTTTTGGCAAAGATGTTTCAACTGCATTTTACATTATGGATTGAGTTTTTCTTAGACCATTACTTTAGAAAACCCTCTATAAGCTTTACAAATTTAGAAAACCAAATGTTTCATATTTTCGTGTGTTTGGTGGCAAGTGTTTTATTCTTAAGAATGTTAATGATCGTTCTGGCAAGTTTGACAAGAAATCAAATGAACGGATATTTGTTGGTTATTCCATAATAAGCAAAACTTACAGAGTTTACAACAAAAGCTCTTATGAAGTGGAAGAATCAATTAACGTGATTCAAATAAAGTCATCCTTTGGTGAATATAAGCGAAGAACTTGGATATGCTCAGGAAGCTGGAACAAGCGTTGATATCAATTAGGATGTACCTTCAAATGAAAAAGAAGCAATTCATGAGAAATTGGACAAGTACTGGAAGTATAAAGCTAGTCATCCAAAGGAGCAAGTACTTGGAAATCTGAATGAAGGAGTCAAAACCCGCTCCCCTTTCAAAGAGATGATGAACACAATGGCGATTACACCATAAATCAAACCTAAAGGAATTGAGGAAGCACTATCGGATGAAAGCTAAACAGAATCAATGCAAGAAGAATTGTTGTGGGGATCAGAAAGAAGAGATGAAATTTCTAGGTGAGGCGTATCAGTGATGCTGTCTTAAAGGCAATGATTTCCTCGATAGGATTCATGATCCAAGCCAGTATGCTCGGATGGAAATTCTATCCCCAGACAACGATCTTTCTCACTTATACTGCGGACTAGGCCAAGGATGAACACGATTCTAAGTCTTGAAAATGATGGTCAAAATGGAGTAGATGTTTTGACTGACAATGGAAGTGACGAACAAAGAGAACAGGGACAGAACAGAGAGTTCTATATATTTTTACTAGTTGATCTGCTCGGTTTTTATACAATTTTAAGAGACACAGACAAATGAAGACCATTCTTCGTTCGAATGGCCACATGAAGGCCACCGTGGGAAGGCAAATTCATTGTAAGGGGAGGAAACTGATTCCCATACCGATGGCAATAAACTAACTAGAGGTGGATATCCTTGAACCATTGTGAGACAAAATTTAATAGTTGAGAGACCGAACCTTAATCTCAAACTACTAATTCAGATATTAGTCATATTGCACAAGACTTGTCAGTTCTTTTAAGACACTACGTTATAGGTCACGCACTTATTATCACATTGACTTACTCAAGATATTATCCGCTTTAACCCATTCCACAAAGAACTTGAAGGTTTTGCCCTTTGGTGTACAGGCAGGCACATTCCCAAAAGGTCATCCATGCTAGTAGTCTTCTAGTAGAGTACTCTTAACTTTGGAGTTCCAAAACAAATCTTTCCGTTAGTTAAAAGGCGCCTCCGTGAGTCAATTCAAGTTTATATTATATATATATATCCCAGAACGCTTTCTGCTTGTTTGGTGTACAATTCGATTCATTTTTACCTCTTTCGCCATATTCCAAAAGCATACCAGGAGCCGCTTCTTGTCCAACCCTTTGACCACAGCAACCACTCCCTACCCTCGTCGGACTAAGTAATTATAAGTCCACTAGCTTCCGCGTGGTTTGTCTCCAAACCACACACCTATTGGTGTGGGGTCCCGCCTTGATACCATATTGGATTAATTCACTCGAAGTATTGTCCGCTTTGGCCCATCCAATATCGAGTCTCACGGTTTAATTCTTTGATGTACATAAATGCACTTGCCCAGGTGGTCACTCATCCTGATAGTGCTCTAACCTAAGTACGCTTAACTTTAGAATTCAAAAGCAAAGCTTGTTGTTACGTCAAAATGCGCTTCCATAAGTTAATTTCAGTTTTAAAATATATATCTTAAGCACGCTCTCTGCCTATTCAGTGTGACATTCAGTTCATTCCTACTCACTTCACCATTCAAGAAGCTTGCCTCTTGCCAAGAGTCACTTCTTGCTCAAGTCCTTTGGCCCCGACGACCACTCCTCATTCTCATTAGACCGAGTCAATACACTTATCTTGGCTAGTGAGAGCTTTAGAGCTTCACCATGGTTCATGGGAATTGACCCTGACTTCCACACTCACAAAGTCAAATCCCATCAAGAGCGTTCGCAACCACCTTTAATGCTCCACTTGTGCTGTGGGTTCATTCCAAATAGTTAAGTTCAGCCTTACTTTGTTGCCAATGAACTACGTGCATTTTGCAATGGCAAGAAGACTAGTTATTTGTGTAAATTCGAGAATGTCAATCTGATACTTATCGCAAATTTACGCTGCATTGTTTATTATGAATAGAGGTCACCTGCTTTTGCAACAAAGCAATATATGTATACGAGTTAAAAAGTTCTATTTATGTCATTACAATGTCGTCGCTCCAGAAAGCCAAGGGAAGAAATTGGTCAATGAAAGCAAGGAGGGAGCAGAAAGAATATGGATTGTCTAGATTGTGTCGATACATGATCGGCTTATTCGATGTACATGGAGAGAGTCAATGTGACATTCTAAATTTTGACCCATTTTCGATTTATGAAATGAATGTATCTTCGATCCATTTTCAATTAAATCTCACTCGAAATTGATCACTCTCGAGTAGACTAACCGTTAGGGAATGGTTAGCTAAGAATCAAGTACGTGGACCTAAGAACTTGGCCATGGATTGACACTTCGATCATAATGATTGACGATGAGATATTTTGGGCCATTATAGGCCGATCCAAGGATGATTATGGAACAATTTGCAAATGCTGTATAATTGGAATGCGGGTGATTCCACTTGACTATTGTATGAATTTCAAATGATCCTAAACCTAATCCCAACGATCGCGTCAATCGGAACTAGTGATTGACCCTCGCAATTACATGATAACCGAGGTCACCATGACTCGAGCAAGCTTAGATGTGGCTCGATATTGAATCGGCCACGCGTCGATACGCGTAACTCCTAAAAGCCGCTCATTAGTTTAAGATATATTAAAGTCGCATTTGATTGATTTGGCCCATTAATTAGAATCTGAATTGGGTGTCGAACTTTCAATGTTCCATGACTAATTTATTGGACATTGTCTCATTAAGCATGGCCAATTATTGAATCACTTGAATTTATCGGAAAAGTGTAATTTGGACCGGGTATCAAAAATGACCGTTTTACCTCTCAAGATATTTGAATTCCTTTGAAAGGTTGAAGGGCAAATTGGACTTTGGTACTTTCCCTCCAAGACCGAAAGTTATGGACCCTTATGCCCCTCCTCTTCTTGCTTATTTACTTTAGCTTGTCATTTGTAATTTTTAGTAATTAGTGAGAGGAATTATGTGAGCCATTAGATCTTGGCTTGGGGAAGGGGAAGGATTCTAGACCCTTGGATGAATTAGTGGGGTTAGTAGACACCATATGTGATATTCTGAATTTCGATCAATTTTTGGGATTTATAAAACATGTATTTCGTCAATGCGTTTATAGTTAAATCTCGTCCGAAACTGATCACTCTCGGGTTGTTTTAAATTTGAGATTCGCTAAAATTGCATTCAATCGAATTTGACCGTTATTTAGAGCCTGAACTTAGGTATCGAATTTTTCGGAGTTTCGTGACGAATTTAATTGGACGATGTCGATATTAATGTAACCAGCCTCAAGATTGCCCGAAATTGTCGGAAAGTGAAATTTGGACCGGATGCGAATTTTGATCAGTATAACTCCCTCTCGGTTTATTTTATGTAGTGTCTTATGGCCTTTTCTTTAATTTCAATTTGGAATTTCATGGACCGCTGGATCGACTTCAAGATCGTTTGTGGCCATTGGAGTTGCACTCGAGTATTTTGTTTGACTTTATATATTCTCTCTCTCTCTCTCTCTCTCCCCGGTCACGTTCCTTCCCCCCTCTCTGCATGTCAGCCCCCCTCCCTCTCTCTCTCTTCTTTTTTCTTTTCTTTTCTTCTTCTTCTTCTCTTTCCCACTTTTTTAGCAGCGAACACACTTCTTCTCATCCATTTGCCACCGCCGTCGCCCCGTCATTTTTCGTGACCGTTCACTTTGCACCGCCGCTTGCCCGGTTCTTTGCGATAAATGCCTTGATCGCGGCTCGTCCATCCGGTTACCTCCCCGACACCCGAGCTGTCCTCCCTTCCCCTCCGCGTGAGCAGCAAGCTCGCCATCCCGTCCATAAAGGGCCAGCCCGCCCGGCTGCTGGCCAAACCCATCTGCCTCACCCGGCCGCTGCGATGCCACCGTGCCGCCTTTGACCACCAGCCTTGCCATTTCCTTGCAGGCTCCCCTTCCCCTACTCTAGCTTCCCCTCCCTCTTTTGCCCGGCCCATTTTGTCCACCACACCCGTTCGACCGGTCGCCCGCCATCATTTCTTGTATGGCTGCCCTCACCCGGCTCACCACTCGGACCCGGCTCCTCCTCATCGGCCGCCGTTGCCGCCGCACCTTCCCCTCCTCCGGCCCGCTTGCCCAGCTCGCTCGGCCGTGTCGCCTAGCTCGTCTGGCCGTGTCGCCTAACTTGCCAACCGTTCGCCCGCTCGTCGCTCGGCTTGCCTGGCCGCTCGCCGTTGCCGTGGCCGAGGGATGTGCCGAGGGCCTTGCCAACCAGCGGGCCGCTGTGCCCGTGCCTGCATCGAGCCACTGCTGCCCCGACCGGCCATTTGGTTGCCCATTGCTAGTTTTCCTTGGGCTTGGACTTAGGTAAATGACTTCCTAATTTTTACTTAGGACTGTGGGTATTATTAGACTTGTTTAGGCTTGCTTGGTGATGGATTAGGGGTGGTTTACAGTTGATATAATGGCTAGTTTAGTGAGCTAGTGTGGCTGGTTGTATAGATATATTGTGGGGATCTAGAGACCCTTTATGGGGGTTGATCTTGATTGAATTGAATACTAGAAATTGTGGGCTATCCTAGTAAGCATATAACTTGATTTGCGAAGTGAAATGTGATGAAATGGTGGGCGCGTGTGTGGCTGAATTATCGCGGCACTTGTGAGTGAATTTTGATGCTCAAGAGTGGACGACTCGTGTTGGTTTGTGGGCTAATGTGATGAGTTGTCGACTTGAAATTAGTCACTTGAAATGTGTTCGATTGGCGGTTGTGCAATGTGACTAGCTTGTGATGCTCCGAGGAATGAGTTTGGTACTTGCGTGGATTGATCGGGATGTTTGGCGATTGAGCGTATTAGGGTGTTATTTCATTATGTGATGGACATGGAAATTGATTGAATTGTGTGGCGCGTGTGCCTATCCAAATGTCCTGAGGAGTATTTATATGGGACTAAACCCGGATTGATCAGAGGGCTATCAACTTGAACCGTGTTTACGCAGGTGGTGAGAAAGGACCTGAGGCGTGGTTACGCGGGATGAATCCTGGACTGATCGGAGGGCTGCCAACCTGAGGTGTGTTTACGTGGATGGCAAGAGAGGACCTGAGGTATAGTTACGCGGGTCGAGAGAAATGTCCTGAGGCGTGGTTACGCAAGACGGAACCTGGATTGATCAGAGGGCCGGGCCTAAGGCGTGTTGACGCGGGCTGTGAGAAAGGACCTGAGGCATGTTTACGTGGGTCGTGCCTAGTTGGATGAATGTGAATGTGAAATATGTTTGGTTGAATTAGGTGAATGCACGTGTGTATGGCGCTCGGGTGATAGTGATATGTACATTGGGTGTTATTGCATTATAGTGATTTGACTAACGTGTAAAGTTGGCATATGATTTGCGGTGAGGTAAGTGTGTTTATGTGAATTCTAATATGTCAATTGTTAGATTGCATGTTTGGACTTGTCTGGTATGCATTGGCTTATGTGGGGTTTGGGTTGTCTACTTATTGAGATTTATTCTCATTGTTGTAATATAAACAATTTTAGATCTGCGACCGTGATTGATTTGGAGATGCCACCAAGTTACCTCGGGGATTGAGAACAGGTCAAGTTACCTCGTCTTTTGAGTGCCCCTTTTTTGTAGAAGAGTTAAGCTTACCAACCACCACCCTCTTTTGATGAATGTGGTTTGAAGTTAGTGGCCTGGGTTGATGTTGTGTATTTGTGAATGTTGTAAGTAATTGCAAGCTTATGTTATACGCTTATTGAATTGTGCAAGTGCTACCCCTCCTTCATTGTTTACTGTCAGGGTGTTAAGAGTCGATTCTGCTTGCGTATGTCTTTGTGTGTTTTGTATGGGTCAGCGACGCATCCTGGGACGTCATGTTCGATACGACCATTATAGGGCTGTCGCGAGCTCGTTAGGATTTAGGGCGTGACACCATACACTCCCTCTCTCTCTCTCACTCTAGTCACTCAACTCACTTCACTTTCTCCCTTCTCCTCATCCCTTTGGCTGGCTTATCCTCCTCCCTTGTGTGAGCAGCTACTTGCTCCACCTCAGCCAGTCACTGCTAGCCGCCGCCAATCCGCCGAGGTTGCTTCTGCTCCGGCGTCGCTACTGCTACTTTGTTGTGGTTGAGCTGCTTCTTTGCTTGGTCTTGCTTGCTTATTCTAAGAGTAAGTGCTCCCTATACCTTGGTTAGGATAATTGAGCTCACCGTCAATGAGCCTTTGGTGACCTTTTAGATTGGTTTTTGGTTCTGTGTAAAGCTCATATTATCCTTTATCAACATGAGCTCACTAATTCATAGCCGGACCACTGCCAACCGGCGAAAAATCGATCGAAAAAACATAATTTGTCACTGACCTAAACTAACATTTCCAGACTTCAAATCACTATCCTACTTGCCCTAGCCATCTAGTTCAATCAAAGTGAGCATAAAATCATCAAACAGGGTCAAAAGGTGACTAACTTGAGTGGCCTATGGCCACGATAGGCTCTTCGGCAAGGTTCAACAACGGTGGCCAACTCGGCTTAAGGAGTTTTTCGAACGAAAATGAAATCAAACAACAACAATCATGATTAGAAACTTATTTTAGGCATCAAGGAACTCAGAATCATTGAACAAAATTGCATGATTAACAATATCAAGCTCAATCTCATTTTCTAGGATTCTAGTAAAATCGTGATGAAGATCATACTTTACCTGCTTCATTGGGGACTAAAATGATGTTCCCGAGCTAATCAGTGCATGTGTAGCTGTTCTTCGACACCTGGACTTCAAGATAATGGCTTTGGCTTCGCCAAGGAACGTTTGGACAGGTCAGCTGAACTCAAGTTTAAGAGCTTTGCGATCATATCATCAGTAGCCACTCAAGGAGGAGATCCTTCCTGGATGATTGATTCGCCGGCGCCATTCAATCAATCGGCGCCGATCACTTGATCTGGAGATCTCTACTTCTCTCCCTCTCTCTATATTTCACACTCTTTCTTTCTCTATCTCTCTCTCTCTTCTCTCCGGAATATCGTCGAACACCTTCTATGCACAGTCACAATGTTTCTCTCTTTTTGTTGATCAATTTCCCACCTAAAAATTGCTACCACCGACCTTCGAATCGATTGCAACGATTCTCCGATGATAGCTGGAGATTCTCCAGCGTTAGTCGAGCTAAACACGTACTCATTTGATCGGCGAAGGTCGGTAAAGTGGCGGGCTTAGCAAATATTTTCTGGTTTTACGGCATGTTCGGGAACACCCGAGTGAAGAAGGTGACCGACTCGGATCGGGTTAGAGTTGACCGGGGACCGACAGGGCTCGAGTTAGTCTAAAATCACAAATTAAGCCCAATTTCGACCCAGTTTTTCGATTCAACCCCAAAATTGAATTCCTCATCACATTTCATGCCCAAATATATGATTTGCCCTAATTTTTATCGCAATTAAACCCAAGATTTTTAAATTGTAAATTCGGATCATTAGGGTTTTTGTCTAATTCAATATCTAGATGACCTGATTAGGAAAAATTGGTGCTAAAGTTGGATTACCCACACATGATTAACCTTAGAAATGATGTTCTCAGGGTTCGACAATTTCGAATTGATTATGATCCCCAATTTGGGTTTAAAATCCCTAATTTTCAATTGAATTTTGGAGCTTTCTAATTTCTTTGATAAATTGTTCAATTGGATTGACCATTATGCAATTTAGGGTCCTAGAATCATTTGTTGTGAAGACACAATGGTCTAAAAATGACTAAAAATGACTCAATTGAATTTTTGACTCAATTTGGGCTTGGTTTTACCCAATTTTGGGAAAAACACATTCCAGATTGAGCTTTTCCAAAATTGATGCTATATTAGTTAAATTGGATTTAAAATAAGGCTAATGACTATTTTTATGGAATTTTTGGATTCTACTTGCTATTTTTCTTGATTTTCTCCCTTATTTTAAATAAAAGAAGTTAAAGAAAAATTCTAAAAAATTTATTTTTGGTTTAAAAATAGGTTCCTAGGCTTGGCCAAGGTTCGTAATCCTAATTTTGAGATTTTTTGAGAAATTAGAAAAATGAGCTAAAAATGAGGTGTCAACATAGGGTCACGGCCGGTTTATGATTCGCCGGCGTTCTGCCATCTACGGCGGTGTTGGACACTCATGAGGGCACCCTTGACCCTCTCTCTGTAGTTCTCTCTCTTTGGTTTCACTCGATTTCGCTCTTTCTCTCTCTTGGGCATATGGTCGAGCAAGTAATGTTCATGATAACCACTTTTTTCAGATTTTTATTCCTCTTTTCCGAGTTGGTTTTGTCCTCTAACCGACTTCCAAATCAGCTAGGGATGATAAGGATGGACAGCTGGAGATTCAAGATTTGAGTCGGCATCTTGTTTAGATTCTCTAGCTATCTATCTTGTTTAACATGTGATGGAAATCGAGATTTGAGTAGGCAAAGCAATGGGTCAAAGCTGATTTTTTCTTCTTTTTCCCAGGTGCAGCAGTTGGTCGGGTGGAGAAGCAGAAGTCCCGAGTCAAGTTGGGTCAAACCCGATCGACCCGATTGACCCGACTAACCCAATTCAAGAAAATTCTCAATTTAAGCCCAAATTTGACCCAATTTTGCCAATTTAACCCCAAAATTGGATTCGTCAGTACATTTTACATCAAGATATGACATTTTTACAAATTTTTGTCACAATTAAACCCAAAAATTCCCAAGTTTGAATTTGGATCAGTAGGGTTTTTGTTCAATTGAGTATTCAAATGATCTAATTAGGAAAAATTGGAGCCAAAATTGAATTACCCATCACTTATTAACCCTAGGGAAGGTATAGTTCTTGATTGAAAATTTCGAATTGAATGGAATCCCCAATTTGGGTCCAAAAATCCCTAATTTCCAATTAATTTTTGGGGCTTTTTAATTCCTTTATCAAATTTTGTAATTGGTCTGACCAATATGCAATTCAAAATCCTAGAATCAATTGTTGTGAAGACACTATGACCTAAAAATGACTAAAAATGACTCAATTGAATTTTTGGTTCAATTTTGGGTTTGATTTTACCCAATTTTGGGAAAAGCACATTCTCAATTGAAATTTTCTAAAATTGATGCTGTATTGATGAAATTGGATTTAAAATAAAATTAATGACTATTTTTATGGAATTTTTGGATTCCATTTGCTATTTTTCTTGATTTTCTATATTATTCTGGCAAAAAGAAATTAAGGAAAAATTCTAAAAAATTCTAAAAAATTATTTTTGGTTTAGAAAAAGGTTCCAAGGCTCGGCCAAGGTTCCTAATCCTAATTTTGTGATTTTGTGAAAAATTTGAAAAGTGAGCTAAAAATTAGGTGTCAACATTTACACGTGTCAAAGGAAAATAATCACTTCACCAATTTTTCTTTTTCTTTTTTACAGTGCAACGAGGGCAATGACTGAATGTTTTATCTTGTCTTAGGTTATGCAGGGCAATAGATAAGAAGATGTATATCACAATGACATTGTAATGCTAGCAAAAAAAAGAACGACTTATTGTGACTACTTCGATGAGAATATCCTGCTTCAATGCAAGGACAATAATTAACAAGGCATAATCATGGTAATTCTTTATGACAACGATGAATTCAATCCACTTAGTACAAGACATATTCATAAGAATGTATGTATACAAATTTGTCTCTATTAATATTGAGAGAGAGAGGACCTCCATGTAATATTTTGAGTTATTTTCCATATTAATCATCGAAATTGTGTAGCTCATGAATAGATGAGTAACATCTAGACAATGGAAACCATTAGCTAAATTAATGTTTCAACAAATGCAAACCAATTCACATTTTTCCGGATTGTAACTGAGCATGTTAATTCACTACATTATCAACAGGATGAGTTTGACAATATCTTTTGGCCTTAAAAGCCAATAATAGCTTTTGGACAAGGTTTTTTAATTAATTTGATATCACCATTAAAGGCTATTGCCTTTTGAGTACCTCAGACAGTTATAACGTTTCTCCCAAAGTTACAGGCAAATGATTCCTAAAATATACTTAGAAAAGATCCGAAAGAGCCTCCCACCGAATTTTTAAACAAAAAGTTGGTGGAGAAACCTATAAGAAGAATCACTCTTATATAGACCACGCAAAACGAAATTCAATGAAAAAACAATTGAGGAGAAAAGATAAAGGTAGAGAGCCAAATCATGAACACAATGCAACTTATGGTGAAACTCCTCGTTCTAGGGCTATTTTGCACATGTAATATTGTGAAATGTTCTCCTGATACAACAGAGGTTTATCATATATGCAGTGAAAGGAGTTACCTTCCTCTGAGTCAGTATTTCTTTGACAGAAATACTGTCCTAGATACATTGTGTGGTGGTACACCAACCAATGGTTCCAATTATTATTATAGCCATAACATCTGTTATGGCCATGGTGCGTGCAATGGGGTATTGACAGAAGAGGATTGCTATAATTGTTTGGAGGAAGCTGAAAATCATCTGAAAGGCGAATGCGGCAGAAGCCTGGGTGCTCAAGTTCAACTTAAAGATTGCAGGATGAGATTTGAAGATTACCCATTTAGTGAGTAAATTATATGCTTCATGTCCATCCTGATAATAAAACCTATCCATGAAGCATATACTTCCCATATGTTATGTTTTATGCTATATTGTATTCTATGTTCAAGTTGCAAGCTGGCTACGGTTGTAGCCTATGGTGTACTTGTGTGCTTACGAAAAGTTTTAGTAAAATGTTTAAGTTAATAAATTGTACGGGTCTTGTTATCCACCGGTTTGCGAAAAGAGCAAATCAAGCTATTTGTGTTTGGCAGAAGGGCTCAAGGGAACTATATTCATAAGATTCTCCTTTTTCTAGAGAATTTCGCTTTATTTCACAGGAAGTGCTGCTCACGGAGAGACTTTGATATGCTTATAAAGAAGTCTCCAAACCGTTGACTAACACCTGTTAGAGGTAAGTGTTCCATTGAGTCGATGAAATAAGGGTATGGACAGATCCATAATGATAGACAAAGTTTATAATGGGTCTTTTGTTGATTTTGCAGAGGAAAGTAAATGACGAGGTATTTAAAAGTATGAACACTAGGAACTAGGTGTGTAAAGAATACTTGAACGGAATCGAAAATTTCGGGTCTGTTCGGTTTGGGTCTCATTCAATTCGAGTAATAAGTAAGGTAATTTGGGTAGTTTGACAGTTTGGTTTGGTTCGGGCCGGGTTCAGGGTCTTCTTTTTCCTTCTTCTTCCTTTCACACCCTCTGTCACAGCAACAACCTCGTTTGTATAATCCATGTAAAATGTAGAAAGTTCAATTCCATGGAGAATGGCTGGCTCCTGTACAAATTGTTGCCCGGTCCCCACATCATGTTAATGTTTTTCAAGGCATTTTCTAAAGATAAGTAACAATTTTTACTTTGATATATGATCTGGTGGAAGAGAAACCAGTACAGAAGGATTGTGCTTTAAAACTTGCGGCAAAAGGGGAAGTGAGATAATATTTTGCTCTGTCTAACTGTTTGTTATAAAAAGTTGCACGAAAGCCCCAACAAGCTGCTCATTTTACTATCTTATAGCGAAGAAACTCCACAAAATATTATTTCTTATTGCCAATTTTCGTAGGGGCCTATGTTTAATGCGTTTACCCCATTTTCTAAAGGTGCGCATGGGCCAGCCACATGGTGCGACCATTTACGAGCTTTACACCTATGTATAATATTCGCTTGGACAATAATCTTATTTGTTTTTCCAATAGCAATACTTATATGGAAAGGCGACCAGAAAATTAATTGATTCTGCCAATTGATTGCTTCAGCGATCTTTATCTATAATAACAAAGGGTCGTGCCTACTAATTTGAACAACCCATAAATTGTAAGGTTAATATTATGGAAAATCCCAAATTAGTACGCCTGCAACAAATTTGCTCAAAATTAATTTTTTTACTGCAAAAAACTCCAAATCGGTACACTTTTAACAAATTTATCCCAAATTAATTTTTTAATCACTAAAACTTCGAATGGATACACTTGTGGCAAATTTATCCTCCATTAGTTTCTGTTAAATTGGATTAATATAACAAAAAATCCCAAACTGGTATGGGTAATGTGAAATTTCGAATTTGGACCCATTTTTTAGATTTATAAAACATGCACTTCATGAGTGCACTAAATCTCGCCCATAACTGATCACTCTTGAATTATTTTAAATTTGAAATTTCGCTAAAATCGCATTCGATCAAATTTGGCCGTTATTTAAAGCCTGAACTTGGGTATCGAATTTCTCCGAGTTTCGTGACGAATTTAATTGGACGATGTCGATATTATTGTGGCTAGCGTCGATATTGTCCCGAATTATCGAAAAGTGAAATTTGGAGCGGGTGCAGATTTTGACCAGTATACCTCCCTTTTGATGTATTTTATTTAGTGTCTTTTGGCTTTTTCTTTATTTCGAATTAGGATTTTTGGTGGCCATTGGATCAGTCAACGAGATCGAATGTGGGCAATTGGATCGCACTTGAGTGTATATTTGACTTTCTCTCTCTTTCTCTCTCTCTCTCCACCTGCCCACGCATGTCCCCCCCTCCCCCCCCACACCCTGGTCACATCCCCCCCTCCCTCTGCCCATGCAGACCTACCCCCCCTCTCTCTCTTCCTTTTCTTCTTTTCCTTCTTCTTCTTCTTCTTCTCTTCTTTTCCTTCCTCTTCACAGCCGCTTCTGCTCCTTTCTTCTTGCTGCTCATCGACCAACCGCTACTCGCCAGGACCAACCACTATCGACCGTCGCCTTGTGCCCTTTGCTGTGCCCGACCCGCGCGCCCTTCGTCCGGCCGTTTCCCTCGACTCGACTATCCTCCCCTTCCCCTCCTTGTAGCGGCGGCTCACTTCCCGTGGCCGGGGCGGCGCTCCTAGCCATCCGCCCGGCCAGCCTAGCTCTACCCGGTGCCTGCGGTCCCAGCCCCCATGCCTTTGGCCCTTTCATCGCCCCATGACACCCCTCTCTCCTTCCCCTTCCCCTGTTTTTCTTCGCCTCAACTCCTCCCCTGTTTCACCTCGCCCGCGATCGCCGCATGTTGCCATTCCGACCGCCGTTGCTCCCACTAGCTCGCCACCACCACCCGGTTTTCTCCTAAATTTATTTTGTCGCCCCTGCGTCTTGGTAGGCTACCTCTCTGGCCTCTGCCGCCTCCGACCCCATTTGTGCTTATAGCTTGCACGGCCGTGTATTCCGCCATGACTTGCTTGTCGCCGGTCCACCCGGCTACCCCGGCTTCGGCCAAGCGCTCGCCCAACTCGGCGTCATTGTTGGTCATGTCGCCCAGCTCATGCAGGCCGTCGCCAGCTCGCCTGGCCACTGTCCTTGCTCGTCGTGCCCAACCGCTCGCCGATTGTGCTCAGCCGCTTGCCCGCTCGCCCGCTCGCCTAGCCTCTGCCCCGGCCGTGGCTGAGCTGTCAAGCCGCTCGTCCAGCTCACTTGGCCGCTTGCCCTGCTGTGGCCGAGCACCTCGAGCCGTGGTCAAGGGCTGTGCCAAGCATTGCCGGCCAGCTTGCCCGCTGTGCCCGCTCCAGCGCCAAGCCCGCCGTTGCCCCGACCGACCATTTGGCTCTCTTGCTGGTTTTCTTTGAGCTTAAACTTAGGTAAGTGACTCCCTAAACCTTACCTAGTACTATGGATATTATTAGACTTGTTTATGGGTTGATTAATATCGGTTTAGTGGCTAAGTTAATGGTATTATGATATTTGAATGTGGCCCGTTGGTAGACTAAATTGTGATGATATTGTGGCTTAATTAGTGGCTGAATTACGGTGGGTTCAATGGCTAGTTTGTTGTGGTATTTGTGGGTGAAATTGGATGCTTGATTATGGCTAACTTGAACGTTGGATTGGTGAGCTTATGACTGGAATTTGGATGTTACGATGTGCTAGAATGGTGATGGTGTAAGTATGTGAATTGTGTTATGGTTGTTTGGACATGGTTGAGTGATACCTGATTATGTGAAAGATATTGAAATGGATTGAAATAAGTAGCGTGTGTGTTTGCTTGACCAAGCCCGGATTAATCAGAGGGCTGCCAACCTGGAGCGTGTTGACACGGGTTGTGAGAAAGGACCTGAGGGGTGTTGACCTGGGTCGTGAGAAAGGACATGAGGGGTGTTGACCCCGGGTCATGAGAATATCCTTATGGCTCCAATGAACCTGCATATGTCTTATTCTTATAGTTAACTTTACTTTATGTGTAACAAAACATATCCTTAAAGCTAAGAAATGAATGCTCCTAGTCTTTTTTTTCGAGTTTTACATATTACCTTGAGATTTTAATCAAATATATGTATTCAACATGATAGCAACACATTCATAAACATTTTATTGAATGCAAAAGAATTGATACATATCAAAATGTTACAAAATATACCAAACACAGTTGTGAATTTTATTAGAGTGAAAACAAGACAATTTCCAAAGCCAAATGGCTTGAGTGGTGGTCGTAAAGCAAGCTATAAACTCCGCTTGTATGGTAAAAGATAATATAGATTTTTGTTTCTCGCTTTTCCATGACACTGCACCCCTTTCTAACATAAAGATGTATCGTATTGTTGACTTCATGTAATCTTGACAGCTAGCAAAGTCTGCATTCAAATACCTTAATATATGTAGGTCAAGAACATGTTTGTAAATCAATATATAGTGTCACGCCTCGAACCCTATCGAGCTCGCGACATCCCGTTTTGGTCGAAATGATGTGACGTCCTAGGAACGTCGCCGACCTAACCCAATCATTAGAGCCACATGCGGAAGCGAAATATATAAAACAAAACCCTGGACAAAAAGATGACGACAACGGGGTAGAACAACAGAATAGACAAACAACAATAACAGCATTTCATGCAATATTACTACACCACAAAAACTAACATTATATTACAAATATATGCAGCAGACTAGCATCCGAAATCACCGTTATAACAAAAGATCAGGGTCTTGGTTAACTTAACTTCCCTATGGGTCAACCCGATTTACACAACCCCTAAAATACCCTAGGGAAAACCTAAGGATCGCCCTCTTCCAATCTGCTTCTGAATCTCTGGCTTGAACCTCCGGAAACTCACCTGCAGCTCCACTGGGCACCAAAGGCAGCTCCCGAGACTTCCAAAACAAAGAGGCGAACTTCCCGGGTTTATGGCTGGGGGTTTGAAATTGTAGATTATACAACTATGAGACGAATCTCAATAAGTGTACAACCCCAAACCCCATGTAGGTACTCACGTACCGCCAGACAGAATATGTATCTCACACAACGATCAATCAATCTAACAATCATACACGAACCCATCTAGAACCCATCATGCACGTTCCTGCACATTAGACCATAATACAGCCAGCACATCACAGCAAGGAATCACAGACGCACACGTGCCTCAATTATAAGACAGAAACCACTTGGGCACGTCCCATACCGTGCCTAGTCCTTTCTACCCCATAATTAAGCATCACATCATGTGATACAAACACACTCGCACACTACTTACACCATGCGTCACTTTCTCAAACCTCGCATCTCAAGCCAATTTCCGCTCATTTTCAACTCTTCCACCACTACCACGCCTGCGTAAAACGCATTAGGCCAACGGTCTTCTGACCTCGTCAGGCATCGACACCCCGTCGGGCCGGGCATCGTCACCTCGTCAGGGACATCATTGTCCCGTGTAAACGAACATGCTTTAGGATGGAATCCTACACACACTTTCCTTCTACCGTACCCGCGTAAAACGCATCAGGCCAACGGTCTTCTGACCACGTCAGGCATCGCCACCCCGTCGGGCCGAGCATCATTACCTCGTCAGGGATGGCATCGTCCCGCGTAAATGTACACGCCTCAGGATGGATCCCTTCCAACCAATCCGACACTTCCGTACCCTTGTTCCACTCAAATCACACTTACACACGGCCAACAACTGCACGACCAAACACAATTTCACATTTCACGCACATTTCACAATTCACATACACTTTGTAAATATACATTCTCACCACGCAAGCACACCACACAATCATACACATATAACACGCGATCCCAAAGCATAATCACACATTCTTGGCATGCGAACACATTGCGCAATCGCACCGCCACACCATCACACCTCACGGCCACATGCTCACGGCACACAACCGCGCCACACGGCCACTCACACACAGCATACGGCCAATCCATACTCAGCCCACAACACTTTCAAAATAGCCTACAATCACTAACTCCTCAATCGATCAATTAAACCCAATTTAGCTATAACCATTCTAATCAATCACACAAATTATTCACGATCGCTCCACATATCACAGCCATCATCGAGCCTCCTAAACCTCACAAATTTCTTCACCTAATCAGTCCGTAACGACCAAATACTCAACTCTAACCTCAGCCCCAAAACAGCCCCTAAAACAGTCACAAAATGTACCTAAATCGAGTCCTAAACGAGCCTAGAAATACTCGAGGTCTTAGGTAGTTTTTGGGGGAGACATTTACCCTATAAAAACATGATAAGCTGGCTGGATGGTAGCCGAAAACAAATGGAATAGCAAAGCAGAAGTAGCGACATCGCCGGGACGATGGACGGACGATGGATACTATGATACCGCATTTAATAGCAACGCATGTGGCATATGGACAGCAGAAATGTCACGGCGGCAGCAGCTCGGCTGTTCGAGCTCCGGTGCGGTGGCGGCGAGCTCCGGCGTTCCTTTGCCGAGAGAGAAAACAGGGGAGAAAGAGAGAGATCGGGGGAGAGGAGAGAGAGTGGTCTGGCCAGAATGAGAGAAGAGAGAGAGAGAAAATCTAGTCAAATATTGGGGCTAAAGGGCGCCACGTGTCGCGATCCGGGAGTTTTGACCAAAATACCCATAATCCGACAGCCCTCGTTCAATCCTATCCAATAATTGAGGGGCAAAAGAGTAATTGGGTCCAATAATGTAGCTGAAAATCCTTAATAATTATCCCAAATAATTTCTCAAAAATTCGGAACCGAAACTGGTCTAGGGGCAAAATGGTCATTTTTTCGGTCCTAGGGCAAAATTCCGATTTTCATCTAAATCAACTCTAAATATGTGTGGCCAACATAATATGGCATCGGAATCGTGAAAGTAGCTTCCTAAGCCCTCGAAAATCGATTGCAAAGTTCTGGAAATAAAATAATATTATTTTTTTCTTCTAAGCCAAAATTTAAATATTTGACTGTAACGACTCTAAATGTGTGTGGCCACCCTAAAATGGCATCGGCCTCGAAAAATAATCTCATACGACCTCAAAATCAATGTCGGTGTCCCAAGGGGCAAAATCGTAATTTTCCCAGTCCCGAACCGAAATCCATTTTTTTGCATAAATGGGTGGCTCCAAGGTTGGCCAAGCCAAAAACGTCATCAGCCGCTCAAAATTGTCACTTTCAAAATTCTCAATTCCCAGGCCTGAATTCCAAGAAATGACTAAAATCGAACAATCGCGACTTTAGCTTATCTCTGGCTAACGGGTGGCTCATTGGGATTACACGCTCTTGACCCGTGACTGACACTAAGTCAAATCACGTTTAAGTTTACTCTATCCAGGACAACCTCGATTATCGTATAATTGAAAGGGTCTGTCGCTAGTTCTTTTTGGACACGATCAATCAAATACACCGGTCTCTGTTGGTTCAAAACATTCCCTCGTCAATCGATATGGTCGAAGATCAAACCAAGGTCGAGTTCTTTGGTCGTGCTAACTCAATCCCATGCTAGCCTTACCCCTAAGGTTAGTATCCCGTGAATGCGCTGTTCCGGATAAGATCTCATTATAGTGCATGGATCAAAATTCATTTCTTAAATCCTGGGAAAAGAATCGAAAATTCAGACTGTTACATATAGTTTATTATCTTCTTCAAGTACCTCAAAATCTTCTTGGCAGCAACCCAGTAATCGTCAACCACCCATCATATCTGACTAGTTTTCCTCTTGTCAAGGCCTACATCCTTGTAAATGTCATTCAATGAGCATTATAAAAAGCATCAATTTAACCACAATTTTCCTAAAATTATAACTACTTTAATAAAAACATCAACAATCATCGGGTTGATATTAAACCATAAATAGTTATGAAATCATCAAAATACCATATGAATTTTCCAAACACTCAACTCGCAGAAAATGCGTGCACAATCATGCTGAGAATGAAATCTAGAGAGAGACCCTAGGGATTATTGTGACTTACTATGGTAATGTTCATGTTTCTGATTGGTAGATTACAAGTTATAGATAATACACATAAATTCAAACTTAAATAAATATAGATATTGTAGTGTCCATGTTTCTAACCTATTAAGCAAAAGAGTGGTTGAATAATCACACTCTTGAGAGAACAATGATTCAAAATTAGATGTAGTTAAGGTAGACTAGAAATAATCTTTTTTTTCTTTTTTAGTACATCGGGAATAGTTTAAACGGCAACCCGATCTAGGTAATGATTTTGTCCATAATTGTGATTAAGTACTTTGCCGGCATCTCACGAAGTTTATATTTCTTTGGCGGGGGCACCAAATGATACCTGGAATTGCCATTCAAAGAGCAAAATTCAAATGCACGAAGAATTTGCCAACCTCAATCATTTTAGAAGGAAATTAGTATAATATTAACGATGTCCATTAATGATTCTAATCACATAATAACTATTATTAATTAATGTTCCATGGATCTTGTGATATCATGAATTTGCATAACATGAAAATGGATTACCCAAATTTTCTTTTATGGCCTTAACTTTAATAACAATTTGACATTTTGATCTAATAATCTTAGTAGTAAATAATGGTATTTTACTCGCCTCAAAGGAAAAAAAACACTTCCACCAATTTCTTTTTTTGTACTGTCCAACGAGGGCAATGATAGAAGGTATTGTCTTTTTTTTGGGTATGCAGGGCAACAAATAACAAACTGATGTATATCACAATGACTTATTGTAATGCTGGCGAAAAAGAACGACTTATTGTGAAGACTTCGATGAAAATATTCTGCTTTAGAACAAGTACAAAAATTAACAAGATATAATCGTGGTAATTCTTTGTGACAGCGACAAGTTCAATCCATTTAGTACAAGACATATTCATAAGAATGTATGTCTACAAATTTGTCTCTCATAATGAGAGAGAGAAAGGACCTACAACTAATATTTTGAGTTATTTTCTGTATTAATTATCGAAATTGGGTATCTAATGTATAGATAGATAACACCCAGTCAATAGAAACCATTGCCTAAATTTATGTTTTAACAAATGCAAACAAATTTTCACATTTTCCGGTTTTGTAACAGAACATTATAGTTCACTACGTTACAAGAGGATCAGTCCATCTAACAATATTTGTTTGCCTTCAAGCCAATAATAGCTTTTGCACAAGATTTTTTTAAATAATTTAATTTCACCATTAAAGGCTATTTGTCTTTTGAGTGTCTCAGAGAATTATAAACGTTTCTCCTAAAAATGCATGTTAAATGAAATATGATCTAATCTAAAATGATTGCTAAAATATACTTAGAAAAATCTGAAAGAAACTCCCACCAAATTCATAAACAAAAAACTTGGTGGAGAAACCAATAAGAAGAACCAATTTTATATAGACCATGCAAACCGAAATTCAATGGACAAAAAGTAAAGGTAGAGAGCCAAACCGTGAGCACAATGCAACATCCGGTAAAAATCCTCGTTATGGGGCTATATTGCACATGCAATATTGTGAAATGTTTTCCTGATACAACAAAGGTTTATCATATATGCAGTCAAAGGAGTTACCCTTTTTTTCTATCAGTATTTATTTGATTGAAATAATGTCCTATTTGAATTGTGGGCTAATACACCAACCAATGCTTACGATTATTATTATAGCTTACACAATTGTTATGGCGATGGTGCGTGCAATGAGGCATTGACACAACAAGAATGCTTTGATTGCTTGGACAAAGTTGAAAATCTTCTAAAAGGCGAATGCGGCAGAAGCTAGGCGCTCAAGTTCAACTTAAAGATTGCAAGATGAGATTTGAAGATTACCCATTTAGTGAGTAAATTATATGCTTCATGTAGATTTTGATTATAAAATCTAACTTTAAAGCATATGCTTCACAAATTTTATAATGTATCCCATGTTGTATTCTGTGTTCAAGTTGCAAGCGGACTACAATTGTATCCTATGGTGTACTTGCGTGCTTACGAAAAATTCTACTAAAATGTCTAAGTTAATAAAATGAGCGCCAGCTTGAAAACATCAAATCAAGCTTTTTGTGTTTGGTAGAAAGGCTCAAGGGGAACTATATTCAGAGATTTTTTTTTCTAAAATATGTTGATTTCATATTAAATGGAGTCTAACATCCTGAATTCGACCCACTTCCGAGATCAATGAAATAGATGATTATTTCTTATTTCATTCTAGTAAGTTTCGCCCGGAATTGATCAATCTCGGGATACTAACCAATAGGGAATGGCTAACTAGGAAAACAGTACGTGGACCCAAGAACTCGATCGTGAATCGAGCCTGATTCTGAGGAATGACGAGGGAATATTTTGATCCATTGTGGGCCAATCTAAGGAGAGTGATAGATTTGGTTTGGCCAACGAAGTGTAATCGAATCGTGGGTGATTCAGCACGACCCAGAGTGTTCGTGACGAACGATCTCAAACTTATTCTGAACGATCGTGACCCCCGGAACTAGCGATAAATCCTCACGTTCTCTCTGAGATCGAGACCGTCGCGACTCGAGTAATCCTAAGTCGATACGCGTAACCCCTGAATAGCCACCCGTTAGTGAGAGACGCTAAAATCACAGTTGAGTGAAATTGATCATGGAATTGAGTCCAGACTTGAGTGTCGAATTTCACAGACGCACGCGACTATTTTGCAAGGATGACGTCATATTAGTGTGGCCAATCATGTTTGGGATCGGTATGATTGAAAAATAGAATTTCGGCCTGGGACCGAAATATTACCGTTTTGTCCTTGGACCCATAAGCCTTGATTTCGAATTTTGGGATTTAGTTTGGACTAATCAACCTCTATTATTGCCAGAATTGATGGTCTAATTTGCCCCTAGATATTTTGGCAAGATCCAATGCAAGCTTTTGATTATTGGACATCATGGTCATTTTGGTGGATTAGTTGAACCACCCCCACTCACCCATTCTCTCTAAAACTCTCTCTCAATCTCTCTCTCTCCTCACACTCTCACCATTCCACCTGGCCACTCCTCCCTCTCTCCCTATCGCCACTTTCATCCTCTCCATTCTCTCCTTGGCTGCGTGAGAGAGCCGTCGAAGTAGCCACCGCCACCGCGGCCACGCCGCCACCAGTTGGAGCCACCGTCCACTCCCCGCCTTGCACCACCCTCACCCGACCTTTCCAACCACCCCATTCTCTCTCTCTCTCCTTCCCCAGCCGCGTGAGCAGCCCTGCCGGTGCAGCCGCATGCTGCCACTCGCCGGAACGCCGCTGGCCGCTCGTCTGCTACACACTCACCACCACAACCACCCCTAACCTTTCTCTCCTCATTTCCATCTCACCACCAGCACCACCACCCTCCTTCGCCGCCCAACCCAACCGTGAGAGCCACCGGCCCATCGTTCGCCGCCGAGCGCCGCCGTGAGGATTTCCAGAGCGCTGCTACTGAACTGGCTTGAATCAACCGTCGTCTGACCCATTTTCTCTTATGATTAGCCCACATTTGAAGCTTAGGACCTTGTGAGTACAAACCCTAAATCCTAATTAAGATTATGTGCACTTTAGACAAGTTTTAGGGGTTAATTATGGTATTTTAGGGGTTAAATTGTGGAGGATGATTAGGGCTGAGTATGTGATGTTATTGGTGGCTTAGTGTGGTAATTTTAATGTGATTTGGTGGCCTAGAATGGGTTGAGTAGTGGCTGTGCATTATGGCTTTAATTGGACCTTGTTCGGCTAATTTAGGGCTTAATTGTGGATTGCCGTGCGTGCCTTGGTTTGTCCATGTAGTGGCCAAATTATGCATGAATAGGAATTTATTATGTGATGCCATGTTGTGTGCTAGATGTGACCGAGAATTGAGAGGCTTGGCAGGCCTTGAGTGTGCGTAGTTATATTGGTTTAATCGCATGAATTTGGGTGCCAATTACATGTTGGGGCTGATTTGGATTAATTGGTTCATCGAGCATGGCAAGATGTGAGTTGAGCATGTTGTGGCATTAATTGAGCATGTGGTTATGTTGGAATTGAATGCTCAGTGTGAAATTTTACGAATGCCGAGCGTGGACGTTATGGCCATGAGTGTGCACATTGGGCATTTGCATAACACGTGCATATGCGAGTGTACATGAATGGCATGAGCATGTGATCAACTAAAATGCCCTGATACGTTTTATGCGGGGTTCAGATAATAATTGGTGGTAGGAGTACGTGTGATCACATAAAACCCTGATGCGTTTTACACGGGGTATTGAACCCGTCCTAATGCGTTTTACGCGGGACGATACCCGGATTACTGGAAGATGGCCAACCTGATGCATTTTATGCAGGTGGTGTCATAAGCTTAATGCGTTTTACGCGGGCCAGAAATCGATCAATGAGTAAATGACCTAATGCGTTTTACGTAGGTCGGTATTTAATGGTAAATTGGCAAGTGTGCAAGTGTGCAAGTGTGCAAAAGTGCATCGATGAACATTAGCATGAGTATGAGCATGAGCATGTGCATGACATGCATTGTGGCCAAGTGATATTGCACAAGTGTCATGGTTGGATTCTGTATTATTATTGTTATTCTTATATGCCTAACCTGCAGGATCAAGAACATATTTGATTTGGGCTGAGGGCCTAAGTCGTTTGAATGTTGCATTGTGTGTTTGGTTTATATTTATCAGGAGGTGCATGTTAGCCTAGTTTAGGCTTAGGGGGCCTACTTGCTGAGATTTATTTTCATTATTGTCATAACCCAACTTTTCAAACCCCCGGCCTTAAGGATGGCAGGAGTGCCGATTCGTTTTGGGATCCCGCACCGCATAGAGTGGTCGGTGATCAAGTACCCCGTTGGGACCGGAGAAACTTACATTAGACATTTTACCACCGTTTGGGTCGATGTAGGTGGGCCGCAGTTCCAGGCTCATCAGTATTTGGGTTGGTGTTTTCGGGACCCATTCGGGGTTTATGGACCCCTTCGGACCTTTAATGTCCCGATCGTCGGGGTAAGCTAATGGGACCCGCAACATATGGATGGAGTGGGAGTCTGATCCCGAGTAGGAGCTGATGGAACTGGAGCCGGAGTCGGAGGGTGATTCTAAGGAGGAGCTAGTGGAGGTTGAGTTTGAGTCGGATTCTATGGACTCCGAGTCCGAGTCACATGACGATTCATCTGAGTCCTCGGGATCCGACCCAGTCTGGTTATCCTAGGACTTATCCTTGACCATAGTTAGGTTGGGCTGATACTTTTTAGATAGGAGCCCTTCTTAGTTTTAGTACCCTGACTGCCCGAGCCACATACCCTTTTTTGATGTTAGTGGCTGCTGACCCGTTTTGGTATTTTGTATATCTCTGTTATAATGAATATTGTAAATCCCTGTTATTAATTCAAGTTGTATTTATTGCTATCCTTGGTCATATTGTTTTATTTACGTACGGGTGTGATGTTGCTTCCTCATGTGCATGGATCTCTATTTTGGGTTGGGTGGGTGACGCGTCCTGGGACGTCGCATTAAATTTCGACCTCGGTAGGGTTGTCATGTACCGTAAGGTTCGGGGTGTGACATGGAGTGCTGCTCAGAGAGAGACTCCTATGTGCTTATGACATCCTCAATCTGACGCCGATTAATTACACAATATTGGAATTATTCGAACTCGTTTAGGTGCCAATCAAGAAGGTAAGGCCATCCTACCACATTGGACCTTGATTAATTATTTGAATGTTGCACATTATTGTACAATGTTCTTGATTGGTGTCCTATGATTAATTAATTTATAGTTTACATTTATGTGCAACTTCTAGAAGCCTTAATGGAGATGAGACAAAGTTTTAGTCTTATCCATTTGGCTTGGATGTCACTTTTGGAGGGGGAATTTGAGATGAGGACCCACTTGGTTAAGTTTCTAGATTTATCTTTCTTTTTTGAATTTCTTACATGTGCCTATTCTAGTAGGTATTATTACCTAAGTGGGAAACCTGATAGAGATATTTATAAAGGCTAAGCTAGCCCAAGCTTAGAACCATGAGTGAAAGTGCATTATTGAACTCTCTCTTTCTCTCTCCCTTTTGCAAGATCATTCAAGGATAACACTCGCACTTCTCACCCTCACTTCTCACTCTCACTTTCTCTCTTCCTCTCCCTCTCTTTTCTCCCTCATGCCACCACCATCTCTGGCCACCATCACCACCACCGTTCGCCATTACCAGCACCGCCAGCCATCACCACCACCGTGCTACACCGCTCGTCTGCTCTCCACCCCGCCACTCGTCGCCGTTCACGCCGTGCCAAGCCGCTTAATGCTCATTGGCGCCGACTGCGCCGTGTTGGTGCTCGTTTTTCGTCGCCATTTGTCTTTCCTCACTCGTAGTTCCGACGGTTTAGTAAGTGGTTCCTCTAAACCTTGGCTAGGGCGTTATTCTAACGCATATCGGTCCTAGGTTAGTCTTGGTTGAGCTTGATCCCTCATATGTGTTTGTGGATGTTCAAGTGGCTGTTGTATGATGATTTGGACCTTGTGGAATGAGTTTTGTGGGTTAAAGTTTGGTGGGTATCAACTAGGGCTTGAATCTTTGAAGTTTGGTTTGAAACTTGGATTTGTGTTTACTGTAACTCTTTGGATTACTATTTTTGTAGAGAACCTTGTGGGCCGAATCTGAAGTTGTGCTCTTCACAAAAGTTGTTTCTCACATCTTTAAGTTTAACATATTTTAAATTTGGAATTTTTGAAGGTCATTTGGATAGCACAAAAGCCCATCTTCAAACTGTGTTCAAATTGCCCAGAAATACCATTTCTCGGACCTTCTTGTGTTTCTGAATTTATATAAATTTTTATAGATCTATTTTCAACAAACTTCCTTCACAAAAGTTGTTAAGAACTTTTATGTCTATGAAATATAAAAATTTTGAAGCTTTTTAAGGTGATTTGTGTACTGAATCAGATGTATTTTGAGGACTGAATAGTCTGTTCGAACAAACTAATTTTGGTCTGACTTCGAGTGACAAAGACTTGAATGAAGATTGAAATGGATTTTGTGTTCTCCATAAGAAATGTTTATCAAGGTGTTTTCTATGACATATCCAAAATTTAGAATTTTTGGAGTTCATTTACTATTTATTTTAGAAGGATTTTGGTCACTATGCAAGCTGCCCAGATTTACCCCGATTTCATAGAGGTGCTATTTTCTTTCATGTGTGATCATTTTAGTACATTTCTGTGTATGCGGAAGTTAGATGTTCTAAGGGCGTGAGCATGAAACACTCTTGCATTGGCCTAAGTGGAAGATAAAAATTGGCTTGAGCGATTGATATGCTTGCTTGATCACATAAATGGTTTCGTACTCATATGACTACGAGGGATGATGCCTGATGGATTTCGGTTGCCGTTCGCGATGGAGGTCGGAATGATGCTTTTAATTGAATGCCATCTTCGAGTGAAGTCGAGATGATGCCGTGCCCGATGGGATGAGACGATGCCCGATTACATTGGAAGACCGCCAACCTGAGGTGTTTTACGTGGGTTGTGCCATGGCCTTGTGAGGTCGTAATAATTGAAACACATGTGGATGTATTGTGCATGGACCATGTGGTTTGATGTGTTCTTGATTAATATGCATGATTGTCGCATGTCGATGGAAAGCAAGACTTCACATGTGTATAGTTATGTGAACTTGATGTGCCATTAGGAGGTAAGAATTTGCATGCGACTATTGGATTGTGTTTGGCATGTTTCCAGTGCGAGGTTTCATCCTACTCGAGGTTTAGCGATTCTGCTTATTGAGATTTTCTCATTTGTTGTTGTTCACCTCTTTTCAGGCCCTTAGTATGGACACATAGATAGTATGTTTTGGGGTGCTATTGCACCAAGATCTTGAGGTAGTTGAGCATGTTGCATTGAGGACGGACACGATCTACGAGGAACACACCACCGCCATTTGGGTTGATGAGGGGCTCCCTAACTTGATCCCTCATCGCTTTAAAGCGTGGTATTTGTAGTTCGGGGAGGGGCGTTGGGGACCTCTCCGAGCCTTTGACGGACCACCGGATGCGTCTGGCTCAATTTTGTGGGACACTTCGGGGTCGAATGTCCCCGATGGCCTCATCAGTGATCCAGAGTCGGACCCTAACTACAACCCCGAAAAGGAGCCATAGCATACCCGAGCACGAGTGAGTCGTGTTATTTTTTAGGAGGCCCTCGTAGATAGAGGAGATAGATCTAACCCCAACCCCTTTTGTTTGGATCAGAAAAAGGCCCGTAGTTACGGGTTTGTATTTTGCTAACAATCCGATCATATTCATGCATATATATGAAGCATGCTTTTGGTGAATGTGTTTCTTATGCTATCCCTATTGTTGTTGATGTTGGTTGGGTGATGTTGTTTATGTTTCCACATGTGCTTGTTCGTTAGATAATACGATGGGTCGGCGACACCTCCTGGGACGTTGCAAACAAATGACCTCTTTACGAGGGGTGTCGTGCGCCCGGGGCTCGATGGATAGGGTGCGGGGCGTGACAGTGCCTATGGAGAAGTCTCCAAACCATTGACGAAAACCTGTTAGAGGTAAAAGTGTTTCACCGAGTTGATGAAAGAAGCGTGTGGATGGATCCATATGAATCAATAAAGTTGTGAAGAGTCCTTTGTTGATTTTGCACAAGAAAGTAAATGACAAGGAAATTAATAGTACGAACATTATGAAGAATCGTTATGTCACGCCCCGAACCCTAACGAGCACATAACATCCTTCCGAGGTCGTCAAGTATGCGACATTCCAGGACTTGTTGCCGACTCAATCAAAACACTAACGAGCAATGCATGCGGAAGCAACTCGAATTCTCCATACAAGACATTTTTATAAACATAACATCGATTACAATACATACATTTGCAAGTCTTCTACGAGGTCACTAACTACGAACCACACACAACAAAAAGGATCGGGTGATTGGTAAGCTTAACTCCTCTACAAACAGGGCATCCAAAAAGGGGTGAAGCATCAAATGCCCAATATCACCCCCGGTCTTCAAATTCTCCATACAACATATAATCAATGGGATAATAGAGAGACAAAGAATACACGTCAACAAAACATTTTTATAAACATAACATCGATTACAATACATACATTTGCAAGTCTTCTACAAGGTCACTAACTACGAACCACACACAACAAAAAGGATCGGGTGGTTGGTAAGCTTAACTCCTCTACAAACAGGGCATCCAAAAAGGGATGAAGCATCAAATGCCCAATATCACCCCTGGTCTTCGAACTGCACATGACGACTATCCGTCACTCCAAGCCTGAAAATGTTTAACAATGGGAGATGAGAAAAATCTCAATAAGTAACTACCTAAGCTTTGCTTAGGCTAACGCGTACCTCCGAACAATCCTAAACATGCTGTTCTATCAATCAATGTGCCATCACAAACACAGGCATCTTTACCTCGCCTTGGCACATACACAAGCCCTGCATGTTGTAATGCTGCCATAACATGGCCAATTGCTCATTAAGCAAGTACAACACAATTCAAGGCGTAATCAAGCATAACACAGTTAATAATCTAAACATGCTCAACATTGAATTTAGTCATGGCATTCCCCAATGCATAGCATACAATTAGAGATGTCCAAATTATTAACAACTCGCGTAACACGCATCAGGTCCACGGCACAACCCACGTAAAACGTATCAGGCTGGCGGTCTTTTGGCACAACCAGGCATCGTTCCGCTACGTCGGCGACAGCAACAACCTGCGTTAAAATGCATCAGGACATCATTCCATGAGGAGCATCAATCTGGCCTCCACCGCGATTGACATCCAGGCTCCCGTCGGGCATCCAATAAATCGGGCATCCTCTCGCATAAAATGTATCAAGACGGGTTAAATCCCCATATAAAACGCATCAGGGTATTATATGATCACACAAGCATTCAAGCACTCAAACTGATTCTTATCTTTTCAATTAGCCACAAGTGACTAACTCCGTACTTATCCGACAAAATGCCACAATAACACCGAATAGTCCTCGAGAGAGAAAAAACCGGAATTGCAAACATTCGGGCTATTTTGGGCAGTTTGCGCAGCAACCGAAATCTCTTTGAAATAAATAGTAATTCAATTCCAAAAATTTTGAATTTTGGATATGTCGTACAAAACATCTTGATAAACATTTTCCATGTAGGACACGAAATCCAGTTTTGACTGTAAACACTTCTTTTTGTCACTTGAATTTAGAGGAAACTCAACTCGGTCGGACAGGCCGCTTGACCATCAAAATACATTTCATTCAGTACCCAAATCACTTTGAAAAGCTTTGAAATTTTTATATGTCATAGAAAAAAATGTCCTTAACAATTTTCATGAAAGAAGTTTATTGAAATGAGGCTTGAAAAATTTTATAAAAATTTGGAAAGACAAGAAGGTTGGGTTAACAGTAATTTCGCAGTTTTGAGGCGGTCTGAAAATGGACTTTCGAATGAACCAAAATGATCTCCAAAAATTCCAGATTTAATCTATGTTATACTTCAAGATGTTCGGAAAAATTTTCATGAAGAACACTTTCTCAAATTTGTTCCACACACGTCTCCACAAAAATAACAAAACACAGAGGCACCACAACAACCAAACCGAGAATCAGCCAACTAACAACCATCAAGCAAGTATACTTATCTAACCACTAAGCCAACTATCCATAGCCATGAATCAACTCCTAATATGTCCATTAGTCACCCTTTAGCCTAGTCAATGGTTAGGAAGTCACTTACAAGAGAGCCTAAACTAAAAAATCGAGCAACGGGGTAGTACAGTCACGGCTAAGGAGCAGCAATGTCACCGGAGCAGGAGAAGCCTCGGCTGAAGGCGAGCATAGCAGCTGGTGGTGAGCTCGGCCGAGAATGAGGGGAGAGTGAGTGAGAGAGATGAGAGTGAGAGGCGTGAATGGTGGTGATAGTGGTGATGTGTGGTGGACAGCAGCTGAACCGGTGAGTTGCAGCACTCACGGCGGATGGACGATGGCTGAGGGAGGCGGGTGAAGCTGCTGGTCGGCTGGAATGGAGGCGAGAAGCAGCAGAAACCAGAGGAAGCAAAAGCCGAAGAAGAAAGTAGCAGCGGCGAAATAGCCAAGAAAAGAAGAGAAGGGAAAATAGAAAGAAGAAGTGTAACAGTCTGAATTTTCGATCTTTTTCCTGGGATTTAAGAAATGAAATTGATCAATGCACTTATAGTGAGATCTCACCCGGGACCCGCGCATTCTCGGGATGCTAACCTTAGGGGTAAGGCCAAGACGGGATTGAGTTCGCCACCAAAAGAACTTGACCTTGGTTACCGATCTTGACCATATTGATTGACGAGGGAATGTTTTGAGCCAACTGAGACCGATCTATTTGATTGATCGTGTCCAAAAGGCACTAGTGATAGACCTTCGCAATTATATGACAATCGAGGTCGCCTTGATTTAAGCAAACTTAAACGTGATTTGATTTAGTGTCGGTCACGGGTTGAGAGCGCGTAATTCCAATGAGCCACCCGTTAGCCAGAGATAAGTTAAAGTCGCGATTGCTCAATTTTAGTCATTTCTTGGAATTCAGGCCCGGGAATCAAGAATTTTGAAAGTGACAATTTTGAGCGGCCAATGACGTTTTTGGCTTGGCCAACCTTGGGACCATCCATTTCTACAAAAAATGGATTTCGATTCGGGACCGGAAAAAATACGGTTTTGCCCCTGTGGGTACTAGGGTTGGATTCGTAGGCCGTTTGAGGTTATTTTTTGTGGCCACGCACATTTAGAGTGGTTTTGGATAAAAACAGGAATTTCGACAAAAATTGAAAAAATAATATTATTTTATTCCCGGAACTTTGCAGTCAATTTTCGAGGGCTTGCGTGATGAATTTCACGATTCCGACACCACATTATGTTGGCCACGCACATATGGAACACGTACGTGCAAAAATTGAAATTTCACCCGGGATCAAAAAAACTACCATTTTGCCCCTGGACCCTGTATTGGGAATTTCGAATTTTGGACAATTTTGAGAAATAATTGAGGACTAAAATAAATGAAAAATAAATTGAAATTATTGAATTACCACTTTGCCCTTGAATTATTGGATAAAGACAAACGAAGACCGTTGGATCAAGGGTATTTTGGGAAAAATAGCGGATCGCCGACACGTGTCCACTTTAGCCATCATCTTTGACCAGCATTGGACTATTTCTCTCTCTCCTTCCCCTCATTCAGCCCACTCTCCCGAACTCTCACACACTCTCTCTCTTTCTCACGTTGGACTCCTCTCTCTCTCCTTTTTCCTCTCCACGGCAACTTCCCCTTTTCCTCTTTATTTTGTTGTTCCTTCGACTGAGCAAACAGAACAGCCCCCTTGCTGCTGTGTTGCTGCTGTGGAGCAACCAACAGCCACGCCATGACTCCCTACCGCCGTGCGCAACCTGTCCGTGCCATTTTCCGTCGCCAAATCGCCTCACCGAAGCCAACCGGTTCTGTGGCTGCTGTTCCAGCCCCTTGTCCAGCCCGTTCATCTCGCCTTTATAGGGTAAGTGACCTCCCCAAATGTCACCTAGGACTCGGGTATTGTTAGGCTTGTTTAGGGCTCGGTTTAGGGTGAATTTAGTGGCTGGTTTGCTCGGTGGTGTGTGTTGGCTGATTTCCACTTAGGTTGCTGCTGCGTCGCTGGTTTTTGTTTTTTTTACTATGACTTGTGTGACCCTAATTTGAGGAAGTTTTCTTCATAAAAGTTGTTGCCAACATCTTGAAGTATAACATATTTTAATTTGAGAATTTTTGGAAATCATTTGATGCCATTCGGAAGTCCATCTTTGGACCGAAATAAAACTGCCCGATTTACTGTTCACCCGACCTTCGGGTCTGTTCGAATTTTTATAAATTTTTTCAGGCCTATTTTCAAAATACTTCCTTTACAAAAGTTGTTGGAGACATTCGTGGATATAACATATAAAAATTTCAAGATTTTCCAAAATGATTTGGGTACCGAATGAGTTGTATTTTGATGGCCTGAGGGGCTGTTTGAGCGAACTGGATTTCGTCTGACTTTGAGTGTTAAAACGAGGTGTTTACGGTTATAACTGGGTTTTGAGTTCTTCATGGAAATGTTCATTGAGATTTTTTGTACAACATATTCAAATTTCATAATTTTTGGAGTTCGTTTACTATTTATTTTATTGGGATTTCGGTCACTATGTAAACTGCCCAGTTTTGACCCGAATTTACATATTCTCGATTTTTCTCTCTCTCGAGAATTATTCGGTGTTATCGTGGCATTTGACGGATAGTTTGATGCTTGAATGAGCTCGTATGTGTGATTGTGTGGCTGTGAGGTGTGGTAGTGTGATTTTGTAATGAGCGCGTGTGCTAGAAATTGCTGTGGGCTGATTATGCGTGACTGTGTGTACTATGTGAGTGGCTGTGAATTGTGGTGGGGTGTCTTGTGTATGTGGCCGTGTAGTGTGGTGGTGTGGTAGTGTGATTGTGCATTGAGTTCGCGTGCTAAGCATGGGTGTTCGTGTGGTGTTTGTGTGACGAGGTTGTGTAAATGGGAAATGTGTGTGAAGTGTGTATGTTTAGCAGTGTGTTTGTGTGGTGATGTGGTACGTGTGGAGAGTGTGGAACGAAGGTTCATGTGTGTAAGATTGGTTGGAGAGGATCCGTCCTGAGGCGTGTACGTTTACGCGGGACGATGCCGTCCCTGACGAGGTGACGATGCCCAGCCTAACGAGGTGTCGATGCACGATATGGTCAAAGACCGTTGGCACGATGCGCGCTTCGCGGGCGCGTAGAAGGAAAGTGTGTGTAGGATTCCGTCTTGAGGCATGTACGTTCTGCGGACGATGCCGCCCCTCGAAGGTGACAATGCCCGCCCGACGGGTGACGATGCTCGACGAGGTCAGAAGACCGTTGGCCTGATGCGTTTTATGCGGACACGGTAGTGGTGGATAAGTTGAGAATGAGCGGGAATTAGCTTGAGGTGCGAAGTTTGAGAAAGTGACACGCGGTATGAGTTGGTGTGTGGTGTGTTTGCATCGGCGTGGTGTGATGCTCGATTATGGGGTAAAAAATGCTAAGCATGATATGGGACGTGCCCAGGTGGGTTTTGCTCTATAATCGGGATACACGCGCGGTTATGATGTATTTTTGTGGTATACTGGCTGTGTGGTTGACTAACGTTCAGGGATGCGCATGATGAGTTTCAAGTAGGTTCGTATGTGTCTGTTAGCTTGGTTGATCGTTGTGTGTTATGTGTGTTTTCTTCTGGCGGTACGTGAGTACCTACGTGGGGTTTGGGGTTGTACACTTATTGAGATTCGTCTCACGGTTGTATAACCACTACTTTCAGACCCCCGGTCGTAAGCCCGGGAAGTGCGCCTTTTCTTTTTGGAAGTTCGGAGAAACGCTTTTGATGCCCGATGGAACTGCAGGCGATTGTCCGAAGATCTAAGCTAGAGAAACAGGAGCGGATTGGATAGGAGGCGACCGGTAGGCTTTCCCTAGGGTATTTTAGGGGTTGTTTGTTTTGGGTTATCCGATAGTGAAGTTAAGATAACCAAACCCCTAAACTCTTGTTAAAACGGTGACGGAGAATGTTCGTCTGTATTTATGTCTGTAATACGATATTTGTATATGTTTGTTGTTGTTGGACCGATTATGGTGTTCTACCTTGTTGTTGTCATCTTTTTGTCTAGGGTTTTTATATTCGCTTCCCGCATGTGACTTCGATGTTTGGGTTGGGTCGGCGACGTTCCTGGGACGTCGCATCATTTCGACCGGAGCAGGAGATGTCGCGAGCTCGTAGGGGTTTGGGGCGTGACAAGAAGTCAGCAGAAGCCAGAGGAAGCAGAAGCAGTTAGCAACGACGTGGGTTAGCAGCAGGAAGTTAGCAAGGTCAACAAACAAAAGCAGAAACGGCATGGTGGGAGCAGCAAAGACGTGGGGGAGGTCAGCAGAAAGAAGTCAGCATGTAGGGCAGCATGGGGTAGCGGCATGGTGGTTCAGAGGGGGAGGAGGAGAGGAGAGAGAGAGAGGAGTGGGGTTCATTATCCACAAATTAATTTATCCACAATTTCCCCTTTTTCCGGAATTCCGATCGACTCGACGATTGGCCATGTTTAATGAGACGGCGTCCGACAAATTAGTCGTGGAAATTTTGAAACTTCGATACCTAATTTAGATTCTAATTAATGGTCAAATTCAATCGAATGCAACTTTAGTGCATCTTGAACTAACGGACGGCTTTTAGGAATTACGCATATCGACTCGTGGCCAATTTAATATTGAATCACATCTAAGTTTACTTGAGCCATGGCGACCTCAGTTATCATGTAATTGCGAGGGTTAATCACTAGTTCCAAATGACACGATCGTTCGAATTAGGTTTAGGATCGTTCGAAATTCATACAATGGTCAAGCGGAATTACCCGCAATCCAATTGCACGACATTTGCGAATTGTTCCATAACCATCCTTGGATCGGCCTTTAATGGTCCAAAATATTCTCTCGCCAATCCTTGTGGTCAAAATATCAATCCATGGCCAAATTCTTAGGTCCACATACTTGATTCCTAACTAGCCGTTCTCTAAAGGTTAATCTACTTGAGAGTGATCAATTCCAAGCGAGATTTAATTGAAAGCGCATTGAAGAAATATTCATTTCATAAATCTCGAAAATGGGTCAAAATTCAGAATGTCATACATTATCAACAATGTATATTGCAAGAACCCAAATATAAAAATAAACTTGTAGTAGAACAATAAGTTAGGTAAGTGATTCGACGGGTCCTTTCAAATAGTACGCATGGGGTCCTTACTGAATGTATATTTTCATAATCCTATATGCGGTTACTAGAAGTTATACTATATCCACCATCTTGATAGTTATATTGACTCTACTATATAGACAGTTACATTGACTCCACTGCTGTGATGGCTACATCAATTTTACTATTTTAATGGTTACATTGCACACTTTTCTCATTTGACCGAATTAGTCTTCCTTATTTTGTACTTTTGCTCCGGTACTTTGATTATATTACGTTGATAACGAACAGAAGCTCAAGAACTACACCAGGATTAATTGTTCTTATCCCATTGAAACTAGATATACGGTCATTGTTGAGAGACAATGTAAAGGGTTCCTCCCCTGAGACAGTCAACCTTACCTTGTCTGACTCTCCTTTGCGGAGGACACTAGTGACAAGTGAGAGTGGTGAGAAAGGGGTTTAGTCAGTTGAGGTCCTTTTTGAATTTTTCTTTTTATGACCTTGTGAATTTAGCACGACATTACGACCAAAACAATAATAAATTAGCACGAGACCAATATCAAGTGTTAAAAAAAACAATTAAAAGAGAAAAAAAAGAGGCCCTTGTGAACATTAAAGTAATTTGATATAAAACTCTTGATTGATTGAGTAAAAATGAAGGCCATGCATGCTAGCATGATTGAATATATGGAGAACGATATTGAAATTATATCTCGATTTTGAGTATGTATAAGAAATTCGATCCAAGTACATTTCCTCTTGGAGTTGGATCACAAATTTGAATAGACTCTCTATAGTGGATCCAATTCTTGTCTATATATGAGAAGGTGTTCTTCGTGATTTATATCCAAAAGGCCGTTTTTAGAGAATTACACCCTAAAGCAATTAGAGAATATAAGAAGTCACGAAATTCTTATTGTAAGATTTTATGTGATTCCTTTGTGATATTGATAGATTACTTTGTAAGGTATTGTGAGAATCAAATACTGTGTAAGTTATTGTGTGTAATTTGGAGATTGAAAAATACCGAGAGTATTTAAGTGATTTGAGTGTGGTTGTAATTTCCGTAGTATTTTTTTATCAATACTAGAATTATATGTTGCTCTTCTCGTGGAGTAGATCCCACCGGCCGGACTACATAAATTTGATGTTCGATTTATTTTCTTGTTTAAGTTTTTTTATTGTTCCATTGGTTGATTTTCAGCAACAATAGATTCACTATGTATGAAAATGGAAAGCAAGGTGTTCGTGCCTGTTATTACGTGTGTACCTCTTATAATATTTTGAAGTTGACAAAAGAATCTATTATACTTTACGAGCTGGAGAAATGCAAACATTGTTTATGCTTCTTGTAATATCTATTTTTAAGGTAACTTATACGTACGCAACAAAAAGATTCATGAAGACTAATTGAACCTAAGTGTGAACAAGTCTAGAAGAATGTGAAAAGACTTGGGGGTACCATGGTGAACAAGATCACATGATCTACATCTTCAAACGCACTGAAGTTGCTTAAATAAACGCAGTTGAATATCACTGGGAAACCTGATATAACTAGAAACTGATACCACCGAGAAACCAGATATAAATGAGAACCACTAATATAAGTGGAGCTATTATACTACCTACACAACAACTTTTTCACGTGCTCAAGAAATCTCAATAAAAATATCCCATGACTATTTTTATCTGAATATTTCTGACAGCTAATGATTGGATTCCTAAATTGAAGAAATTGATTGATTATCAACCTTAGGAAATATCAACGCAGAAGATACTTATTACTATTGATATCTTGATTGACAATCATCCTAAAAACAAAATACTTTTCAAAGTTAAAGCTACTCAATTTTTGGAAATTGGAAGATTTGATTATATGGATGGCCCAATCTTTGGAAGCTTTAATTGATTGACTTCAACGGCCAAATTGATCAGCTCAACAATTTTCCAACGAATAATTTGGAGATTGATCCACTTGATGTTTGTCCAGTAGGAAGTTTAGATACTGAGGAGTATAAAACGAGATCAATAGACGTTGAAGAAGAATAAGAGATTAAGAGTGACAAATAATCTTACAAAGAAAAGCTCTACATCCTTATATCATTTTTTGAGTGCATTGAAAGTGTAATTTCTTTGAGAAGTATATCAGTGTTATAGTTTGTACTTAAGTGTAAGATAATGAGATCTATCTGCTTGTGTATAAGCAACAACAGCTTCGGGAAGAAGTGCGTGAGTACAAGCGGCACATATTAGTGTAACTACTCAGAGATTACTAGTGGAATCTAGCCAATAGGCTAATAGTTTGGGAGAGTGAATATAGGCTTGTCACACCCCGAACCCCAACGAACACGCAACATTCCTCCGAGGTTGTCAAGCATGCGACATCTCAGGACTTGTCGCCGACCCAACTTAACTCAAACGAGAAACATAAGCAAAAGCAAATTCGAACTCACCATACAACATATAATTCCACGGGATAGTAGAGAGACAATAGATTCACATCAACAATCACTTTTATAAACATAGCGTCAATTACAAACATACCAATACAAGCCTTACTAAAGGCCGACATCGGCACCACACCCATGCAAAAAGGGATGGGTGGTGAGTTAGCCTAGCTTCACTATCCAAAAGGGATGGTCCAAAAAACGGGGTACCTAAACCCCTCACCACAGCTGACCATAGCTGGGAGGAGGTTACGGCTCGTTATCCTCGGAATCCATATCGGACTCCAGGTCTACCACTTCCTTATCTGGGATGTCAAGGTCCATTGGATCCCAGACCTCCTCGCTGATACCGCTAGCCAGGGGTTCGTCAAAACCATAGAGTAGACCACTCAAAACGTTCCCTTCCTTGATAAACCACGCCACGAATTGGTGGGCTTTCAACGCAGGCAATCCCACATCCACCCAGACGGTAGACTCGTGCTTCTGGTACGTCCTACCGGGTCCTATTGGATACTCCATAAAATCTGTGTCTATCTCCATAGGCATGCCAAAATGCAAAGAAGGGCGCAGTTCATGGTCGAGGGTCTGAAATGTTTATATTACAACAGTGAGAATAAATCTCAATAAGCAACTACCTAAGCCTCGCTTAGGCCAAAGCGTATCTCCGAACAATTCTAAACATGCAATTCGAACAATTGACGTGCCATAAACAATCACAGGCATTCTTACCTTACCTTGGCACATACATAAGCCTTGCACGTTAAGATATTGCCTTGACATGGCCAATTGCCCATTAAGCATGCGCAAAGCAATTCATGGCATAATCAAGCATAACATGGTTAATAATCCAGATGTGCTCATCAATTAACTCAGGTAAAGCATTCCCCAATGCAAATCGCACTCATTAAGTCCAGATTATTAACGATCCCTCGGGCCACCGAACTCCTGCCAGTCTTCTGGCGTAACCAAGCATTGTCCCGCTATGTCGGCGCTGGCCACTTTGGGGATCAAACATCCCCCGGCAAGCCAGGTACCCAACGGCATTTCATTTAGGAGTATCAATCCAGCCTCCACCGTGATCGGTACCATCTGGAATCGAACACCCCTTGGTAACCCCGGGTACCGAATGGCATCCGAACTCCTGCCGGGCATCGTCTAGAACTCCCACCTAGACGGAATGTCTCGTGACCATAAACACACCTCAACAATCATTACCAATTATTATCTTTATAAATTAACCCAATGCAAACCCAAATCTGTACTCGTTCAACAACATGCCACGATAACACTAAATAGTCCCTAAGAGAGAGAAAATGAGACTTACATAGAATCGGGCTATTCTAGGCAGTTTGCACAACAACCTATCCTTTTGAAATAAATAGTAATTCAACTCCAAAAATTCTAAATTTTGGATATGTCATATAAAACATCTTGATAAACATTTTTCATGAAAAACACAACACCTAGTTCCGATTCTAAATACCTCTTTTTGGCTGTCAAAGTCAGAAAAATTCAGCCCGACCTTTACCAAAAAAAAAAATTTAGCCCGCTCGGACAGGCCACCCAACCATCAAAATATGTCTCATTCAGTATCCAAATCAATTTGGAAAGCTCTGAAATTTTTATATGTCATAGATACAAGTGTTCTTAACAATTTTTTGTGAAGGAAGTTTATTAAAAAGAGGCCTGGAAAAATTTTTTAAAAAAAGGGAAGACAAGCAGGGCGCATGAACAGTAATTCTGGGGCAAAAAGATACTATTGGTGCCATAACTTGTGTACGGAGATCACTTTGGTGCCATAACTTTTTTCGGATCACTTTGGTGCCAACTTTTTTGAAAAACGATCACTTTAGTGCCAATGCTGACATGGCCGTCGGAAATCTGATGTGGCCCTTTTTTTATTAATTTTCGATGCTGACATAGTTCACTGGAAATCTGACGTGGCTCACCGGAAATCTAACGTGGCTCTTTTGTTGGCCGGAGTCACTAAAGTGACATTTTCTCTCCGATTTTGGCATCAAAGTGATCCGAAAAAAAGTTATGGCACCAAAGTGATCTCTGTACACAAGTTATGGCACCAATAGTGTCATGTTGCCGTAATTGTGATAGCTTTGAGATGGTTCGAAAATGGACTTCCAAATGACCCCAAATGACCCCCAAAAATTTCAGATTCAATTTATGTTATACTTCAAGATGTTAGGAGCAACTTTTATGCATAATAAATCCTCAAATTCGGCCCACATAGATCTCCACAAAAAATAGCAAAATACAGAGACAAGGCTGCAACTTATTCGAGAATCAATCAATCATGAACCAATCAGCAATTCAAACAGATTCAATCACTAAACCAACTATCCAGAGCCATAAATCAACCCCTAACATGTCCTTTAGTCACCCCTTAGCCTAGTCAAGGGTTAGGAAGCCACTTACTAGGAAGCCTAAGAAAAACCAAGCCAAGCAAGTAAAACCAAGCAAAAGGCAGCAGCAACCTCGCCAAAGCAACAACGACGGACGGGGGCAAGTGGTCGCCGGACGGCTGAGGCGGTTGGTTGGTGGAGGCAAACAAAGGTGTTGAACAGGCTGAGTGGTGGTAGTGGTGACAAGATAGACAAATGGAAGGGGAGGGACAGAGTGTAAGCTCAGTAGAGGTGTGAGGAGCAGCAGCTAGTGCGATGGCTTGGACGACCGGCCAGACAGGAGTGGCGATGGTTGGCTGAGCTTCTGGTCACTTGGTGGTGACTGGCTGGGCTGTTGATCGTGTAAGGAAGGAGAGGCGAGAAGCAGCAGAAGCAAGAAATAGAAGCAGCGAAGCAGCAAGAAGGAAAAGAAAAGAGAAGAAGAAGAAGAGGAGAGGAGGAGGAGTTGGCCACGTAAGGTGAGGGAGAGAGAGCAAGAGTGAAGGGAGAGAGAGAGAGAGAGAGAGAGGCATTATGAAAAGAGAGTGTCAAGGTTGGTCAACCACCCCACTCACAAATCAAGGGCTAGGAATAACTAGACAATCTCATCAAAGATCTAATGGCTCACATCAACTTTCTAGAAGAAATATCCAAATGCAAAAATGGGAATAAGCAAAGCGGAGAGGGGCATTCATGTCCATAACGTTCGGCTATGGAGGGAAACCGCAAGTTCAAATTGTCCTTTAATATTTCAAAAGTGTTCAATTAACCTAGGGGTAAAATGGTCTTTTCTAAAACCTGGTCCAAATTTCACTTTTCTGAAAATTCCAATCGATACGATAGTTGGCCATGCTTAAATGAGACAACGTCCAATAAATTAGTCATGGAACATTGAAAGTTCGATGTTCAAATTTGGATTCTAATTAATGGCCAAAATCATTCAATCGCGACTTTAGTGTATCTCAAACTAATAGGCGGCTTTTAAGAATTATGCGTATCGACTCATGGCCAATTCGATATCAAGCTACATCTAAGTTTACTCGAGCCATGGCGACCTCGGTTGTCATGTAATTGCAAGGGTCAATCACTAGTTCCAAATGATGCGATTGTTCGAATTAGGTTTAGGATCATTCGAAATTCATAGAATGGCCAAGCGGAATCCCCCACGATTCAATTGCACGACATTTATGAATCGTTCCATAACCATCCTTAGATCGGTCTTTAACTGCTCAATATATTCCCTCGTCAATCCTTATGGTCGAAGTGTCAATCCATGGCCAAGTTTTAGGTTCATGTATTTGATTCCTAACTAGCCATTCCCTGATGGTTAGTCTACTCGAGAGTGATCAATTCCGAGTGAGATTTAACTAAAAGCGCATTGAAGAAATATTCATTTCATAAATCCAAAAAATGGGTCGAAATTCAAAATGTCACAAGGCTTATACTAAGTCAAACCACTATAAAGCTCCAAGTATGTTGTTCTCTATCTCTCTACTTATATATGTATATATATATACATATATATAATTTGATAGAATGTGTACAACAGTAGATAATATTACATGTTCTTGCTTTTTTTAAAATCACCTATTCACCCCATTCTAAGTGATATTGTTAGCCACCACAATTGGTATCAAAACCCTATTCTCATTTAATTTGAAGCATTATTTGACTTCTTGAGTTAATGATCTATTTATGATTAGCATGCTTGGACCAGATCTGTGACATTCTAAATTTCGACCATTTTCAAGAGTTATGAAATGAAAATTTCTTCAATGCACTTTCAGTTAAATTTCGCTCGGAATTGATCACTCTCGAGTAGACTAACCGTTAGAGAATGGCTAGCTAGGAATTAAGTATGTGGATCTAAGAACTTGGCCATGGATTGACACTTCGACCAAAAGGATTTGCGAGGGAATATTTTGGGCCGTTAAAGGCCGCTCCAAGGATGGCTATGCAATGATTCACAATTGTCGTGCAATTGGATCGCGGGTGATTTCGCTTGGCCATTGTATGAATTTAAAATGATCCTAAACCTAATCCGAACGATCACATCATTCGAAACTAGTGATTGACCCTTGCAATTACATGATAACCAGGGTCGCCATAGCTTGAGTAAACTTAGATGTGGCTCGATATCGAATCAGCCACGAGTTGATATGCGTAATTCCTAAAAACCGCCCGTTAGTTCAAGATGTACTAAAGTCGTGTTCGATTGAATTTGGCCATTAATTAGAATCCGAATTGGGTATCAAAGTTTCCAAATTTCTACGACTAGTTTGTTGGACGTCGTATCATTCAACGTGACTAATCGTCGGGTCGATCAGAATTTCCGAAAAAGGAAAATTGTGGACAATAATTGTGGGATAATGTTGAACCCTTCTCTCTCCTCTCTCTCTCCTCTCCTTCTCCCCTGTTGAACCCCCATGCTGCTGCCCCACGCTGCCTCTCGTGCTGACTTCTTTCCGCTGATCACCCCCACATCTTTGCCGATGCTCTGCTTCATTGCTGACATCCCCATGCTGCTGCCTATGATGGACTTCCCTGCTGTTGACTTTATCTTCTCCCTTTTCTTCTTCTTTTTCCACTTTTGTTGCCTATGCTTTGCTGTTGATCATGTTACTTCTGCTCCTTCATTTTCTTCTGCTTCTTATTTGCTTTTGCTTTGTTTCTACTTCTGCTTCTTCTCCATTTCTATACGCTGGATCCATGCAATCCTTGGTCATTTCTTCTTCTTCCCTTCATTCCATTCTTTGCTTCAACCGCCTCTCTCTCTAGTTTCGAGCTCTTGTTTGCCTCACGTCACCACCACCACTATTCATGCCTCTTACTCCCATCTCTCATTCACTCTCCCCTCATTCTCGACCGAGCTCACCACCAGCTGCTGTGCTCGCCTTCAGCCGAGGCCGTTGCTGCTCCGGTGACGTTGTTGCTCCTTGGCCATGTCCGTGCTACCCCGTTGCTCGATTTTCTAGCTTAGGCTCTCTAGTAAGTGCTCCCTAAGCCTTGGTTAGGCTAATGGCTTACTAATGGACATATTTAGGGGTGGATTAGAGGCCGTAGATGGTTGGTCTAGTGGCTGGATAAGTATAGTTGCTTGATGGTTGTTGGTTAGATGATTCTCGGATTGGTTGCTGCTGTACCTCTGTGTCTTGTTATTTTTGTGGAGACTTGTGTGGGATGAATTTGAGGAAGTGTTCCCATGGAATTGTTCCCAACATCTTGACGTATAATATGGATTAAATCTGGAATTTTTGGAGATCATTTTGGTCCATTCGGAAGTCCATTTTCAGACCGTCACAAAACTGCCGGAATTACTGTTCACCCGACCTTCTTATCTTTTCGAATTTTTATAAAATTTTTCAGGCCTCATTTCAATAAACCTGCTTCACGAAAATTGTTAAGAACACTTGTTTCTATGACATATAAAAATTTCAAAACTTTCCAAAATGATTTGTGTACTAAACGAGACGTATTTTGATGGTCGGACGGCTTATCCGACCGAGTTGAATTTCGTTTGGCTTTAAGTGACAAAAAGAGGTGTTTATAGTCGGAAATGGGTTTTGTGTTTTCATGAAAAATGTTTATCAAGATGTTTTTTACGACATATCCAAAATTCTGAATTTTTGGAGTTGAATTACTATTTATTTTAAAGAGATTTCGGTTACTATGCAAACCGTCCAGAATAGCCCGAATGTGTGCAATTTCGATTTTCTCTCTCTTTAGGACTATTGAGCGTTATTGTGGCATTTTGTTGAATGAGTACGGAGTTAGTGACATGTGGATAATTAAACAGATGAGAATTGGTTTACGTGCTTGGATGCTCGTATGATCATATAATGTCCTGATGCGTCTTACGCAGGGATTAAACCTGTCTTGATGCGTTTACGCTAGACGATGCTTGATTTATAGGATGCCAGTCACAGTGGAGGTTGGATTGATGCTCCTCATGGAAGGCCGTTTTGATGCGTTTTAACGCAGGACATTGCCGTCACTGACGTAGCGGGACAATGCCCGGTTATGCTAAAAGACCACCAGCTTGATGGGTTTTACGCGGGTTGTGCTGTGGACCTGATGCATGTTTCATGGGTCGTTAATAATCTGGACATCTCTAATTGTGTGCTATGCATTGGGGAATGCCATGATTGAAATAAATGTTGAGCCCGTCTGGATTATTAACTGTGTTATGCTTGATTACGTCTTGAATTGTGTTGTACTTATTTGATGAGCAATTGCCATGTTATGGCGGCATTCTAACGTGCAAGGCTTGTGTATGTGCCAAGGCGAGATAAAGATGCCTGTGTTTGTGATGGCACATTGATTGTTAGAATTGCATGTTTAGAATTGTTTGAAGGTACGCGTTAGCCTAACCGAGGCTTAGGTAGTTACTTATTAAGATTTATCTCATCCCCCATTATTTAACATTTTCAGGCTTAGAGTGACGAATAGTCGTCACGTACGGTTCGGAGACTGGGGGTGATATTGGGCATTTGATGCTCCATCCCTTTTTGGATGCCCTGTTTGTAGAGGAGTTAAGCTTATCAACCACCCAATCCTTTTTGTTGTGCGTGGTTCGTAAATAGTGGCCTTGTCGAAGTCTTGCAAATGCATATGTTGTAATCGATGTTATATTTATAAAAGCGTCTTGTTGATGGGTATTCTTTGTCTCTCTACTATCCTGTTGATTATATGTTGTATGGAGAATTATAGTAGCTTCCGCATACGTTGTCACGCCCTGAACCCTATCGAGCACGCGTCATCCTTCCAATAGTCAATTAATGCAACATTCCAGGGTATCGCCAACCTCACTTATAATTATCAGAGAATTAAAACGATCAATGGAAACCACAAACACCCGGACAATTGAGACTGGGATAATTAGGGAGAATATACATATTCATTTCTAACTATCAAACTTATACAATATTCACAATTTATATCCGCCATATACATATGTGCACCGTACTATAAAACCACCGATATTCAAAAAGATCGATAACCCGGATATTCTATCGCCAAAATTGATACCCCTCAAAATCCTACTATCAACCCCTAAATCTAGCCCCTATGCCCTTTTCTCGGCCTCCACTCTGAGTCTAACTCCTCGTCATCTGAATCCGAACTCCTCTGAATTGCCTGCTCCTCCAAGGACTCCGGCTTTACCTCAATTTCGATCGGGTGGTTTATATCACCCGATTCAGCTGGAACTTCATCATGATCCTCTTAAGCCGGCTCCTCAAAGAAATCGTTCTCAGGCACGAAATTGGGATCCATCCACTGCTCATATGGGAGTATATACTTCGGTTCCTCCTTAGGCTCTACGAACTCAGCAAGTTCATCCTCGGGTTCCGCCTCGGGTTCTACCTCCTCTGGTTCTTCCTTAAGAATTGGCTCAAGGTCTATGTCCATTGGGTCGTCTCCCGCTAATGACCTTCCGGCTTCGGTTCGTGTTCGACCCTTGAAGATCCTTGTGCTGCCGGTGCTGGATGAAGTCCAGACTGAGCCATACTAGTTTCCACACTAGTCAATTCATTGTCGGGAGGGGTCCCAGTCCCTAACTAAATCAAAAGGAATGTCAAATCCTCAAACGAGACCAAACTCATCTACTTCGTCCCTAAAGAACCACGCGGTATATATATGGGACTCCTACAAGGTAATCCTACATCTACAAAAACTGTCGTAGAGTGCTTAATCGAGGTCATATTGTCAGCCATAGGGAACTCTAAAACTTCCTATTCGGGTGTGCACCGATACTCCAAAACGCCCAAGTGGCGGTGGTGGGGAATTCATTGTTCTTGCCGGAGTTCTGAAATATTTGGTTGAAACAACAGTGATATTACATCTCAGTAAGTACACCCCTAAACTCCACTTAGGCTATCACGTACCTCCAGACAATTACAAAACACAAACACGCATATCCAGCCATCACATAGCAGGCACATCAATTATTCTTACCCGGGCCTATCCCGCGTGCAACCTGCACATTAGTTATAATCACACCATATGCAATCACATGCATGCTCAATTCTCATATCACGCATTCATTCCGTTTTCATCATATCTTTTCCACATCCTTTGTCAGTGACCCGTGTTATAGGACACACCTCAGGTCCACTGCGACCAACTTATCATAACACTCCAGGGCCCACGTTACAGTACAGCCTCAGGCCATGTTTCTTGCTCGTGTTACAGTACACGCCTCAGGCTCAACATTTACCACCTATGGCACAACCCGCGTTGAAGTACATGCCTCGGGTTGGCAGTCTTCCGGTAATATCGGGCATCGTCCCGCGTTGAAGTACACGCCTCAGAACGGCACAATTCCCACGATCACATATGCCATGCCACGCACAAATTCTCATTCATTCACATGCTCAATAATCACTTACCACTCAATTGGCCAATCACACGTGGCCCGTGCACGCAACAATTCACACGCATTTTTCGTGCTCACTAAGCATTCGATATGGCCAATTTAATAATTAATTCAATCTGGCCCAAGCGTGCACACAATAAGCATATTTCAATCAATCAATTGCACAATCACGCACTTAATTTCACCACCACAACTCAGTCATAGTTTAAACACACATTAAACACAGAAATTGCCATTTCTCTCCAACCAAACGACGGCAAATCAATTCCGACCCTTCACGACATTTTTCCATAATTAATTGCCGGTTCTAAATGTCCAATTTACGAACCAAACCGAGTATCACAGCCCACTAATCAGTCATCCACAGCCCACTTCTGACCTAAAAGTTTCCATCAAAACTTCCAAAATTCGATCCTAGGCCCGCTAATCAATTCCGTTCCTAAATAGTACAATTCTGCACCCAAATAAACCCGATTTCACCCAAAAATTATCCGTCAATACCCGACGTCCTAAATAAGGTGTAAAGCACGACTTATCGGACTCTAGACTAACACAACTAGAGTGGAAAACAACGACATCGACGGCCCGTGCTCGTGAGGAACAGTCCGGGGGCGGCGATGATCGGCGAGGGGAGGGGCGATCGGGAGAGAAAGAGAGAGATGGGCTGAGAGTCTCGGGGGAGAGAGAGTGAACAGAGAGAGAGAGGTCTTGACTCAAATAGTGAATTTTAACCCGAATTGGCAAATTACCATCTTGCCCTTGTCTAATCTTTTTAATCAACGGCCCATATTTGATCTTATTTTGAAACCGACGGCCGAGATCGAATCTTACCCAAAAATATCCAAGGGTATTTTGGAAATTTCATAAAATTCTAAGGGTAAAAATGTCCAACTAAAAAGTTAGGGTAAAATAACCAAAATGCCCCTCCCTCATATAACTTGCCCTTTTTAAATTCTTAGGGGTAAAATGGTCACTTTTCTCATTTCTCATCGAAATTGAATTTTTCTGAAGGATTCGGGACAATCCAAAATTGCACGTTCCAACCACAACATCGTCCTAATGTCCTATTGTGACTTCCAAATTTTTCGATGTCCAATTTGAGCTCAATTAAATAATTAAATTTTATTAAACGTAACTCGAGCATTTCTCAGACTAACGGGCGACTTGTTGGGAAAATTCGCATATTCGACCCGTGATTGATAATAATTCGAGGCACGTGCAAATTCATTCGGTTCGCGACGACTTCGTCGATTGCTAGATCCGAGGGGTACGATCGTTTGGTATAAGTTCAGGATCGTTTGCCAATTCATTTCGTGGTCTAGCAGAATCACCCGCGATCCACTGCTATGACAGTGGTGAACTGACCCCTAGTTATCCTCAGATCGGCCAACGGTGGCTCAAAATGTCACCTCGACGATTTCATGGTCGAAAATCGATTCACAATCGAATTTTCTCTTAGTCGCAACAATTTAAATCCTTGATTAGCCTTTTCCCAATGGTTAGTATATCAAGAATGATCAGTTTCGAGCGAGGAATTAACTACGAGTACATTCATAAAACTCAGTATTTTATAAATCCCAAATGGATAAAATTTCAGGATGTCACAACTCTCCCCCCTTACAAAAATTTCGTTCTCGAAATTTGCAATTCCTACTACTTGTCAAATAACTGGGGGTATTAACGTTGCATCATTTCTTCATTTTCCTAAGTTACGCCTTCAGTCCTTTGGTGCTCCCAAATAACCTTGACCATCGAGATTGTCTTGTTCCTCAAAACTCGTTCCTTCCGATCTTCAATTCTTATCGGTCTCTCGACATACGACACCTTGTCATCAACTTCTATCTCCTCAAAATATAGCACATGAGTTGGGTCCGATTCATATTTCCTCAACATTGATACATGAAACACATTATGCACTTGCGATAAATTCAGTGGAAGTGCAAGGCGATACGCTAAATCCCCCCCGATTCTTTCTAAAACCTCAAAAGGTCCCACGTACCTCGGACTCAACTTGCCTTTCTTACCGAGCCTAGATAATCCTCTCATGGACGACACCTTAAGAAATACGTGATCCCCTACTTGAAACTCCAAAGGTCTTCACTTTCTCTCTCCATAACTCTTTTGATGGCTCTGTGCTGTCTTCAGCCTTTTGCGTATAACCTTAACTGCCTCAATCGATTGCTCAACTAGTTTTGGTCCGGTTATACTTCTTTCTCCTACTTTGTCCCAGCACATAGGCGTTCGACAAGTCTTGCCATATAGCACTCCAAAAGGCACTATTCCAATACTCTGCTGAAAACTGTTATTATATGCGAATTCCACTAAGGGCAATTGTTCTTCCCACTTACCTTGAAAGTCCAACACACATGCCCGAAGCATATCCTCTAAGGTTTGAATTGTCCTCTCAGACTGGCCATCTGTCTGAGGATGGTAAGCTGTATTAAACTGCAGCTTTGATCCTAATGCCGTTTGCAGACTTTTCCAAAAACGGCAGTAAACCGAAGATCATGATCCGAGGTAATAGTCACTGACACCCCATGCAATCGAATTATCTATTGCACATATAACTCAGCGTATCGATCTAATACGAAATCCTTTCGCACAACCAGAAAATGTGTCGACTTGATCAACCTGTCGACAATCACCCAAATAGTATCATGGCCTCTTTGGCTCCTCGGCAATCCCGTCACAAAATCCATGGTTATATGCTCCCATTTTCACTCTGGGATTTCCAATGGTCGTAACAACTCTTCAAGCTTAGAGTGTTGCGCTCTCACTTGCTGATATGTCAGGCACTTAGCCATGTGTTTAGCGATATCCACTTTCATACCATTCCACCAGTAGTATTATTTCAAATTCTGATATATTTTAGTACTACCTGGATGGATACTATAACTGCTACGATGTGCTTCCGATAGAATTTCTTTCTTAAGCTCCGCATCATCCGGCACACATAAACGTCCACGGAACTTCAGTATCTCGTCTTCGGATATCTGAAAGTCCGATTTTCTCTTGGCCTCCTCCATCTCTAAAATTCTTTGAATTTCTTGATCTGCAGACTGCCAAGCCTTAATCTTAGCCTGAATCTTCCGGTTCAATCCTAAGCGTAGCCAACAAGCTTAAGACTTGACTTCAAATCTAAACTCCGAGTTTTGCACTTTTTCTAACAGTATCCACTCCTTGACCATCAAATGCGCTATGCTTGACTTTCAACTCAACGCATCGGCTACCTGGTTAGCCTTCCCGGGATGATATAAAATATCATAGTCATAATCCTTTAACAACTCCATCCACCTACATTGCCTCATGTTTAACTCCTTTTGAGAAAATAAATATTTGAGGCTTTGATGGTCAGTATAGATCTGAAATTTCTCTCCGCATAAATAATGTCATCAAATCTTCAGGGCGAACACTATTGTGGCCAATTCTAAGTGATGCGTCGAGTAATTCAACTCATGCAGTCTTAACTGCCTTGATGCATAGGCCACTACTTGTCCATGTTGCATGAGTACATATCCCAATCCTTTCAGCGACGCATCACTATAAATTTCATATCTTTCGGGTCTTGATGGAATAGTCAATTCCGGTGCCGTTGTTAATCTATGCTTCAATTCCTGAAAACTCCTTTCACATTTATCAGTCCAGTCAAATTTCGTTTTCTTTTTCTACAAATGGGTCAATGGTGTTACTATCGCCAAAAATCCTTCCATGAAACAACGATAATATCCGGCCAAACCTAGAAAGCTTCGAACTTCTATTACCATCGTTGGTCTAGGCCATTTCATTACTGCCGCAATTTTTGATGGGTCTACTAAGATTCCTTCCCCGGAGATCACATGTCCAAGGAACGCGACTTGATTCAGCCAAAACTCGCACTTGCTAAACTTAGCATACAGTACGTTTTCTCTTAAAGTCTGCAACACTCGATTTAAGTGAAATTCATGCTCCTCTAGGCTCTTCAAGTACACCAATATGTCATCTATAAAAACGATCACGAACTGATCTAAGAATTCCTTAAACACCTAATTCATTAGATCCATAAAGGCAGCAGGAGCGTTCGTCAATCCGAACGACATTACTGTAAATTCATAGTGTCCATATCTCGTCCTAAATGCCGTCTTCGATATATCCTCTTTCCTAATCCTCAACTGGTGATATCCCATTCTCAAATCATTTTTGGAGAAAACCGAAGCCCCTTGCAACTGATCAAACAAATCATCTATCCTCGGTAGGGGATATTTATTTTTAATCGTCACCTAATTTAGCTGCCTATAATCAATACATAACCTTAATGATCCATCTTTCTTCCTTACAAATAAAACCGGTGCTCCCCATGAAGATACACTTAGACGAATGAATCCCTTGTCTAACAATTCTTGCATTTGCACCTTTAACTGCTTTAACTCCGACAACGACATTCATGTAAGGTGCCTTCGAGATTGGCTCAGTTCCAGGTGCCAACTCGATTACAAACTCTACTTCTCTTTCCGGCGGTAGTCCCGACAATTCTTGAGGAAACACATCGGAATACTCGCACACTACCACTATATCCTCAAGCCTTAGCTCTTCAGCCATCGAATCAACTACAGCCGCTAAAAATCCTTGAGACCCTTTACTTAACAGCTTCGTCATTTCCAACGACGAAATCTATGGAGTCGAGGGTCCTCCTTGACTTCCTACAAATTTGAATTCGGATGTCCAATAGGATTAAATTGGATCACCCTACTATTGCAATCCATTACGGCCCTCTACTTAGACAGCCAGTCCATTCCCACTATCACATCAAAATTATACATAGCTAGAACCGCTAAATCAATCTTTTCCTCCCTATCCCCAATCACTATCTTACAGTCTGGACGCCCTATCGATACTAACATCTTATCATTCAAGGGAGTCGTCACACAAAACACAACATCAAGCAATTGCGGTTCTATTCCAATCAACTTAACAAACTGCTTAGATACGAAAGAATGTGATGCCTCAGGGTCAAATAAAGCATACACAGCATGGTTGCACAGAGAAATCGTACTTGTGACAACCCCTGGCGCGTTGTCAGCCTCTCTTCTGGCTATAGCATAGACTCGCCTTTGTGCTTGAGGCCTATTCTGGTTTGCTATCTAGGCCGCTCCAGTTTGATTCTCATTTCGAGGTGGCGACAACGCAGGCGATTTGTTCTGCCTGAGATTGGGGCAAGTTCTTATGTGGTGACCAACTCCACCACACCCAAAACATGCTCCGCCCCGTGTTGGACATGGTCCATTTCCATGCCTTTCCCCACATACTCTACATGGACCAGTTTGATTACGGGCCGGCTTCCCGATATTCCTTCTAATAGGAGGGACAAAACGTCTATTACTCATCATCGGCCTCTTCCCGAGATTACGATTGTCCCTTCCTGGGTTAAACCTCGATCCAAAACCTGCGGCCCTATCCACCTGATCTCGTTCAAGAACTTGAGCTCTATCGAATATTTCCTCGTACGTCCTCAAATTCACCAGTAACAACTGGCTGCGAATATCAGCCTTCAATCCGTCCTGAAATCTTCGCGCCTTGTCATCGGGATGTTCTACCATTCTCGGCACAAACTTAGATAATCTCACAAATTCTACCTCATATTGATCTACCATCATCTGGCCTTGGTGAAGTCTCATAAACTCTGCTAACTTTCTCTTCCTAGCACTGGCCGAGAAATACTTCTCATAAAAACTCTTAGTAAAAGTAGCCCAAGTCCAGGCTATACTTTTCGGAAACACCCTATCCTTGGTGGCCCTCCACCAATCATTCGCGTTATCCTATAGTTGATATACCGTCAAGGTTACCTTCTCATTATCGGTGCACTCTAACACCTCAAAAGCTTTTTCCTATTCCTATACCCATCGAGGTGCAGCCTTAGGGTCACCTTTTTCGGTAAACTTAGGCGGTTTTAGCTTCATAAACTGCTCGACCAATTGATGCAATTGCCTATTCACATTCATTTGCCCATGCTCTTGATTTCCATTATTATTATTAGCAGCGGCGACCACAGCGGCCTCGGCAGCATGGGCAATCGTAGCAGCTCGCTCCTGAGTTTGCTGTCCTATCAGGTTACTGATCTGTTCTAGGGTCCTCGTAACCGCTTCCATTCTAGGATCCTCTAGAGGTGTAACCTCAGCTACAAGATCCATTGCAGCTCCAACATCAACTTTAGGTTTTCTACAGCTCTAGCATCCAATTCGAGGTTCTCTAAGTTCTAGCTCGAGCACGAGCACGACCTTGACCTCTTATTCCTCTTCCTGCGCTCCTTCTTGGGACTCTTTCTACACCTCTTCCTTCACTGCTCATCGTCTCAATTATACTACTCTCCTACCTGCTATAATTCTACTCAGGAATTAGTAACCTAAGCCAGCTAGATCAATCTAGTCTTAGGTAGTGAATCAACGTAATAATTCACTCAGCAGGCAATCCATCACTACAAACAAAAAAGCCACAATCAACAGGGTCTGAACACTTACCTCGCGTCCAGATGCACCTGCACTTCAATTATCACAACAGTCAATTCACTCAATCAATCAATCACCACAAACAATCTAGAGGCACATATAGCTTATTTCGCCTTATGACTCGTTAAGGTTTCTCAAATTTCTACCCCATGGTCTCTACTCCTTATCACTCCAAACTTCGACCAGTTTAGATGGAGCTGTCCTCGCTTTGATACCAATTCAAATGGTGATGTCACGCCCCAAACCCTATCGAGCACGCGTCATCCATCCAATGGTCGATTAATGGCGACATCCCAGGGTATCGCCGATCTCACTTATAATTATTAGAGAATTAAAACGATTAGCGGAAACCACAAACACCAGGACAATTAAAACTGGGATAATTAGGGAGAATACACATATTCATTTCTGACTATCAAACTTATACAATATTCACAATTTATAGCCGCCATATACATCTGTGCACCGTACTATAAAACCACCGATATTCAAAAAGATCGATGACCCGGATATTCTATTGTCAAAATTGATACCTCTCAAAAACCTACTATCAACCCCTGAATCTAGCCCCTACGCTATTTTCTCGGCGTCCACTCTAACTCCTCGTCATCTGAATCCGAACTCCTCTAAACCGCTTGCTCCTCCGAGGACTCCGGCTCTGCCTCAATCTCGATTAGGTGGTTTCTATCACCCGATTTAGCTTGAACTTCGTCCTGATCCTCTTAAGCTAGCTCCTCAAAGAAATCGTTCTCAGGCATGAAATTGGGATCCATCCACTGCTCATATGGGAGTATATACTTTGGTTCCTCCTTAGGCTCTACAGACTCAGTAGGTTCATTCTCAGGTTTTGCCTCGGGTTCTACCTCTTTTGGTTCTTCCTTGGGAATTGGCTCAAGGTCTATGTCCATTGGGTCGTCTCCAGCTAATGACCATTCCGACTCCGGTTCATGCTCGGCCCTTAAAGATCCTTGTGCTGCCGGTGCTGGATGCAGTCGAGACTAAGCCATACCAGTTTCCGCACTAGTCAACTCACTGTCTAGAGGGGTCCCAGTCCCCAACTAAATCAAAAGAAACGTTAAATCCTCGAACGGGACCGAACTCATCTACTCCGTCCCTAAAGAATCACACGGTATATATATGGGACTCCCACAAGGGTAATCCTACGTTTACAAAAACTATCGTAGTGTGCTTAATCGAGGTCATATTGTCAGCTATAGGGAACTCTAAAACTTCCTGTTCGGTGTGCACCAGTACTCCAAAATGCTCAAGTGGCAGTGGTGGGGAATTCAATGTTCTTGCCGGGGTTCTGAAATGTCTGGTTGAAACAACAGTGATATTACATCTCAGTAAGTACACCCCTAAACCCCATCTAGGCTATCACAAACCTCTAGATAATTACAAAACACAAACACATACATCCAGTCATCACATAGCAGGCACATCAATTATTCTTACATGGGCCTATCCCGTGTGCAACCTGCACGTTAGTCAGAATCACACCATATGCAATCACATGCACGCTCAAATCTCACATCACACAGTCATTCCGTCTTCATCATATCTTTTCCACATCCTGCGCCAGTGACCCACGTTACAGTACACGTCTCAGGTCCACTACAACCAACTTATCACAACACTCCAGGGCCTACGTTACGGTACAGCCTCAGGCCATATTTCTAGCCCGCGTTACAGTATACGCCTCAGGCTCAACATCTACCACCTACGGCACAAACCGCGTTGAAGTAAACGCCTCAGGTTGGTAGTCTTTCAATAATACCGAGTATCGTCCCGCGTTGAAGTACACACTTCAGGACGGCACAATTCCCACGATCACACATGCCATGCCACACACAAATTCTCGTTCATTCACATGCTCAACAATTACTTACCACTCAATTGGCCAATCACACGTGGCCCGTGCATGCAACAATTCACATGCATTTTTCGTGCTCACTAAGCATTCGATGTGGCCAATTTAATAATTAATTCAATCTGGCCCAAGCGTGCACACAATAGGCATATTTCAATCAATCAATTGCACAATCATGCACTTAATTTCACCACCACAACTCAGTCATAGTTTAAACACACATTGAACGCAGAAATTGCCATTTTTCTCCAACCAAACGACGGCAAATCAATTCTGACCCTTCACGACATTTTTCCATAATTAATTGTCGGTTCTAAATGTCCAATTTACGAACCAAACCAAGCATCACAGCCCACTAATCATTCATCCACAGCCCACTTCCGGCCTAAAAATTTCCATCAAAACTTCCAAAATTCGATCTTAGGCCCGCTAATCAATTCCGTTCCTAAATAGTACAATTCTGCACCCAAATAAACCCGATTTCACCCAAAAATTATCCGTCGATATCCGAACGTCCTAACTAAGGTTTAGAGCACGACTTACTGGACTCTAGACTAACACGGCTAGAGTGGAAAGCAGCGGCGTACGGCGGTGGTGCTCGGTGAGAACGGCAGTCCGGGCGGCGGTGATGATCGGCGAGGGGAGGGGCGATCGGGAGAGAAAGAGCGAGATGGGCTAAGAGTCTCGGGGGAGAGGGAGTGAGGAGAGAGAGAGAGAGGTCTTGACTCAAATAGTGAATTTTGACCCAAATTGGCAAATTACCATCTTGCCCTTGTCTAACTTTTTAATCAACGGCCCAGATTCGATGTTACCTTGAAACCGACGGCTGAGATCGAATCTTACCCAAAAATTATCCAAGGGTTTTTGGGAATTTCATAAAATTCCAAGGGCAAAAATGTCCATCCAAAAAGTTAGGGCAAAATGAGCAAAATGCCCCTCCTTCATATAACTTGCCTTCATATAACTTGCCCTTTTTAAATTCTTAGGGATAAACATTCCTCATTTCTCATTGAAATTGAATTTTTCTAAAGGACTTGGGACAATTCAAAATCGCACGTTCCAACCGCAATGTCATCCTAATATCCCATTGTGACTTCCAAATTTTTCGATGTCCAATTTGGGCTCAATTAAATAATTAAATTTTATTAAACGTAACTCGAGCGTTTCTCAGACTAACGGGCAGCTTGTTGGGGAAATTCGCATATTCGACCCGTGACTGATAATAATTCGAGTCACATGCAAGTTCATTCGGTTCGCGACAACTTCGGTTGTCATTAAAATCGCGAGGATCGATCGCTAGATTCGAGGGGCACGATCGTTTGGTATAAGTTCAGGATCATTTGCCAATTCATTTCATGATACAGTGAAATCACCCGCGATCCACTATGATGACAGCGGCGAACTAACCCCGAGTTATCCTTGGATCGGCTAACAATGGCTCAAAATGTCACCTCGACGATTTTATGGTCGAAAATCGATTCACGATCGAATTTTCTCTTAGTCACATCAATTTAATTCCCCAATTAGCCTTTTCCCAATGGTTAGTATCCCAGAAATGATCAGTTCCGGACGAGAATTAACTACGAGTACATTCATAAAACTCAGTATTTTATAAATCTCAAATGGACAAATTTTCAGGATGTCACATACGTTGCTCATTAGTGATTCGATTGGGTCAGCGACAAATCTTGGGATGTCGCATACTTGACAACCTCGGAGGGATGTTACGTGCTCGTTAGGGTTTGGGGCGTGACATCCCCGTTTAATTGGTATTAGAGCAATGTTAGCTTGATCTAAGTTGGTCGAGACTTAGAGTGATAAGGAGTGATGACTTTGGGGTGGTCAGTTAGGGAGACCTGTTTGATCACAAGTTTAAAATGCTTAATGCATGCCCTGTGAATATGTGCTTGTGATTATTGGGTGCTTGCTTGGAAATTATGTTCTTAATTGCAGGTGCAGTAAAGAGTAAGGTACGATTAAGAACTCTACTAGTTATGTGTCTTTGGTCCTTGTTTCTTGGTTCATTGCTTTGTGGTTGCTCGTTTCGTGCTTATTGGTGTGATTTTTATGCTTATAACTGCTAGACTTGAGTAGATGACTTAGGTCTCCAATCCTTGAGCAGAATTATAGCAGGTTTATGGGTTTGGTGAGAGAACCCGGTGAGAATGAGCAGCCGAGGAAGGGGGCTAAGGGGCTGATCAGGTTCACAAACTAGAGCTATGAAGGATCACAGAGTGGGTGGAATTTTGAGGGCACTTGCGGAGGTTGGAAACTTGATGGGTAGGCAGACTCAAGAGTGAACTGCCATCACACTATCAAGGTTCGAGGCATTATTCTTTTGCCAACGGGCTAATGGAAATAATGGGAATAACAGAAATCATGGGAACAATGGCAATCATGAAAATGGAAATCGCCAGATGCATCAACTGGTAGAGCAGTTCTTAAAGTTGAAACCATCCAAGTTTGACGGGAAGGGAGATCCTGAGGCCGCTACCATTTGGGTTTAAGAATTGGAAAAAACCTTTGCGCTGTTGGGGTGAGGAAGAGAAGGTGACCCTAGCGATGTATCAACTTCAGGGTGTAGCAAATGACTCGTAGGAGGCCACCTGAGGTAGGGTTTTCACTGTAGGCACGGTTTCGAATTGGATTGCCTTCGTTGAGACCTTCAATGGGAAATACTTCTGTAAGACTACAGAGGAACAGAAGATGGTAGAGTTCCTACAGCTCCATCAGAATCAGATGACAGCGGATCAATACGAGGCAGAATTTGCAAGATTGTCTAGGTTCGCATCAAGGATGGTGGAAGACCCTATGGATAGAGTGAGGAGGTTCCGAGATAAACCGAAGCCGGATCTCTGTAGTTAACTAATGGTACCGAACTTAAGGGATTACAACAAGCTATCTAAGAGGGCTCAGATGGTTGAACGGGACATGATAGAAAGGGCTACCGCTTTTGGATTGTGGTACGCACGGACTAGGGATAATAGGAGCTTTAGAAAGAAGCCCATGACTGGGAATAGACAATTTGTCTCTTCGGTGAGAAAGAACTTTGGAAAGCCCACCACTACTCCAACGCCACATGTCGATCTTGTGGAAGGAGGCACGGGAATGGCCCTTGTCCAGGTGGACTTGGAGCGTGCTTTTGATGTGGCCAACATGGTAACCAATTGAGAAACTGCCCGAACCGACAAGTGAGGCCACCTATACAACCACAGCAACCCCGAGTAGGAAATCAGGCTAGAGTTGCACCGCAAAATAATCAGAATAGACCCTAGCTCAAAGAAGGATTTATGCTGTGGCTCGCAAAGAGGCGAAGGACGCGCTTGGCGTGATCACAGGTACGATCTCTTTATGTGATCATGTTACTTATGCCTTATTTGATCCCGAAGGGTCACATTCGTTTGTGTCTAAGCAGTTTGTTGAATTGAGTAGTATTGAGTCGAAACCGCTAGAAGTAAATTTGTATGTTACCACCCCTCTTTTGGATAAAGTGCTGATAACATTAGGATGCCTAGACTCTAAGACTGTTGTTGGTGGTAGGAAGAATTTGATTGATCTGGCTATCATGGCTATGTTTGATTTTGATATTATTATTGGCATAAATTGGCTAGTTAAATAGAGGGCTGTGTTGGATTGTGATAGCAGGGTGATTCAATTTAATCCGATCGATCACTCTAGATATGAGTTTGTGGAAAACTGAGGAGGAACCTTGATCCCTTGGATTTCATAACTTGAGGTGACTAAGTTATTGGATGAAGGATGTCAAGGTTACTTGGCGACTGTGGTTGATTCATTGATTGAGGAACTGAGGCTAGAGGATATAGCCATGGTATGTGATTTCCTAATGTCTTTCCTCAAGAATTGTCAAGATTACCACTTGAAAGGGAAGTGGAGTTCGTGATCGAGTTGGCCTCTGGAACTGAGCCGATCTCTAGAGCACCCTACATAATGGCATTGTCGAAGTTGAAAGAGTTGAAGGTTCAGATGCAAGAATTACTAGATAGGGGGTTTATTTGTCCGAGTGCATCACCGTGGGGAGAATCAATGTTGTTTGTCAGGAAGAAAGATGGGTCATTGCATTTATGCATTGACTATCGGCAGTTGAATCAAGTGATCGTCAGGAACAAGTATCCGTTACCAAGAATAGATGACTTGTTCGATCAACTGCAAGAGGCATCAGTATTCTCCAAGATAGACTTAAGAACGGGCTACCATCAGTTGAGGATCAAGAAGGAGGATAAACCGAAGATGGCATTTCATACGAGATATAGACATTATGAGTTTAACGTCCTGCCGTTTGGATTTACTAATGCCCCGGCTACTTTCATGGATTTGATGAATTAGGTGTTTAAGGAATTCTTGGATCAGTTCGTTATTATATTCATCGACGACATCTTGGTGTATTCAAGGAGCCTCAAGGAACACGAGCAAAATCTACATATGGTTCTACGGACCTTAAGAGAACATACATTCTATGCCAAGTTCAGTGAGTGCTAGTTCTGACTCACCCGAGTAGCATTTCTTGGACATGTCATCTCTAGGGGATGGAATTTCAGTTGACTGGACAAAGATTGAGGCAGTTACAAATTGGCCAAGACCGATGATAGTGACAGAGGTCCGGATTTTCTTAGGTTTGGCAGACTACTACAGACGATTTGTGGAAAGGTTCTCCACAATAGATACTCCTCTTACTCACTTACTAAAGAAGGAAACAAGATTTGAATGGACAGACAAGTGCGAGAGATCTACCGTCAGATCTCGAACTTGCCCGTGTTGACAACCGCGCCCGTGTTGATAATACCGTCAGATCTCGAAGGTATGAGATCTACAGTGATGCGTCGCTAAAGGGATTAAGATGCGTTTTAATGCAGCATGAAAAAGTGGTTGCATATGCATGCGACAATTGAAGGCTCACTAGCTAAATTACCAAAAGCACGATTTGGAACTTGCGACTATCATCTTTGCACTTAAGATTTGGAGGCATTATCTGTGTGGAGAAATATTTCAAATCTACACGGACCATCAGAGCTCAAAATACTTATCTTCTCATAAGGAATTAAATATGAGCCAATGTCGCTGGATGGAGCTCCTTAAGGACTATGATTACAACATTCTATACCACCCTGAAAAGGCCAACAAAGTGGCGGATGTACTTAGTCGGAAGTCAAGCATTGCGCAAATGATGGTTAAAGATTGGACTTTACTTGAAGGGGGTGCGAGATTCAGAATTCAAGTTTGAGGTAAGTCACCTCTCAGGCGAGGATTAAGGTCTTATAATCTACGGACCTTGAGATTCAAAAGATTTTGAGTATGGATGCAACTAAGAGGAAAACCGACTTTCAAGTATCTAATAATGGGATTCCTCAAAATTTGGTCAAGTTTTTTTAAAATCACCTATTCACCCCATTCTAGGTGATATTGTTAGGATGCTTGGACCAGACCTCTCTATTTCGATGGGCTAGACTATGACAATTGGATGAACAAAATGAAAGCCTTTCTTAGATCTACAAATCCCTTAATGTGAGAAGCTGTACAAAATGCAGTAAATGTTGCAACATCTAGTAGAACTACTACTACAACTATAACCAATGAATCAAGCAACTCACTTGAAAGAGGAACTCTAGCCCAGCCAACCATCACTCCTTAAGATCTCGCAAAACAAGAAGTACCTGATGCTATTTATTCTCTCTCAACTGTGCATTATCTCTTAATGAATATAATTGCATTTCTTCTTGTGAAATAGCAAAATAGATTTGGGACACACTTTAGGAGACCTTTGAAGGAACAGATAGAGTTAAGGAGACCAAGACAAATATTCTCATGGGCAAATCTGAATCTTTCAAGATGAAACCAGATGAAATTGTCACCGAGATGTTCACAAGATATACAAAGATCATTCATGGACCCACATATTAAGGAGAGACATTCACACCTACAGAAAAAGTGAATAAAATTCTACCAGGACTTTCCAAAGGATGGAATAATGTGAAAACTTTCATTCAAGAAACATAGAGGATCATGCCTCTCACTGTTGATGAACTGATTGGAACTCTAATGGCATACGAAGCAAAATGTGTCAAATGATGAAGAATATCACAACGGTAAGATATAAATTTCTTTAAGATCTAACATTTGCCATACAAGTGAAACAGATATAGAAGCAGATGAAGAAGACAATGAAGACGTGGCTCTAATGAAAAAGTTCTTAAACATGGTCAGAAACGAAATGAACTTCAAGAGAAGAAAATAAAACAAGTAGCCTAAAGAAAGAAAATTCTTCAAGAACAATGAAGAAGGTAAGGACATTATCGGTTTGAATGCAGGAAATGTGGGCACATTACAGCAGATTTTCCACTTCTAAAGAAGAAGAAAAGAAAGTTCGAAAAGAAAAGGAAAGCTCTAAAGGCAGAAACCTAAAGCGACACTGGGTGCGAAAAGAGTGACAAAGATGAGTATGCAAACATTTGTTTAATGGCAGACTCAAAATCGAAGGAAGAAATCAAGGTAAGTCATCCTAAGATCCCTAATGAAGTATTTGAATATATTGAAGAATTATGCTTAGAATATAGATATGCTCTTAAGAAAATCTCCGAGTTAAAGAAGGATAATATGAAGTTGAGGCAACGGAATCTTTCAAATGAAGGAAAGATTGTTGTTTTAAACAAACAATTTCGGATATCAAGGAAAAGCGAGATTTGCTAGATAAAGAAAATGATTCTTTCAAAGAGGATATTTCAAAAGTTTCCAAAAGTTCTCGTTTGGTTCAAAAACTTTAATACACATTCTTTCCATACAAGTTTCATATTACAATAAATTTGGACATAGCCTTGAAAATAATATCAAAAATGATTTTCCTAGTCAATTAGAGACTAAGGCATCGTCCTTCAAAACAATGTTTATAAAAATCATTTTAGAAAACAATTTGTAAAACCTGCTGGCTGGAATTTCTATAATTGCTCAAACGGTGGGGATACAAATCATTGCAAGCAAGAATGGCCAAAAGTTTAGAGATCAACCAAAGGGATTTTCTTGAGATTAGAAAATCTTTTAACGTGAAATGACCCAATAAAAACTTTCGCATTACAATAAATTAGAACTTGGCTTTGAAAAGGATATCAAAAATGATTTTTCAGAAGTCAAGAAGAGAATAAGGCATCGTCCTTCAAACAATTTATACAATTTAACTAAACACGTTTAAAACGTGTTTTTGGATGCATTTTAATTTCTAGAGACAATTGAGGATTGTTTTGATTTAATTGACATTGATTGCGCATTTGATTCTTGTTTGGTTTTCCTGCAATTACAATGGATAGGATTAGTGGATAGACCTCAGAAACTTGTGTGACACGTTAGACATCATATCGTTCTTAGGTACCGAAAGGGTGTTAGAGATCTCAATTTGGGATCATTAGCGTAATCAAGTCCCCATACTTAGAATTTCTGGTTCGTAGGATTGTGGTATTTTTTCTGTACCCAAATTAGGTTTCTAGTCAACCAATCAATAATGACTAGTGGTGACTCAAAAATCGAAAACTTTGACTGAATAGGAAATTACCATCCGCTGTCACGTAAGGTATGGTCTGGGAGAGACCCTTGCACGGAAATACCTCCTTAGCGTGCAAACCTCGAAAGTCCCCAAAAAAAGCACAGCGCGACAAACACCCCACAGGTTGGCAACCCTCCCATCGATCCGAGCTTGGTCAAGCAAACACACACGCCACTTAATGTAATCAATTCCCACGTCATTCACATAATCAAATCATGCCATAATATACTCAATCGCCACTCATTTCAATCAATCCATGCGAATGTCAAATTCATTCCTTACGACATCACAAGTTCGTCACATTGCACAACTATCATTCTAACACATCATAATTTCCAAACTCAAATCATGCTCCCCACATTAGCCATCAACTCGACATTCAAGTCGGCACATTCATATATCCAATTCACCCATAAACGCCACGACAACCCAATCATTGAACCCATCTCAACCAGTCACTAATTAAGCCACAACTCGCCACAACTCACCACAATTTAATCCACCAACTAGCCACATTCACATATCAATCCTATTCCAAGCTTAGCCACTAAACCGATACTATCAACCCCTAAACAAGTCTAATAATACCCAAAGTACTAAGTAGGGATTAGGAAGTCATTTACCTAGGTTTTGGCCCAAGGACAACCGGCGGTGGTCGGCCTAGAGGAAATAGAAATATAAGAGAAGAAGAAGAAGAAAAAGAAGAAAAGAGGAGAGAGAGAGAGAGTTTGCATGGGGGCGAGAGGGGAGGGATGTGCATAGCTGGGGGAGAGGATGCGCTGCGTGGTGGGGCGCGCGCGAGAGGGGAGGAGAGAGAGAGAGAGAGAGAGAGTCAATGTAATCGATCGCGATCCAACGGCTCACGTTCAAATCCGAAGTCGATCTAACGGTCCACAAAAAATCCTAATTATAGATTAGGAAAAGGCCAAATACCATAAATAAAATACACTAAAAGGGAGATCTACTAGTCAAAATTCGCACTCGATCCAAATTTCACTTTTCGATAATTCCTAACAATATCGACGCTGGCCACAATAATATCGACACCGTCTAATTAAATTCATCACGGAACTCCAAGAAATTCGACACCAAAGTTTAGGCTCTAAATAACGGTCAAATTCAATCGAATGCAATTTTAACAAAATCTCAAATTTAAAATAACCCGGGAGTGATCAATTCTGGGTGAGATTCAACTATAAGTGCACTGACGAAATACATGTTTTATAAATCCCAAAATGGGTCGAAATTCGGAATGTCACACAGCTGACATCTCCCCACCAACTCCTTTCTTCTCTTTTCTACTTCTTTTTCTTCTTTTCTTCTAGGCTGCTTTTGCTTCGTGTCTTTTGTTTCTGCTTCTTCTTCATTCTGCTGCTTCTTGCTTCTTCTTGCTGCACGCCAACTAGCTACTCACCGACCACCGCAACCTCGCCGTCCAACCGCCGAAGACACACCGGAGCCACCGACCGCAGCTGCTGTTCCTCGTGCTAAACATCCCCACCAAGATACTTTCTATCCCTCTTTCCCTCTCATTCTCGGCCATAACCACCACCAACCAAGGTCGATAGCATCAACCTCGACCACCTGAGCTGATGTCCGCCATCCTCCCTTGTTGGCAATTCGCCAAAGTACCCGTTGCCGTGCCAAGTCTCTTACTGCCCCTTGCTTGATAATCTTGCTTAGGCTCCCTAGTAAGTGCTCCCTAAGCCTTGGTTAGGATAATGGTTTACTAATAGACATGTTTATGGGTGGATTAGAGGTTGTGTATGGTTGGTTTAGTGGCTGGATAAGTATAGTTGCTTGATGGTTGTTGATTGGCTGATTTCAGTTGGATTGTTGTTGTACCTTTATGCTTTGTTATTTTTGTGAAGACTTGTGTGGGCCGAATTTAAGGAATTGTTCTCCATGGAAACTATTCCTAACATCTTGAAGTATAACATTGATTAAATCTGAAATTTTTGGAGATCATTTTGGTCCATTCGGAAGTCCATTTTTAGACCGTCACAAAACTGCCCGAATTACTGTTCACCCGACCTTCTTGTCTTTCCGAATTTTTATAAAATTTTCCAGGGCTTATTTCAATAAAATCCCCTCACAAATATAGTTAAGAACACTTTTTTCTATGACATATAAAAATTTCAGAGTTTTCCAAAGTGATTTCGGTTCTGAATGAGATGTATTTTGATGGTCAGGCGGCATGTCCGAGCAAGCTGAATTCTGTCTGGCTTTAAGTGACAGGCATTTACTGTCGGAACTGGGTTTTGTGTTCTTCATGAAAAATGTTTATCAAGATGTTTTCTAGGACATATCCAAAATTTATAATTTTTGAAGTTGAATTACTATTTATTTCAAAAGGATTTCGGCGGCTGCACAACTTCCCAGAATGGCCCCAGTTCTGTGCAAGTATGGTTTTCTCCCTCAGGGACTATTCAGTGTTATCGTGACATTTTGTTGGATGAGTACGGATTTACTGGTATTTGGCTAATCAAAAAGATGATAATTGGTTTGAGTACTTAAATGCTCGTGTGAGCATATAATGCCCTGATGCGTCTTACGCGGGGATTTAACCCGTCTTGATGTGCTTTACATGAGATGATGCCCGATTTATCGGATGCCCAGCAAGGGCCCGGATGCCAATCATGGTGGAGGCTGGATTGATGCTTCTCATGGAATATCGTCTTGATGCGTTCAATGTGGGACGTTGCTGTCGCCGACATAGTGGGATAATGCCCGGTTATGCCGAAAGATCGATAACCTGATGCGTTTTACGTAGGTTTGGTGGAGCCCAAGGGGCTGTTAATAATTTGGACTTAGTGAGTGCGATATCCATTATAGAATGCCATGTTTGAGACTAATGTTGGGCATGTCTAGATTATTAATTATGTTATGCATGTTCATGCCTCGATTTGTGTTGTTATACTCAATGAGCATTTGCCATGTCATGGTAGTTCTCTAACGTGCAGGGCTTGTTGTATGTACCAAGGCAGGGTAAGGGGGCCTGTGATTGTTATGGTATGTTGATTGATAGAATTGCATGCTTAGAACTGTCCGGTGGTACGCGTTAGCTTAAGCGAGGCTTAGGTAGTTACTTATTGAAATTTATTTTCATTATTGAATTATAAACATTTCAGACCTATGACCGTGACTACGGATGATTCGGAGATGCCGGGTACCACAGGCACTAATGATAGGCTTAGTTACCCCGTCTTTTTGGAGTACCCCCTTGTGGTGGAGAAGCTAGGCTAACCCACTACCCGATCCTTTTTGTTATGCATGGTGCTTAGATTGGGGCCTCTAGCAAGGCTTGTAATTGTATATTTGTATTTAACGCTATGGTTATAAAAGTGTTTTATTGATGTATATCAAATGTCTTTCTACTATCCCATTGATTATATGTTGTATGGAGAGTTCGTTTGAATGCGACAAGTCTTGGGATGTCGCATACTTAATGACCTTGGAGGGATGTTGCGGGCTCATTGGGGTTCGGGGCGTGACATCCCCGTTTAATTGGTATCAAAGCAAGGTTAGCTCGATCTAAGTTTAGTCGAGACCTTGAGTGATAAGGACAATGACTTTGGGATAGTCAATTAGGGAGACCTGCTTGATCATAAGTTTAGAATGCTTAATGCATGCCCTGTGAATATGTGTTTGTGATTATTGGGTGCTTGCTTGGTGATGATGTTCTTAATTGCAGGCATAGCAAGGAGTAAGTTACAATTGAGAACTCTACTAGTTATGTGCCTTTGGTCCTTGTTTCTTGGTTGATTGCTTTGTGGTTGCTTCTTTCATGCTTATTGGTGTGATTTTTATGCCTAGAACTACTAGACTTGAGTAGATGACTTAGGTCTCTAATTCCTAGGTGAAATTATAGCAGGTTTAGGTATTTAGTGAGAGAACCCTGTAAGAATGAGCAGCTGAGGAAGGAGGACAAGGGGCCGATCGGGTCCACAAGCTAGAGCTGTAGAGGATCACAAAGTGGATGGAATTTTGAGGGCACTTGCAGAGGTTGGAAACTTGATGGATCGGCAGACTTAAGAACAAGTTGTTATTGTTACTGCTGTTGCTGAGGCCGCTATTACTGTCGCCAACGAGGCTAATGGAAATAATGGGAATAACGGAAATAATTGGAACAATGGCAATCATGGGAATGGAAATCGCCAAATGTACTAATTGGTAGAGCAGTTCTTAAAGCTGAAACAGTCCAACTTCGATAGGAAAGGAGATCCCGAGGCTGCTACTATCTGGGTTCAAGAATTGGAGAAAACCTTTGCACTGCTAGGGTGCACAGAGGAAGAAAAGGTGATCGTAGAGGTGTATCAACTTTAGGGTGTAGCAAATGACTAGTGGGACGCCACTCGAGGTAGGGTTTTCACTGTAGGCACGGTTTCGAATTGGACTGCCTTCGTTGAGACCTTCAATGGGAAATACTTCTCTAAGACTGCATGAGAACAAAAAATGGCAGAGTTCTATGGCTCCGTCAGAACCAGATGACGTAGATTAGTACGAGGCAGAATTTGCAAGATTGTCTAAGTTCACACTAAGGATGGTGGAAGACCCTATGGACAGGGCAAGGAGGTTTCGAGATGGACTGAAACCGAATCTTCGTAGTAAGTTGCTACTCCTGAATCTAAGGGACTACAACGAGCTGTATAAGAGGGCTCAGATGGTTGAGCTGTATGAGAGAGCTCAGATGGTTGTGCTGTGGCTTCATTCCAAATAGTTAAGTTCAGCCTTACTTTGTTGCCAATAAACTACATGCATTTTACAATGGCAAGAAGACTAGTTATTTGTGTAAATCTGAGAATGTCGATCTGATACTTGTCGCAAATTTGCACTGCATTGTTTATTATGAATAGAGCTCACGTGCTTTCCCAACAAAGCAATATATGTATACGAGTTAAAAAGTTCTATTTATGTAATTATAATGTCGTCGCTCCAGAAAGCCAACGGAAGAAATTGGTCAATGAAGGCAAGGAGGGAGCAGAAAGAATATGGATTGTATAGATTATGTCGATACATGATCAACTTATTCGATGTACATGGAGAAAGTCAATATGACATTCTGAATTTCGACCCATTTTCGGGATTTATGAAATAAATATATCTTCGATGCACTTTCAGTTAAATTTCACTTGGAATTTATCATTTTTGAGTAGACTAACCGTTAGGGAATGGCTAGCTTGGAATCAAGTACGTGGACCTAAGAATTTGGCCATGAATTGACACTTCGATTATAAGGATTGACAAAGAGATATTTTGGGCCATTATAGGCCGATCCAAGGATGGTTATGGAACGATTCGCAAATGTTGTATAATTGGATCGCGGGTGATTCCGCTTGACCATTGTATGAATTTCGAATGATCCTAAACCTAATCCCAACGATCGCGTCAATTGGAACTAGTGATTGACCCTCGCAGTTACATGACAACCGACGTCGCCATGGCTTGAGTAAGCTTAGATATGGCTCGATATTGAATCGACCACGAGTCAATAGGCGTAACTCTTAAAAGCCTCCCGTTAATTTGAGATACACTAAAGTTGCGTTTGATTGATTTTTGCCATTAATTAGAATCTGAATTGGGTGTCGAACTTTCAATGTTCCATGACTAATTTATTGGACATCGTCTCATTAAGCGTGGCCAATTGTTGAATCGCTCGAATTTGTCGGAAAAGTGTAATTTGGACTAGGTATTGAAAATGACCATTTTACCCCCCAAGATATTTGAATTCCTTTGAAAGGTTGAAGGGCAAATTGGACTTTGGTACTTTCCCTCCAAGACCGAAAGTTATGGATCCTTATGCCCCTTATCTTCTTGCTTATTTACTTTAGCTTGCCATTTGTAATTTTTAGCAATTAGTGAGAGGAATTATGTGAGCCATTAGATCTTGGCTTAGGGAAGGGGGAAGGATTCTAGACCCTTGGATGAGTTAGCAGGGTTAATAGACACCATACACACACTCTCTCTCTCTAGTCACTCAACTCACTTCACTCTCTCCCTTCTCCTCATCCCTTCGACTGGCTTCTCCTCCTCCCTTGCGAGAGCAGCTACTTGCTCCACCTCATCCAGCCACCACTAGCCGCCGCCCATCCGCCGACGCTGCTGCTGCTCCAGCATTGCTGCTGCAACTTTACCATGGCTGAGCTGCTTCTTTGCTTGGTCTTTCCTGCTTAGGCTAAGAGTAAGTGCTCCCTAAATCTTGATTAAAATAATTGAGCTCACCGTCGATGAGCCTCTAGTGACCTTTTAGATTGGTTTTTGCTTCTTTGTAAAGCTCATATTATCTTTTATCAGCATTAGCTCACTGATTCATAGCCGGACCACTGACAGTCGGCGAAAAGCCGGTCGAAAAACCCTAATTTGTCACTGACCTAAACTAACATTTCCAGAATTCAAATTGCTATCCTACTCACCCTAGCCATCTAGTTCGATCAAAGTGAGCATAAAATCATCAAACAGGGTCAAAAGGTGACTAACTTGGGTGGCCTATGGCCACGAGAGGCTCTCTAGCGAAGTCCATAAACTCCAGCGAGGTTCAACAATGGTGGCCGACTCGGTTTAGGGAGCTTTTCGAACGAAAATGCAATCAAACTACAGAAATCATGATTAGAAACTTATTTTAGGCATCAAGGAACTCCGAATCATCGAAGAAATTGCATGAATAACAATATCAAGCTCTATCTCATTTTCTGGGATTCTGGTAAAACTGTGATGAAGATCATACTTTACTTGCTTCATTGGGGACTGAAATGATGTTCCCGGGCTAATCGGCACCTGTGGAGCTGTTCTTCGACACTTGGACTTCAAGATAATGGCTATGGCTTCACCGGGGAACATCTGGACAAGTCGGCCGAGCTCGAGTTTTAGAGCTTCGCAATTAGATCTTCACTGGTCACCCAAGGAGGAAATCCTCCTTGGATGATTGATTCGCCGGCGCCGTTCAATCGACAATGCCGATCACTCGATCTGGGGATCGCTACTCCTCTCCCTCTCTCTATATTTCATGCTCTTTCTCTCTTTATCTCTCTCTCTCTCTCTTCTCTTTGGAATATCGTTGAACACCTTCTATGCACAGTCATAATGTTTCTCTCTTTTTGTTGATCAATTTCCCGCCCAAAAATCGTTACCACTGACCTCCGAATCAGTTGTAACGATTCTCCGATGATAGCTAGAAATTCTCCGGCTTTCAGTCGAAAGTTAAACACGTGCTCATTTGATTGGAGGAGGTCAGTAAAGTGGCAGGCTCAGTAGATATCTTATGGGTTTATTGCATGTTTTTGGCAAATCGGGTGAAGAAGGTAACCAACCCGAGTCAGGTCAGGTTGACCCAGCCGACCTGATAGGCCCGTGTTGGTCTAAAATCACAAATTAAGCCCAATTTCGACCCAATTTTTCGATTTTAACCCCAAAATTGAATTCCTCATCACATTTCACACCTAAATATATGATTTGCCCTAATTGTTATCACAATAAAACTCAAGATTTTTAAATTGTAAATTCGGATCATTAGGACTTTTGTCTAATTCAATATCTAGATGAACTAGGTGTGTAAAAAATACTTGAACGGAATCGAAAACTTCGGGTCTTTTCGGTTTGGGTCACATTCAATTTGAGTAATAAGTAAGGTAATTTGGGTAGTTTGACGGTTCGGTTCGGTTCAGGCCGGGTTTGGGGTCTACTTTTTTCTTCTTCTTCCTTTCACACCCTCTGTCACAGCAACAACCTTGTTTGTATGATCCATGTAAAATGTAGAAAGTTCAATTCCATGGAGAATGGCTGGCTCCTGTACAAATTGTTGCTCGGTCCCCACATCATGTTAATGTTTTTCAAGGCATTTTCTAAAGATAATTAAGAATTTTTACTTTGATGTATGATCTGGTGGAAGAGAAACCTGTAGAGAAGGATTGTGCTTTAAAACTTGCGGCAAAAGGAGAAGTGAGATAATATTTTGCTCTGTATAAGAATTGTTGCTCTGTTTGTTATAAAAAGTTGCCCGAAAGCCCCAACAAGCTGCTCATTGTACCATCTTATAGCGAAGAAACTCCACAAAATATTATTTCTTATTGCCAATTTTCGTTAGGGCTCATGTTTAATGCGTTTACCCCATTTTCTAAAGGTGCACATGGTCCAGCCACATGGTGCGACCATTTGCGAGCTTTACACCTATGAATAATTTTCGCTTGGACAATAAATCTTATTTGTTTTTCCAATAGCAATACTTATATGGAAAGGCGACTAGAAAATTAATTGATTCTGCTAATTGATTGCTTGAGCGATCTTTATCTATAATAACAAAGTGTCGTGCCTACTAATATGAACAATCCATAAATTGTAAGGTTAATATTATGGAAAACCTCAAATTGGTACACCTGTGACAAGTTTACTCAAAATTAATTTTTCAACCACAAAAACTCCAAACCGGTACACTTTTAACAAATTTACCCCAAATTAATTTTTTGACCACTAAAACTCCAAACTGGTGAACTTGTGACAATTTATCCTCCATTAGTTTCTGTTAAATTGGATTAATACAACAAAAAATCCCAAACTGGTATGGGTAAAACCCAAAATTGGTATACTTGTTGACTGCCACGTGTCATCCAACTTAGTAAATTGATAGTAAAATTTAGGAAAACTAACGGAGGGTAACTTTGTCACATGTGTACCAGTTTGATGTTTTCGGTGGTAAAAAAATTAATTTGAAGTAAATTTATTACAAGTGTACTAGTTTGGGGTTTTTTGTGATTTTAACCCTAAATTTTATTTATCACTTAATGAAAATGCAATGAAATAATCTAGTGTACAAGTACAACACAAAAAAAAGGCATAAATGACGCCACCCGAAAAATATCAAATCGGTATATTTGTGACAAATTTAGCCCAAACTAATTTTTTGACCACCAAAAACCCCAAATCGGTAGACCTATGATAAATTCAACCTAAACTAATTTTTTGACCACAAAGAGCCCAAGCTGGTACACTTGTGACAAATTTACCCTCCATTAGTTTCCATTAAATTAGATTAATATCACAAAGAATCATAGACTTGTACACCTGTAACAAATGGAGGGTAAAACCCTAAACTGGTACACACGTCAATTATCATGTGTCATCCAATTCAATAATTTGATGGTAAATTTTAACAGAAACTACTAAAAGATAAATTTGTTATGAATGTACTAGTTTGGAGTTTTTTGTGATCAAAAAATTAGTTTGGGGTAAATTTGCATAGGTATACTAGTTTGGGGGTTTTTTGTGATATTAGCCCTTATTTAAATTAACATAAACGATATAGCTGAAGAATTTAATTGTAATTATATTCATCTGTGTATGCAATCATGGTGGTATTAGTAGTAGTAGTAGTAATAGTAGTAGTAATAATAATAATAATAATAATAATAATAATAATATCAATTATAACAATAGTAATAGTAAGAATAACATGTCTCTGCACCAATTATTAAACAGCCGGAAGTCATTAAAGAGTTCTAGGCTTATTTCAACAAGAAACTTAATTCACTGCACATGCCTATTCGTGCACTGTGTTCTCAAAGAAGAAGACGCCAAAAAAAAAAGAAAGAAAAGAAAGAGGAATCCTCAAAACCCGGACTGAACAGAACCGAACTATGTTTTCGGTTTGGGTAATGGTTTCAATCAAAACACGCACACATTCCACATGATTCGGTTTGGTTTGGGTATCATGAAAACCCATTGAACCAAACTGTTGACAACCCTAAGGAACAATTGTTAATAGCGATGTAAATTGCAAAAACGATAAATTGCAAAAACCTAAATGTAAAGGTAAAGTTGCAGAAGAATGATGGTTATGTAAGTGATTTGGGAATCCTTACAAAGAGTACATTTGGGGTATGTATACAACCCACAAAAAAACCCACAATCGATAGTTACTCAAACGGTTACTGAATTTACAGCCATGCATAACTTCAAAATCCTATATGCGATTATAAGAAGTTACACCATACCCACCATATGTTGACCGTGAGAATGGCACCCAAGATCTCTATAGCTAGAATTTAAAACACGTTAATCGAGTGAAAGGGATTTGCACACCTATTTTTGAATCCATCATTCTTGACGCAGTACAACAATGATCCTTAGCACAAGTTCTTCTCCTCTATTACCCTTTGTATCACTGACTGAATGAGACTACCCCTCACAATTAACGTTTGATCCTTGTCACGCCCTGAACCCCATCGAGCTCACGACATCCCGCTCCGGTCGAAATGATGCGACGTCCCAGGAACATCACCGACCCAACCCAAACATTAGAGCCACATGCGGAAGTGAATATTAAAACCCCTGGACTAAAATGATGACGACAGGGTAGACCACCATAACAATCAAACAACATCATATTCATACAACATCAAATATACAAACATTGTATTATAGACATAATTATCAAACTAGCATCCGAAATTACCGTCATAACAAAAGATCAAGGTCTAGTTATCTTAACTTCACTATCGGATAACCCAAGTTAAACAACCTCTAAAATACCCTAGGGAAAACCTGAGCATCGCCTTCCGTTTTGCTCCTGATTCTTCGGGCTTGAGCCTCCGGACACTCACCTGTAGTTCCACCGAGCACCAAAAGCAGTTCCTCAAACTTCCAAAAAGAGGAGGCGAACTTCTCGGGTCTAAGGTTGGGGGTTTGAAATTGTGGATTATACAACTATAAGACGAATCTCAATAAGTGTACAACCCCAAACCCCACGTAAGCACTCATGTACCGCCAGACAAAACACACATCTCACACAACAATCAATCAATCTAACAATCACACACGAACCTACCTAGAACCCATCATGCACGTTCCTGCACGTTAGACCGTAATACAGCCAGCACCTCATAGTAATACATCACAGACGCGCGCGTACCTCAATTATAAGACAGAAACCACTTGAGCACATAATTAAGCATCACATCACACGATACAAACACACTGGCACACTGACCCACACTACGCATCACTTTCCCAAATCTCACACATCAAGCCAATTCCCGCTCATTCTCAACTCTTCCACCATAACTGCGCCCTCGTAAAACGCATTAGGCGAACGGTCTTCTGACCTCGTCAGGCATCATCACCCCGTCGGGCTGAGCATCGTCACCTCGTCAGGGATGGCATCGTCCCACGTAAACGAACACGCCTCAGGATGGAATCCTACCTCTCCCTTTCCTTAATTACCGTGCCCGTGTAAAACGCATCAGGCCAACGATCTTCTGACCTCGTCAGGCATCGATACCCCTTCGGGCCGGGCATCATCACCTCGTCAGGGACGGTATCGTCCCGCGTAAACGTACACGCCTTAGGATGGATCCCCTTTTCCAACTAATTCTACCTTTCCATACCTTCGTTCCACACATTCCACACGTACCACACGGCCACACATACACATGGCCATACACAATCCCACGCCACACATGCCTTACACCAACACACATTACCATCACATAATCACATCACACAGCCACACATGCTTGGCACGCGGTCACACACAATTTCTCGCTCATAAAAATAAACATCCATAGCATCCGGGTAAATCTGGGCAGTTTACACAATGACCGAAATCCCATCAATATAAATAGTAAACGAACTCCAAAAATTATAAAATTTGGATATATCATAAAACACATCTTGATCAACATTTCTTATGAAGAACACGAAATCTGGTTCAATCTACAACCATGCCTTTTTGTCCCTTGAAATCAGACCAAAATCAGTTCACTCTAACAGACTATTTTGTCCTCAGAATACATCTCTTTTAACACCCAAATCACCTTGAAAAGCTTTGAAATTTTATACGTTATAACCATAAATGTCCCCAACAATTTTTGTGAAGGAAGTATTTTGAAAATAGGCTCGGAAAAATTTATGAAAATTCGAACAAACCAGAAGGACGGGTGAACAGTAAATCGGGCAGTTTTGTTTCAGTCCAAAGATAGACTTCCGAATGGCCTCAAATGATTTCCAAAAATTCCCAAATTAATGTATGTTATACTTCAAGATGTTGGAAGCAACTTTCATGTAGCAAACTTCCTCAAATTCGGTGTCCAAAATTATCCACAAAAATAGCAAACCAGACGGGTATAATAGTCACAAATCCGAAAATCACACCAAATCACATGAATTCAAACCGTAATCGTTCTGTATCTTCACGGCCTTATCCGAACCTCCCAAACCTCATATTTTTAGTCTCCAAATTAGTTCACAATAATCAATTTCTGGCCCCTATCTGAAACTAAAAACAGCCACTTAATTAACTCTAAACCGAATCCTAAACGAGTCTAGCAATACCCGAGGTCCTAGGCGACATTTGGGAAGGTCACTTACCTAAGAAAGGCGAGACGAACGGGCTGGATAAGGGGCTGGAGCAGTCGGCCCAGCAACAGCAACATCGCCGGTGGCCAGGCAATGAACGGCAGCGCGGCAGAGGCGTGTGGCGGTTTCGACAGGTCCACGGCCAAGCAAGGGGAGGACGGGAGAGAGAGAGAGAGAACACGGGAGAGTGAGGGGGAGGGAGTGACCAGCTTGGGGAACAAGAACGGGGAGGAGAGAGAGAGAGATTTGACTAAGTTGGACCAACTTTTCTTAAATGCCCTCAAATACTTGACTCACATTAATCCTCATCCAATAATTGAGAGGCATTCTTGTAATTTACTAGGCTGAATTATTGGGTTGAAATATAGCCTTAAATTAATTCCCAAAATAGCCCAAAATTCGGAACCCTAAAATTAGCTTAGAGGCAAAATGGTCATTTTTCCGATCCCACATCGAAATTCCATTTTTTTGGTTATACCAACTCCAAATGGATGTGGCCAACATAATATGGCGTCGGAGTCGTGAAAATAGCTTCTTAAGTCCTCGAAAATCGACTGCAAAGTCTTGGGGAATAAAATAATATTAATTTTCACTTCCATGCCAAAATTCCAATTTTTGACCGTAAAAACTCTAAATGTGCGTGGTCACCCCAAAATGACATCAGCCGCAAAAAATAATCTCATATGGCCTCAAAATCGACATCGGGGTCCAAAAGGGCAAAATCGTAATTTTTTCGGTCCCAAATCGAAATCCATTTTTTTTGCAGAAATGGGTGGCCCTAAGGTTGGCCAAGCCAAAAACATCATCGGCTGCTCAAAATTGTCACTTTCAAAATTCTCGATTCCCGGGCTCGAATTCCAAGAAATGGCTAAAATCAAGCAATCGCAACTTTAGCTTATCTCTAGCTAACGGGTGGCTCATTAGGATTATGCGTTCTTGACCCATGATCGATACCAAGTCAAATCACACTTAAATTTACTCTACCCAAAGACAACCTCGGTTGTCATATAATTGCGAGGGTCTGTCACTAGTTCCCTTTGAACACGATCAATCAAATAGACCAGTCTCAGTTGGCTCAAAACATTCCCTCGTCAATCCATATGGTCAAAGATTGAACCCAGGTCGAGTTCTTTGGTCGTACAAACTTAATCCCGTAATAGCCTTACCCCTAAGGTTAACATTCCGTGAATACGTTATTTCGGGTGAGATCTCACTATAGTGCATTAATCAATTTCATTTCTTAAATCCCGGGAAAAGGATTGAAAATTCAGACTATTACAATCCTTATGTGAGGTTATTTGTGTATCATGATTAGATGAGAGACTTGAGCACCATTTATAAAGTTTTAAGCCATAGGCCCACTCATCACAGGCTGGGGTTTACTCGGTCCACACTAACTAGTCTCATATTAGACTAATTAAGAATATTCACTACAAAAAAATAAGGATTTAGCTACGGAAAATTAGCGACAAAAGGAAATTCGTTGCTAATTTGCGACAGAATTTGTGACGAAAAAAATTCGTCGCTAATTAGCGATGAATTTCGTGATGAAAAAAAATTCATCTCTAATTACTAACGAATTTAGCCATGACAAAAAATTCGTCGCTAATTAGCGATGAATTTAGCGACAAAAATAACTTTCGTGGCACTCTTATCAAAAAAAATAGTCAAGTAAGCCGCGAGACTTTATTTCCATGGCTAAATCCATGGAAAAAAAAAATAGTCGGGCAAGTGCCATAAGACTTTAAATCCATGGCTAGATCCATGGCTAATTAGCCACAGATTTAGCCACGGAAAGAAAATAGTTCGGTAAGCCGGGAAACTTTATTTCCGTGGCTAAATCCGTGGCTAATTAGCCACGGAAAAAAAGTCAGTAAGCAACGAGACTTTATTTCCGTGGCTAAATCTGTAATATTTTGAATTTTCGATCATTTTTCTGAGATTTATGAAATGAATATTTTGGCCAATGCACTTATAGCGAGATCTCACCCTGAATCGCGCATTCTCGGGATGCTAACCTTAGGGGTAAGGCCAACACGGGATTGAGTTCGCTTGACCAAAGAACTCGACCTTGGTTCGACTTTCAACCATAAGGATTGACGAGAAAATGTTTTGGGCCAACAGAGATCAATCTATTTGATCGATCGTGTCCAAAGGGAACTAGTGATAGACTCTCGTAATTACATGACAATCGAGGTCGCCTTGACTCGAGCAAACTTAAACGTGACTCAACTTAGTGTCGGTCACGGATCGAGAGTACGTAATCCCAATGAGCCACCCGTTAGTAAGAGATAAGCTAAAGTCGCGATTGTTCGATTTTAGGTATTTCTTGGAATCCGGGCTCGGGAATCGAGAATTTTGAAAGTGACAATTTTTAGCGGCCGATGGCGTTTTTGGTGTGGCCAACCTTGGAGCCATCCGTTTTTGTAAAAAAATGGATTTCGGTTCGGGATCGGAAAAATGACCGTTTTGCCTCTATGCACTGCGAATGAATTTTGAGGACTGGATTAAGTCGGGGGACTGATAATAATTTTGTATGGCCGAAAATGGAAGGACAAGAATGCCCCTCTCCTCCCAGGGTCAATTACCCTTTTATCCTTGAATTATTGGATAAGATTGAACGTGGGCCGTTAGATTTGGATAAGATCGAACCGTGGCCCTTGGATTGGTGTGGTAGTTAGAGGAGTAGTTTGGTAATTTCCGGTGGGGTTTTAGAGTCCAATTATTGGGGTACTCTATATATTTAATTTTCTCTCTTTCTTTCTCATAATTCACTTTCTCAATCTCTCCTCACCCTCACCCACCGAAGCTCTCTCTCTCTCCTCCCTTGCGTACGCCCTACTTGGCCGGCCACCAACCCACCCAGCCACCTGGTCGCTGCCGGCCAGCCGTCCGCCACCACTGCTTCTTCTCCTTCTTCTTCTTCCCGGCCGCGCTACCACCGTCCGCCGTTCCCCTCTCTCTCTGTTTCGCCCTATCCTATTCAGCCCAGCTACCACTGAGCCACCCTTGACCATCCTCCCCTACCCCATACGTCCCCATCGCCACCCCTAGCTACCCGTTTGCCGCCCATCCACGGCATTGCAACCGCACGCCTGCCTGGCCGCCGGCGACGCTGCTTGGCTACTGCTACTAGGCCGGCTGTTCCGGCCACTTGTCCAGCCCATTTTTCACCCCTTTTAAGGTAAGTGACTTCCTCAAACCCTCCTTAGGACCTTGGGTATTGCTGGACATGTTTAGGAGTCAATTTAGGATGAATTAGGTGGTTGATTTGGGACTTAGTTATGGGTTGATTGATGGTTGTTGTGGACTAACTTAATGAATGAAATTGCGAGGTTAGGAGGCTCGAATAGGGCTGTGGTGAGGTAGCACAACTTTGGTTGAATTGTATGTTTGATTAGTTGTTTTATGCCTTGAATGGCCTTGTATGTGTGATTGTGTGATTTGTAGTTGTTGGCTGATTTTAGACTAAGTATTGGACTGAATGTGTGTGTGTGATTATGAAGGCATGATGGTGTGACCGTGTAATGAGGCCGTGTGCAAAGTAGGTGTGGCCGTGTAGCGTGATTGTGTGATGGTGATATGTGTTTGTGAAGTGTACGTGTGGTGTGAGATTGTGTGGCCATGTGGCACGTATGGTACGATGGTATGAGAAGATCGGCATGGTTGGAAAAGTGGTACCCTGAGGCGTGTTCATTTACGCGGGGTAAGTTTCGTCCTGAGGCGTGTTATGCGATTTGATGCCGTCTCTGACAAGGTGACGATGCCCGGCCCGACGGGGTGACGATGCCTGACGAGGTCAAAAGATCGTTAACCTAATGCATTTTACGGGGGCACGGTAGTGATGGAAAGTTGAGAATGAGCTGGACTTAGCTTGACTTGCGAGAATTGTGAAAATTGACGCATGGTGGGAGTTAGTGAGTTAGTGTGCGAGTTAGTGTGCGAGTGTGGTTTGCCTCGCGTGATATGGTGCTCGATGAGTGTGGACATGAATGAATTGGTTGTATTATTATCTGACATGCAGGGATGTGCATGATGGATCCTAGGTAGGATCACATGTGATTGTTAGTGTGATTGGTTGTTGTGTCACGCATGTTTTGTCTAACGGTACGTGAGAACCTATGTGGGGTTGGGGTTGTGCACTTATTGAGATTTGTCTCATAGTTATATAACCACAATTTTAGACCCCTAGCCATGAACCGAGGAGGCTCGCCTCCTCGTTTTTGGATCCCTAGGCATGTGGATCATCAGGAAGTGGAATACCCTTTAGGAGGCGAACGAGCTTTGGTCAGACATTCGAGCACTGTTTGGATTGACAAGGGCGGATTATATCTGAAGCCGTATTCGTACATGGTGTGGACTTATCAAGATGGCATGGAGGAAATAAGCTCGCTAAGAAGCTTCGACATCCCCTTTTATGGCGTTGGTGAGTGGAACCCTTCGGCAATTATTCCTCCTGATGGTGAGATCATTGATTCCAAGGAGCCGAATGAGGAACTGCAAGGGTATTTTAGGGGTTGTATAGAGTAAGTCTGACCAGTCACTTTTTGATTCGACCTATAATGAAGCTAAGTTAACCCAACCACCCGATCCTTTTGAGTGTTGGTGGTGTTTTGGATGCTCGACTTGCTAAGATGTATATAACGCTGTTTGTATGCTCGATACATTGGCTTTGTATAAAAGTTAATGTTGTTAGTTCATTGACTGTCTTGATGCTCTACCCCATCGTCAACTTTTAGTATGGGTGTTTTTATGTCCATTTCCGCATGTGTCTCTAATATGTTGGGTTGGGTCGGCGTCGTTTTCCTGGGACGTCGCAATAATTCGACCAAGGAGGGGGATGTCGCGAGCTCGATGAGATTTGAGGCGTGACAAAATCCGTGGCTAATTAGCCACAGATTTAGCCACGGAGAAAAAAATAGTTAGGTGAGCGCCGCGAGACTTTAAATCCGTGGCTAAATCCATCGCTAATTAGCCACGGAAAAAAAAAAGTTGGGTAAGCCGCGAGACTTTATTGCCGTGGCTAAATCCGTGGCTAAAATAGTCAGATAAGTGCCGCGAGACTTTATTTTCGTCGCTAAATCCGTGGCTAATTAGCCACAGATTTAGCCACAGAAAAAAAATAGTCGGGTAAACCATGAGACTTTGTTTCCATGGCTAATTAGCCACGGAAAAAAATAGTGGGGTAAGTGCCGCGAGATGTTTTTTTCTGTGGCTAAATCCGTGGTGAATTAGCTATGGATTTAGCCATGGAAAAAAAAAGTCAGGTAAGCCCTGAGACTTTATTTCAGTGGCTAAATCGGTGGCTAATTAGCCACGGAAAAAAAAATAGTCGTGTAAGTGCCGCGAGACTTTAAATCTGTGGCTAAATCCATGGCGGATTTAGCCACGGAAAAAAAAATAGTTCGGTAAGCCGCGAGACTTTATTTCCGTGGCTAAATCCGCGGCTATAGCCACGGATTTAGCCATGGAAAAGAAAATAGTTGGGTAAGTGCCGCGAGACTTTATTTTTGTGGCTTAGCCATGAAAATAAAAATAGTCGCGGAATGGCCGTGAGACTTTAAATCCGTGACTAATTTATTAGAATCCGTCACAAGTTTTTGTAACGAACATAGAAGTACGATGCTAAATTTTTTATCTACCCCCCCTCACACCTATCTTCTCTCTCTCTGTTCTCTCTCCCTCTCCCCACCCCCAAACCTCTCAATTCGCTTTGATCTCCAAAATCCAACCTCTAATTTGCTCGCGTCTCCGGTGAATTCGATGCCTCATCGTCGTAAATGAGAGATTGAAGCCGTTGTTGAAGTCCAATCGGTCGAGCAGCGCAGCTGAGGATCGGTTGTTGGCTCACCTCAGTCAGGTACTTATTGTTTCGATCAGGATTAAGTGTCTCTCTGGCTCGTAGCGTTAGGGTTGTTTCGCTTATTTCATTGCCTGAGGATTAATTTTGAGATAATCGCCGCGTATGTAGTATGTATGGCTACATTTTGGTGGCCTGTGAGGGGTAAATGCTTTATCGTGCTGATGATAGGGAGTCCTTTTTTCAATTTTAATTTTCGTACGGAGGTTCAGAGTCCCTTATGAGATATTGCATGAGTGGACCGTTATTGAGATGGCTTGGGTAATTTGTTCATTTTGTTGTTTGATTTTGGCTCACTGGATCTGCTTTTGTTTTTAATCATCAGCATTTCGAGCTTGCGGTTGGAATCTTGGCGGATGCTTTTGCATGCCACTTGTTTCGATTTGAGTTGGCAAGATAGACAAGCAAGGGACTCTTCTTTGCCCCACATCAACAAAGTAAATGAAGTTCTGATCTGTATCGGTTTTCAGATTCTTGTATGTGAATTGTCTGTTGGCTTGTGAGCAGCGTAGTTTGGTTTCTGCTGATGAGTTGCCAATGTTTTCTGGTAGTATACATAGTTCAGCTGCAGACTAATTTTATCAGCGGTCCTCATTGGTTTACTATTAGAATTTTGTTTGTTATCAAGTGATTTTCCTTTACGTTTCTCCGTTGCTATATGGATGCTTATAATTTCTGGAAGTTTAACAAGCTTAGAATTGGCTTTATTAGGAGTTGTATTGTTTATGTTCTGATCTGTCGCATTTAAGTTGCGCATTTTCTGTCTTGTATCTTGTTCCCTTCATCTGGAGTGTAGTTCTTGTAAGCTTTCATTTTGTAGTGCGAGTGCGCACTATGTGTTTTGATTGAGCATTTGTTAGTTTTGTGTTTTGATGACGGTTCTTCATACGATTTTTCTACAATGTTTAAGGAGGAGTATGCTTACTGTCTTTCTGTTCCTAGAGTTCCTTATCCTCATTATTTCAAATTTGCTAGTTTTTAGTGCCATTCTGTGTGGTGGAGTTCTGTCTTTTGGTTCTTATTACAGCTAGCTATGTAATGCTAATTGTGGGCACCTCATCAGGAGATCATGTTGTCAGTCTTCTTTATGGGCAGCCAGTTTAAAATATTCTAGATGAAAGTATTTGACACATATTGATATACCAGTAAGTTTGTATAAAGTAAACGTCAGATGCTGGACCGTAACAGTTTTTTTTTTTTCTGATGTAGTTCTCTTCTTGTTGGAATTTTTTTGGATACATATGGATATAGGTATTGGTGGCAATAATATTGGCTGATGGACAGTAGTTTATGTTTACCCTGCTATGCTTTCTTCATAATGGGAGATTTACCCTCTTGACAATTAAGTTGAGGATTTAATGTTGTAGCTTCTTGTTGGTAACCATGTTCATCCTTCCCAATAAATATGTCTTATGACTTGTAGGTGAAGTGGGCATATCTTATTATGATCTCTGAATTAAGGGGGAGTCAAGGTAGTTTCATGCTCCTATATTATCGTGTCGACTGTTGCTTTTTGAATGTATATAGGATCTGAAATCAACAAGTAGAAAATGTTAGTGACTATTTTTGTTCTTATGCTTGTTATTTAGGTAGGTCTCATGACACGATAATTCTGATCTCATTACATTCTCTTTGGTCAATTGGTTGTTATTGTTTGCGTTTGACAATTAATAGTTATGTGAACTGACTTTTTATATTACCCTCCGAATTTGTCACATTTAAATCTCCATTTCCTTGAACATAGATGGTACTTGCTATTTATATCTGTGTCATCGAATGGTGCTCATTTCTGCAACTGCTTGGTCTTTCAACATATTAGAATTTGTGGAGTTATTTCGGATGCTTGAAAGTCATGCAAAGGAAATACCTTTTGTAAGATGTCCTGGAATTAAATCATAGGTGCAGCCAGAATAAGCATGTACATACAAGGATGCGGTTAGAAGTTACATGATGGATTCTTTTAGGTCTAAAGTTACCTGAGAAATTTAACCAAAGTCAAGTATTGAGATATGCAGCAAAAAAAAAAAAAAGAACTCGAGATAAATCCATTACATATGTGACAGGCAATAAATAATCCCATTTAGTGTTTTTATAGGATATTTTTTTATTAGGCATTGATACCAAACTTGCATATTGCTATAGTAATCTTTCCTTCACTGGCTAGTTAATTTCTCAGCTATCTCAGAGAAATAGACGGTTTTAATTGTTTCTTGGTTATATGTCGTTAATTTCTCAGCTAAATAATAGAATTTTTATTTCAAAGTTCTTTTTTGAAATTTTTTTAAAAAAATAGAATTTTTTTTCTTTTTGTGGCAAATTAGCATGAATTTTGTGACGAATACAGTTCGTGGCAAATTAGCGACGAATTTTGCCATGAATAATTAGCGACGAATATAGTTCATGGCAAATTAGCGACGAATTTTGCGACGAATAATTAGCAATGAATTTTATCATGAATAATTAGCAACGAATTTTGCGACAAATACAGTTTGTGGCAAATTAATAACGAATTTTGTGACGAAAAATAATTCGTTGCAATTTAGCGACGAAAATTGAAATTTTTCGATGCTGAATTAGCGACAATTTTTTTTGTCGCAAAATTTGTCGCAAATTCATTTAGCGATGAATTTTGCTAAATTTCGTGGGTAAAACCTTATTTTTTTGTAGTGATTTAAATCTTACTTTATTAAATCAATCCCATAAAATGGTAAATTACAATATCAATTTATGTAGTCCACATCAAAAGAACTCTTACATTCTCTCACTTAGGCTATATTAATTGAAATTGTATTGTATGTGCGCATCTTTATGTTGATCTAGAGATTATTTTTAATAGTCAATCCGATTCGATAAAGTCTCAAATACCGAATCATGGCGGTAACTGCATAAATACACACAGAGCCTTTCATGGTCACATGTGCTTTTTAACTCAACTGATATGGATTCAATATGGTGTTGCGGTAATTGGATAACCACTCAAAAACAATAATACTTTGTGTCATCCCTTTTACCAGTCCACATTCTCTTTTCTTAAGTGTTACAAAACCTAACGTGTCATTAGAGAATATCATAATGGCTCCAATGAACCTGCATATGTCTTATTCTCATAGTTAACTTTATTTTATGTGTAACAAAACATATCCTTAAAGCTAATAAATGAATGCCCCTAGCCTTTCTTTCAAGTTTTACATATTACCTTGAGATTTTAATCAAATATATGTATTCAACATGATAACAATACATTCATAAACATTTTATTGAATGCAAAAGAGTTTGATACATATCAAAATGTTACAAAATATACCAAACACAGTTGTAAACTTTATTAGAGTGAAAACAAGACAACTTCCAAAGCCAAATGGCTTGAGTAGTGGTCGCAAAGCGTGCTACAAACTCCACTTGCATGGTAAAAGATAATATAGATTTCTGTTTCTCGCTTTTCCATAACACTGCACCCCTTGCTAACATAAAGATGTATCGTATTGTTGACTTCCTGTAATCTTGATAGCCAGCAAAGTCTGCATTCGAATACCTTACTATATGTAGGTCATGAACATGTCTGTAAATCAGTATATGGTTTATTATCTTCTTCAAGTACCTCAAAATCTTCTTGGCAGCAACCCACTAAGTGTCATCATCACTGACTAGTTTTCCCCCTGTCAAGGCCTACATCCTTGTAAATGTCATTCAATGAACATTATAAAAAGCATCAATTTAACCACAATTTTCCTAAAATTATAACTACTTTAATAAGAACATCAGCAATCATCGGGTTGATATTAAACCATAAATAGTTATGAAATCATCAAAATACCATATGAATTTTCGAAACACTCAACTCGCAGAAAATGCATGCACAATCATGCTGAGAATGAAATCTAGAGAGAGATCCTAGGGGGTATTGTGACTTACTATGGTAATGTTCATATTTCTGATTGGTAGGTTACAAGTTATAGATAATACACATAAATTCAAACTTAAATAAATATAGATATTGTAGTGTCCATGTTTCTAACCTATTAAGCAAAAGAGTGGTTGAACAATCACACTCTTGAGAGAACAATGATTCAAAATTAGATGTAGTTCAGGTAGACCAGAAATAATCTTTTTTTTTCTTTTGTAGTACATCGGGAATAGTTTCAACAGCAACCTGATCTAGGTAATGATTTTGTCCATAATTTGTGATTAAGTACTTTGCCGGCATCTCACAAAGTTTATATTTCTTGGGCGGGCACCAAATGATACCTGGAATTGCCATTCAAAGAGCAAAAATTCAAATGAACGAAGAATTTGCCAACCTCAATCATTTTAGAAAGAAATTAGTATAATATTAACAATGTGCATTAATAATTCTAATCACATAATAACTATTATTAATTAATGTTCCACGGATCTTGTGATATCATGAATTTGCATAACATGAAAATGGGTAACCCAAATTTTCTTTTTTGGCCTTAACCTTAATAACAATTTGACATTTTGATCTAATAATCTTAGTGTAACGTCCTGAATTCGACCCACTTCCGAGATTAATAAAATTGATGTATTTATCATTTCATTTTAGCGAGTCTCTCCCGGGAACTGTTCATTCTCGGGATACTGACCAATAGGGAAAGGCTAATTAGGAAAAACGGTATGTGGACCTAGAAACTCAACCGTGAATTAAGTCCGATTCCGAGAAGCGACGAGGGAATATTTTGTACCAATGTAGGCTGGTTTAAGGAGAGTGACGGATTGGGTTCGACCGACGACGTGCGATCAGATAGCGAGTGATTCCACCCAACTGAGAGTACACGCGGCAAACGATCCCGAACGTATTTCGAACGACCGCAACCCCTGGGACTAGCGATAAATCCTCGTGTTCTCTGGGAAATCAGGATCGTCATGATTCGAGTAGCCCTAGGTCGATACGCGTAACCCTTAAATAGCCACCCGTTAGTGAGAGACGCTAAAACTGAAAATTAAGCTAAATCGATTGTGGAATTGAGTCCAGACTTTGGTGTCTAATTTTATGGGCGTACGCGACTATTTTTCAAGGACGATGTCATTTTTAGGTGGCCACACATATTTGGGATCGATAAAGTCAAAAATTGAAAATTTGACCCGGGATCGGAAAATTACCGTTTTGCCCCTAGGCTCAATTATAGGGTTCCGAATTTTGGGATTATTTGGGTCATATTTTGGGGTTTTATATTAGTGTATTTCAGCCTAATAATGCTGAAAATCTTGGTCCCTAATACCCCTAGATATTTTGTTTAGTTTTAATCCAAGCCCTTAGATTAGGGGCAAGTTGGTCATTATAGGAAAGTTAGTCACCAACCCCATTATCTCACTCACTCTATATACAATCTAGCCTCTCTCTCTCCTCTCATTTCCTCCCCCCAAGCCCCAAGCAGCTGGCCACCCTCTCCTCTCCCGCTCTCCCGCGAGCTCTCCTCCTCTTGGCCTCACGCTGCCGCCACTCGCCGGAGCGCCACCGCTGGCGCCGCCACCATCCGCAGCTCGCTCCGCCTTGCCTTGCAACCAACCTGACCAGCTCTCTCACCTTCTTCTTCCCCCTAGCCGAGTGAACAGCCCCCTCCGCCTAGGATTGCCGGCCACGAGCCGTCGCCGGTACCGTCGCCGTAGAGGCCGCCCGTCACCGCCGCTTGCCCTGTCGCTATTCAGCCGTCCTCGTCCTGTGTTCAGCCTTGTTTAAAGCTTAAGAATCCAAGTGAGTTCATCCCTAAGCCCTAATTAGGCTAATTTACATTTTTAGATGGGTTTTAGGGGTTAATTAGGGTAATTTAGGGGTTAACGTACGAAGGACATTAGGGGCTGGTGTTGTGGTTGATTTGGTGGTTTAGCGTGATCATTTTAATGAGGTTTAGTGGTTGAGAATGTGCTGTGTGATGACTGGAAGTGTTGGATTAAATTGGCCGAGTTCAGGTTAAATTCGGGTTCAATTGTGAAATATAGGGCGTGCCTAATTTGGTCCTCGTGATGGCTGATTTGGGTGATGTTTTAGGGAGCCAAATGAAGCATTTTGAGGATATTTAGTGGCCTAGAGTGATCTGTTTGCTGGTTGTCTACACCGAGATTTAATCGAACAAGGCACGATCGATTTGGGGTTTAAGGGTGTAATTGCTAGAAATGTTGGAATAATTGAATTAGTAGTTGATTTGTCTTTGCTAGCGATTAATTTTGGGATGCCGTGTCATGTGCCTAGTGTGACTAAGGATGGAGTAGCTTGGCGGGCCTCAATTGCGCGGATTCATGTTGATCTAATTGTGTGATTATAGGTGTGAATCATGCATCGTGTAAGAGTGCTTTGAATTCGTTCATGGTCGTGCTAATATGTGGTTGGGCATATTGAAAGGTGGATTGAGCATATTGCACTGTGAATTGAACAAGTGATGTTGTGCAATAGAATGCTTATTGTGAAATTCGTGAATGCTCAAGTGTGAACGTTGTGGCTATGAGTGTGCATCTCGAGCATTAGCATGGCATGTGCATATACGAGTGTGCACGAATGACATAAGCATGTGATCACATAAAACACCCTGATGCGTTTAACGCGAGATTCAAATAATAACTAGTGTATGTGAATGTGTGATCACATAAAGCCCTGATGCGTTTTACACAGGGTAGTGAACCCGTCCTGATGCATGTTACGCGGGACGATGCCCGGACTACCCGAAGATAGCCAACCTGATGCGTTTTACGTGGATTGTATGTCATGAGCCTGATGCGTTTAACGCGGGCCGGAGATCGATCTCAAATTGTTAGACCTGATGCGCTTTACGCGGGTCGATGAAATTGGTAATTGCAAGTGTGTGAGAATACAAGTGTACGAGATGCATTGATGAGACTTGAACATGGGCGTGAGCACAAGCATATGCATGACATGCATTGCGGCTGTGTGATGTTCGTATGTGTACCGTGGTTGAATCCTATGCCATTGTTGCAAATCTATGTGATGCCTAACCTACAGGGTCAAGTAAGTACTGGATTTGGGCTCGAAGGCCTGAGTTAATTATGTTTCGACTTGTGTGATTACGTAGTGCTCGTTAGGAGGTGCATATTAGCCTAGTTTAGGTTTAGGGAACCTACTCACTAAGATTATTCTCATCGTTGTATAAATCCAAATTTTCAAACCCCCAATCTTGAGATGCCTGAAGTTTCAGTGCGTTTTGGGATCCTACATCAGATAGGCCGGACGAGGACGATACACCCCGTAGGGAACGGGGGAGTCTTATATTAGATATTACACTTTAGTATGGGTGGATGTGGGAGAATCATATTACCAGACCCACGAATATGTAGTGTGGTACTTTAGGGATAGTCTTGGAGAGTATGGTCCTCTCTGAACTTTTGATGTCCCATTTACCGAATTGGGCACGAGGTACCCTCGGTGCCCCAATGGAGAAGTGGCTGATCCTAGTTCTTCAGCTGAAAAGAGTGCGAGCTCTGATGGGGTGCCTGTAGAGTACGAGGTGGATGAGCCCAATCCGATGGACTTAGAGTCAGCTGATAGGGTCGCTGTTCCGGAGCCGATGGAGCCAAAAGATGAAGAGCCGGAGCCGATCGGGGAGGATCCTATACTAGAGGTCGAGCCTGAGGATATGGACTCGGAGGAGGAGGTCGCAGCGACTAAGTCCGAGCCGGACTCGTCAGATTCTGAGGAGGAGATGCCCAATAGCTTTTCATCTTCTAAGTCTTCTGATTCTGACCTGGACTGGGTCCTGTAGGGTTAGCTTTAGTCCTAAACTGGTAGGGCCAGTACCTTTTTTGACCAGAGCCCCACATTAAGTAGTAGACTGACCCTCGGGCCACTTACCCCTTTTTGTCAATAGTGGCCATGGACCCGCTTTTGATTTTTGAGCGCAAGCTGTAAATGGATGATGTGTATGGTTCCTAGTATCAATGCAAGTATATATCTGTCCATGTTGTTTGTTGCGTGACTATCCTTGGTTTCGTGGTTTTAAAGAGTTTAGGTGTTGTATTACTTCCGCATGTGCTTTAATCTCTGTATTGGGCAACGGGTCGACGACGCGCCCTGGGACGTTGCACTCGAATCGACTTTTACGAGGGATGTGACGCGCCGTAGAGTGTGGGGTGTGACATCCCAGTTTGATTTGATATCAAAGTAAGGTCAGCTCAGTCCAATTAATTCGAAGCTTGGAGTGATAAGAAGCGATGACCTTGGGTAGCTAGTAGGGAGACCTTGCATGCTACATATACCTCCTGACTGTTTGTGTATTGATTGATTAGTAGTATGAATTGACCCGCAAAGTGCAGGTGTGGCAGGACTCAAGGTCAGTACGATATCCCCTCGGTTGAAGTCGTGTGCTATTTATACTTAACCATACACTGGTTGCTTGACTGCTATTATGTTGAGTCCCCTACCTAGGACCTTAGATCGGTTTAGCTTGGTTTAGATCTTTAATTCCTGGATGGAATTATTGTAGGTAGGTGAGCGTGCGATTTGAGAAGATGAGTAGCTAAGGAAGAGGTAGAGGTCGAGGCCATGGTAGAGGTAGAGGTCGAGGTTATGAGCAAGACCGTGGTAGAACCGCTAGTGAGAGTTGCCGAAGATCCGAAAGTGGACGGGATTTTAAGGGCTCTTGAGGAAGCTGGAATTTTGGGAGGTAGACTAGCTCAGGAGAGAGATGCCATGATTACCTCTACTGTTGAGGCTGCCATCGCTGTTACTAACGGGGCCAATGGGAACAACAGAAATAATGGGAATCAGGAAAATCCAATCCCAGGTCCGGTAAATGTGATTAGGCCGATGTTTAGGTTGGTCGAGCAGTTCTTGAAATTAAAGCCGTCGAAGTTCAACGGCAAAGGTGGCCCCGAGACCGCACCCCGTTGGGTTGAGGAACTAGAGAAGGCCTTTGAAGTGTTAGGGTGCACCGAGGCCGAAAAGGTGACATTGGCGGTATATCAGCTGCAGGACAACGCCAATGATTGGTGGAAAGCCACCAAAGGAAGAGTATTTCCCGAAGGAACTGCCCAGACTTGGGCTGTATTTTCTGAGAGCTTCTTAGAAAAATTCTTCTTTGAGAGCGCTAGAGAAAGAAAGTTAACGGAGTTCATGAGACTCCGCCAAGGATCGATGACAGTGGATCAGTATGAAGCAGAATTTGTGAGGTTGTCAAGGTTCGTGCCAAGGATGGTGGAACACCCTAAGGATAAGGCGCGAAGATTTCAGGATAGGCTGAAACAGGATTTGAGAAGTCAGATGATATCGCTGAACATCAAGGTAGCTACCTTTGGATCGCGGTTCGCCCCGACTAGGAATAATCGCTGTCTTAGGAAGAAACAGATGGTGGGAAACAGGTGATTTGTCCCACCGATGAGGAAGAACATCGAAAAGCCGAACCACCAGCAAAATAGATTTGGGGCCTATTTCAAATGCGGGAGTATGGACCACCAAATTAGGAATTGCCCCCAACAACGCCCCGCAGGAACTCCGATGCAACTACAATAACCCTGGGTTAGAAATCAATCTGGGAATTCCCCTCTGGCTATTATGAATAGGCCGTTGGCACAAGGACGGGTGTACACCATGGTGCGAAAGGAGATTGAGAATGCGCCAGGCGTGGTCACATGTATGATTTCTCTATGCTATCATGTAGCATATGCCTTGTTTGATCCGGGGGCGCCGTACTCTTTTGTATCTGCTCCGTTTATTGAATTGGCTAGGTTAAAACCTGTCTTGTTAGTAGTGTAATTATGTGTGACTACGCTATTGAAGGATAAGATATGCATATCGCTAGGATGCCCGAATTGTGAGATAATGATTGGTGGCGTAGAAAGTAGGATAGATCTAGTTGTGTTGCCAATGTATGATTTTGATTTGATTGTGGGCATGGATTGGTTAGTCAAACAGAATGCCGTAATGGACTACAGCAGGAGGGTAATCCAGTTTAGCCCGACTAGACACCCTAGATTCGAGTTTGTAGGGAGTCGAGGAGGAACCTCAATCCCTTGGGTTTCGTATGTAGAAGCAATTAAGTTGTTGGATGATGGCTATCAAGGTTATTTAGCAGCTGTCGTTGATTCGATAGCGGAAGAAGTACGGCTAGAGGATATAGCAGTGGTGCGCAATTTTCCTGATGTCTTTCCCCAGGAATTGCCGGGATTGCCACCAGAAAGAGAAGTGGAATTTGTTATCGAGATGGCACCTAGGACTGAGCCAATCTCGAAGTCGCCTTATAGGATGTCGTTATCGGAATTAAAAGAATTGAAGGTTCATATGTAGGAACTGCTAGACAAAGGTTTTATCCGACTGAGTGCATCTCCATAGGGAGCGCCAGTATTATTCGACAGGAAGAAGGATGGGTCGTTAAGACTGTGTATCGACTACCGTCAGCCGAATCAAGTGACGGTCAAGAATAACTATCTCCTCCCAAGGATTAACGACCTGTTCGATCAGTTGCAAAGAGCCTCGGTATTTTCTAAGATTGACCTAAGGACAGGGTATCATCAGTTAAGGATCCAAAAGGAGAATATCCCAAAGACGGCATTCAGGACGAGGTATGGATACTATGAGTTCACAGTAATGCCGTTTGGACTAATTAATGCCCTTGCTACTTTCATGGACTTAATGAACCAGATATTCAAGGAATTCTTAGATCAGTTCGTCATTGTCTTCATAGATGACATTTTAGTGTATTCAAAGAGTCCAGAGGAACATGAGGTATACTTGGAAAAGGTTCTACAGACATTAAGGGAGCACATATTGTATACTAAGTTTAGCAAGTGCGAGTTTCAGCTGAACTATATAGCATTTCTTGGGCATATAATTTCTGGAGAAGGAATCTCTATGGATTCGACAAAGATTGAAGCAGTAATGGTTGGCCGAGACCGACGACAGTTACTGAGATTCGGAGTTTTTTAGGTCTGGTAGGTTATTATCGGAGATTCATGGAAAGATTCTTAGCGATAGCCACTCCATTGATGAGGTTACTTAAGAAGGAGACTAAGTTTAAATGTACCGAAAAGTGCAAAGAAAGTCTTCAGGAGTTGAAGCAGAAATTAATGATGGCACCAGTGTTGACGATTCCTTCAGGATCGGGTGGGTATGAGTTTTATAGTGATGCTTCGCTTAAAGGATTGGGATGCGTGCTAATGCAACATGGAAGGGTGGTTGCTTATGCATCGCAGCAGTTAAGACCTCATGAGATGAACTACCCAACCCACGACTTGGAATTGACAGCAATCATTTTCGCGCTTAAAATTTGGAGACATTACTTATGTGGAGAAAGGTTCCAGATCTACACGGACCATCAGAGCCTTAAATATTTGTTTTTGCAGAAGGAATTGAATATGAGGCAGAGTCGCTGGATGGAACTGTTGAAGGACTATGATTGTGACATATTATATCACCCCGGAAAGGCCAACCAGGTAGTGGATGCCTTGAGCAGGAAATCGAGTATCGCGCAGTTGATAGTCAAAGAGTGGATTTTATTGGAAAGAGCGCGAGACTCAGAATTTAAGTTCGAAGTAGGACACCTCTCTAGTATGATGGCAACGTTAAAGATTGAGCCAGAAGTGCAAGCCAAGATTAAGGCAATGCAGTTTACGGACTTTGAGATTCAGAAACTAAGAGGAAACCGGACTTCCACGTATTCAAGGATGGAATTCTCAAGTTTCGAGGACGTTTGTGTATGCCCGAAGATTTGGGACTTAAGAAAAAGATTCTATTGGAAGCTCATGGGAGCAATTATAGCATTCACCCGGGCAGTATGAAGATGTACTAAAACCTTCGACAGCACTATTGGTGGAACGGAACGAAAGTAGACGTGGCCACGCATGTGGCTAAGTGTTTGACGTGCCAATAAGTGAAGGCACGGCATTGTAAGCCTGGTGGAATGATGCAACCGTTGGAAATCCCAGAGTGGAAATGGGAACATATTACAATGAATTTTGTAATGGATTGACAAGAAGCCAGAAAGGACACGACTCTATTTGGGTAATAGTAGACAGATTGACCAAGTCAGCGCACTTCCTGACGGTGCGAAAGGACTTTGAGCTAGAAAGGTTTACAGACTTATATGTGCAACAGATAGTCCGTTTTCACGGAGTACTAGTATCAATCATTTCGGACCGTGATCCTCGGTTTATCGCAAATTTTTGAAAAAGTCTACAATCAGCCATGGGAACCAAGTTACAATTCAGTATGGCCTATCATCCGAAGACGGATGGCCAGTCTGAGAGGACCATTCAGACTCTAGAGGATATGCTGAGGGCGTATGTATTAGATTTTCAGGGTAAGTGAGAAGAACAGTTACATTTGATGGAATTTGCCTATAATAACAGCTTTCAGCAGAGTATCGGGATGGCACCGTTTGAAGCACTTTATGACAGAGTGTGTAAAACACCATTATGTTGGGACGAAGTGGGGGAAAGAAGTATAACGGGTCTAGAGCTGGTTCAACAGTCGGTGGAAACAATAAAGATTATCCAAGAAAGGCTAAGAACAGCTCAAAGCCATCAGAAAAGTTATGTGGATCGAAGGTGTAGGCCATTGGAGTTTCAGGTTGGCGACCATGTATTTCTTAAGATCTTGCCAATAAGAGGACTGTCTTGGTTTGACAAGAAAGGAAAGCTGAGTCCAAGGTATATAGGCTCGTTCGATATTTTGGAAAGGATTGGAACGTTGGTCTATCGTCTAGCTTTGCCGCCGAATTTATCGCAAGTTCATAACGTCTTTCACGTGTTGATGTTGAGGAAATACAAACTAGATCCGACCCATGTGCTGAATCATGATGTCGTAGACGTAGACGATAGGGTGTCATACGTAGAAAAGCCTATGCGAATCGAGGACAGAAAGGAGCAGGTTTTGAGAAACAAGACGATCCCGTTGGTCAAGGTTATTTGGGAATACCACGGGACGGAAGGCACCACCTGGGAAAGCGAGGAAGTCATGCGACTTCAGCCAACCCCTTTTGTTTGAGTAGTCGAGTTTAGATTGTAAATTTCGAGGACGAAATTTTTGTAAGGGTGGAAGAGTTGTAACGTCCTAAATTCGACCAATTTCTGGGATTAATAAAATTAATGTATTTCTCATTTCATTTTAGCGAGTCTTGCCCAGAACTGATCATTCTCGGTATACTGACCAATAGGGAAAAGCTAATTAGAAAAAACGGTACGTGGACTCAGAAACTCGATTGTGAATTGAGTCCGATTCCGAGAAGCGATGAGGGAATATTTTGTACTAATATGGGCCGGTCTAAGGAGAGTGACGGATTGGGTTTGACCGACGACGTACAATCGGATAGTGAGTGATTTCGCCCAACCGAGAATACGCGTGGCGAACGATTCCGAACGTATTTTCAGACGATCGCGACCCCTGGGACTAGCAATAAATCCTTATGTTCTCTAGGAAATCGGGACTATCATGACTAGAGTAGCCCTATGTCGATACGCGTAACCCCTAAACAGCCGCCCGTTAGCGAGAGATACTAAAATTGAAAATTGAGCTAAATTGATCGTGGAATTGAGTCCGGACTTCGGTGTCGAATTTCGTGAACGTACACGACTATTTTTCAGGGACAACGTCATTTTTAGGTGGCCACGCATATTTGGAATCGATAGAATAAAAAATTGGAAATTTGACCCGGGACCGGAAAATTACCATTTTGCCCCTAGGCCTAATTATAGGGTTCCGAATTTTGGGATTATTTGGGTCATATTTTGGGGTTTTATATTAGTATATTTTAGCCCAATAATGCTGAAAATCTTGGTCCCTAATGCCCCTAGATATTTTGTTTAGTTTTAATCCAAGCCCTTAGATTAGGGGCAAGTTGGTCATTATAGGAAAGTTAGTCACCAACCCCACTATCTCACTCACTCTATATACTCTCTAGCCTCTCTCTCTCCTCTCATTTCCTCCCCCAAGCAGCCGACCACCCTCTCCTCTCCCCCTCTCCCGTGAGCTCTCCTCCTCTCGGCCTTACGCTGCTGCCGCTCATCGAAGCGCCACCGCCAGTGCCACCACCATCCGCCGCTCGCCCCCGCCTTGCCTTGCCACTAGCTCGACTAGCTCTCTCACCTTCTTCTTCCCCCCGGCCGTGTGAGCAGCCGCCTTCGCCTAGGATCGCCGCCCACGAGCAAGCGTCGATGCCGCTACCGTGGAGGCCGCCCGTCGCTGCCGCGGAGGCCGCCCGTCGCTGCCGCTTGCCCCGTCGCTGTCTTGTGTTTAGCCTTGTTTAAAGCTTAGGAATCCAAGTGAGTTCGTCCCTACGCCCTAATTAAGCTAATTTACATTTCTAGATGGGTTTTAAGGGTTAATTAGGGTAATTTAGGGCTTAACGTGTGAAGGACAACAGGGGCTGGTGTTGTGATTGATTTGGTGGTTTGCGTGATCATTTTAATGAGGTTTAGTAGCTGAGAATGTGCTGTGTGATGACTAGAAGTGTTGGATTAAATCGGCCCCAGTTTGGGTTAAATTCGGGTTCAATTGTGGAATATAGGGCGCGCCTAATTTGGCCCTCGTGGTGGCTGATTTGGGTGATGTTTTAGGAAGCCAAATGAAGTATTTTTAGGATATTTAGTAGCCTAGAGTGACCTGTTTGCTGGCTGTCCACACCGAGATTTAATTGGACAAGGCGCAATCAATTTGGGGTTTAAGGGTGTAATTGCTAGAAATGTGGGACTAATTGAATTAGTAGCTGATTTGTCTTTGGTAGTGGTTAATTGTGGGATGCCGTGTCATGTGCCTAGTGTGACTAAGGATCGAGTAGCTTGGCGGGCCTCGATTGCGCGGATTCATGTTGATCTAATTGTGCGATTATAGGTGTGAACCATGTACCGTGTAAGAGTGCTTTGAATTGCATTCATGGTCATGCTAATATGTGGTTGGAAATATTGAAAGGTGGATTGAGCATATTGCGTTGTGAATTGAACAAGTGATGTTGTGCAATGGAATGCTTATTGTGAAATTCGTGAATGCCCAAATGTGAATGTTATGGCCATGAGTGTGCATTTCGAGCATTAGCATGGCATGTGTATATACGAGTGTGCACGAATGACATGAGCGTGTGATCACATAAAACACCCTGATGCGTTTAACATCGGGTTCAGATAATAACTATTGTATGTGAATGTGTGATCACATAAAACCCTGATGCGTTTTACATGAGGTAGTGAACCCGTCCTGATGTGTGTTATGCGGGACAATGCTCAGACTAACGGAAGATGGCCAACCTGATGCATTTTACATGGATTGTATGTAATGAGCATGATGCGTTTAACGCGGGCAGGAGATTGATCTCAAACTGTCAGACCTGATGCGTTTTACACTGGTTGGTGAAATTGGTAATTGCAAGTGTGCGAGATGCATTGATGAGACTTGAGTATAGGCGTGAGCACGAGCATATGTATGACATGCGTCGCGGCTGTGTGATGTTCGTATATATACCGTGGTTGAATCCTATGCCATTATTGTGAATCTATGTGATGCCTAACCTGCAGGGTCAAGTAAGTGCTGGATTTGGGCTCGAGGGCCTGAGTCAATTATGTTTCGACTTGTGTGATTGCGTAGTGCTCGTTAGGAGGTGCATGTTAGCCTAGTTTAGGTTTAGAGAATCTACTCACTGAGATTATTCTCGTCATTGTATAAACCCAATTTTTCAGACCCCTAGTCTTGAGATGCCTGAAGTTCCAGTGCGTTTTGGGATCCCGCATCAGATAGAGCGGACAAGGACGATACATCCCGTAGGGAACAAGGAGTCTTATATTAGATATTACACTTTTGTATGGGTGGATGTGGGGGAATCATATTACCAGACCCACGAATATATAGTGTGGTGCTTTAGGGATAGTCTCGGAGAGTATGGTCCTCTCAGAACTTTTGATGTCCCGTTTACCGGATTGGGCACGAGGCACCCCCGGTGCCCCGATAAAGAAGTGGCTGATCATGGTTCTTCAGCTGAGGAGAGTGCGAGCTCTGATGGGGTGCCCATAGAGTACGAGGTAGATGAGCCCGATCCAATGGACTTGGAGCCAGCTAACGAGGACGTTGTTCCAGAGTCGATGGAGCTGGACGATGAAGAGCTGGAGCCGATCAAGGAGGATCCCGTACCAGAGGCCGATCTTAAGGATATGGACTCGGAGGAGGAGGCCACAGCGGCTGAGTTCGAGCCGAACTCATCAGATTCTAAGGAGGAGATGCCCGATAGCTCTTCATCTTCTGAGTCTTGTTATTCCGACCTGGACTAGGCACTGTAGGGTTAGCTTTAGTCCCAGACTGGTAGAGCTAGTACCTTTTTTACCAGAGCCCCACCTTAAGTAGTAGATTGACCCCCGGGCCACTTATCCCTTTTTGTCAGTAGTGGCCATGGACCCACTTTTGATTTTTGAGCGCAAGCTGTAAATGGATGATATGTATGGTTCTTAGTATCAATGCAAGTGTATATCTGTCCACGTTGTTTGTTGTGTGGCTATCCTTGGTTTCGTGGTTTTAGAGAGTTCGGGTGTTGTATTACTTCCGCATGTGCTTTAATCTCTGTGTCGGGCGATGGGTCAGCGACGCGCCTGGGACGTCGTACTCGAATCGACCTTTGGGAGGGATGTGGCGCGCCGTAGAGTGCGGGGCGTGACACTTAGTAGTAAATAATGGTATTTTACTCGCCTCAAAGGATAAAAAACACTTCCACCAATTTCTTTTTTGTACTGTCCAACGAGGGCAATGATCGAAGGTATTGTCTTTTTTTTGGGTATGCAAGGCAATAAATAACAAACTGATGTATATCACAATGACTTATTGTAATGCTGGCGAAAAAGAAAGACTTATTGTGAAGACTTCGATGAAAATATTCTGCTTTAGAACAAGTACAAAAATTAACAAGATATAATCATGGTAATTCTTTGTGACAGTGACAAGTTCAATCCATTTAGTACAAGACATATTCATAAAAAAGTATGTCTACAAATTTGTCTCTCATAATGAGAGAGAGAAAGGACCTACAACTAATATTTTGAGTTATTTTCTGTATTAATTATCGAAATTGGGTATCTAATGTATAGATAAATAACACCCAGTCAATAGAAACCATTGCCTAAATTTATGTTTTAACAAACGCAAACAAATTTTCACATTTTCCGGTATTGTAACAGAACATGATAGTTCACTACGTTACAAGAGGATCAGTCCATCTAACAATATATATATATTTTTTGGTAAGGTTCCATCTAACAATATTTGTTCGCCTTCAAGCCAATAATAGCTTTTGCACAAGATTGTTTTAAATAATTTAATTTCACCATTAAAGGCTATTTGTCTTTTGAGTGTCTCAAAGAATTATAAACGTTTCTCCTAAAAATGCATGTTAAATGAAATATGATCTAATCTAAAATGATTGCTAAAATATACTTAGAAAAATCTGAAAGAAACTCCCACCAAATTCATAAACAAAAAACTTGGTGGAGAAACCAATAAGAAGAACCGATTTTATATAGACCGTGCAAACCGAAATTCAATGGACAAAAAGTAAAGGTAGAGAGCCAAACCGTGAGCACAATGCAACATCCGGTAAAAATCCTCGTTATGGGGCTGTATTGCACATGCAATATTGTGAAATGTTTTCCTGATACAACAGAGGTTTATCATATATGCAGTCAAAGGAGTTACCCTTTTTTTTAATCAGTATTTATTTGATAGAAATAATGTCCTATTTGAATTGTGGGCTAATACACCAACCAATGCTTACGATTATTATTATAGCTTACACAATTGTTACGGCCATGGTGCATGCAATGAGGCATTGACACGACAAGAATGCTTTGATTGCTTGGACAAAGTTGAAAATCTTCTAAAAGGCCAATGCGGCAGAAGCTAGGCGCTCAAGTTCAACTGAAAGATTGCAAGATGAGATTTGAAGATTACCCATTTAGTGGGTAAATTATATGCTTCATGTCCATTTTGATTATAAAATCTAACTTTAAAGCATATACTTCACAAATTTTATAATGTATCCCATGTTGTATTCTGTGTTCAAGTTGCAAGCGGACTACAATTGTATCCTATGGTGTACTTGCGTGCTTACGAGAAATTCTACTAAAATGTCTAAGTTAATAAATTGAGCGCTGGCTTGAAAACATCAAATCAAGCTATTTGTGTTTGGTAGAAAGGCTCATGGGAACTATATTTAGAGATTTTTTTTTCTAAAAAATGTTGATTTCATATTAAATGGAGTGCTGCTCAGAGAGAGACTTCTATGTGCCTATGACATCCTCAATCCGACGCCGATTAATTACACAATATTAGATTTATTCGGACTCGTTTAGGTGCCAATCAAGAAGGTAAGGCCATCTTATCACATTGGACCTTGATTAATTATTTGAATGTTGCACATTATTGCACAATGTGCTTGATTGGTGTCCTATGATTAATTAATTTATAGTTTACATTTATGTGCAACTTCTAGAAGCCTTAATGGAGATGAGACAAAGTTTTAGTCTTATCCATTTGGCTTGGGTGTCACTTTTGGAGGGGGAATTAGAGATGAGGACCCACTTGGTTAAGTTTCTAGATTTATCTTCCCTTTTTGAATTTCTTGCATGTGCCTATTCTAGTAGGTATCATTACCTAAGTGGGAGACTTGATAGAGATATTTATAAAGGCTAAGCTAGCCTAAGCTTAGAACCATGAGTGAAAGTGCATTATTGGACTCTCTCTCTCTCTCCTTTTTGCAAGATCACTCAAGGATAACACTCTCACTTCTCACCCTCACTTCTCAATCTCTCTTCCTCTCCCTCTCTTTTCTCCCTCACGCCACCACCATCTCCGGGCCACCATCACCACCACTGCTCACCACCACTAGCACCGCCGGCCATCACCACCACCGTGCCACACCGCTCATCTGCTCTCCACCCCGTCGCTCATCGCCGTTCATGCCGTGGCGAGCTGCTCAATGCTCATCGGCGCCGATCGTGCCGTGTCGTCGCTCGTTTTTCGTCGCCATTTGTCTATCCTCGCTCGTAGTTCCAACGGTTTAGTAAGTGGTTCCTCTAAACCTTGGCTAGGGTGTTATTCTACACATATCGGTCCTAGGTTAGTCTTGATTGAGCTTGATCCCTCATATGTGTTTGTGGATGTTCAAGTGGCTGTTGTATGATGATTTGGACCTTGTGGAATGAGTTTTGTGGGTTAAAGTTTGGTGGGTATCAATTAGGGCTTGAATCTTTGAAGTTTGGTTATCACACTCGAGTCACTCAAATACTCTCGGCATTTCCCAATCTCATGAAGGAATTATTGACAAATTCTTACCACAAGAATTTAATTGACTAAAACACACTCAGATATCTTCAGGGTGTAATTCACTAGCAGAAGCTCGTCTTTGATAATCTTCACAAATAACATCCCTTTCTTATTTATAGGCAAGAATTGGATCCAAATTAGAAAATCTCTTTTTAGGAAACCTTCTCCAATTAGGAAACATTTTCCAACTTGGAAACCATTCAATTAAGAAACCTATTCAAAATAGGAAACCTACTATAATTAGGAAATTTTCCTTTTCGGGCTCAAAATTGGGACATAATTTTAATAGATTTGGTAACTATAATTGTCACACAACCCGACCAAATCCCCTAGGATTAGGACAATTTGACATCCTTATTGTTCCAACACTCCCTCTCCAAGCTAGAGTAAAGACATCCTCGGAGGCCAGCTTGGATACCAAATTTTGGAAAATACCTTTATAGAGAACCTTGGTGAATATGTCTACAAGTTGCTCATCATTACGGACATAGGGAGTTTCATTTGTCTTGTCTTGAACCTTCTCATCAACAAAGGGACAATCGACTTCTATATGTTACTTCCATTTGTGGAAAACTAGATTTAAAACAAAATGGATTGCGGCTTGATTATCACAAAAAAACTTCATAGGAGACTTCAGGATTTCAAACCCTAACTCTTGTACAAGCAATCAAAGCCAAACCATTTCACTTGTAGTTGAGGCCATGGCTTTGTATTTGGCTCTACAGTAGACCTTGACACAAGAGTCTGTTTTAACTTTTCCAAGTGACTAACTTGCCACCTACAATGGTGTAGAAGCCTATAGTTGATTTTCTATTTGTAAGGATCCCAGCTCCATCCACATCAATGTACCCTACAATACTAATATGACCATGTTTCTTCATCAAAATACCCCAATTTGGACTGGACTGTAGGTACCAAAGTTTGCAATCCATAAGCGGTGTAACGACCCGGTCTGACGAGGGCGAGGAGTGGTTGTTGGGGCCAGAGAGCTTGGACAAGAAGCGGCTCGTGGTAGGCTTCTAGGATGGCGAAAGGAGCAAGAATAAACCGAACTATGCACTGAACATGGGAAGAGCGATCTTGAAATATATATGTGAAAACTATAATTAACTCACGAAGGCACCTTTTGATGTAACGGCAAGCTTTGCTTCAGAACTCCAAAGTTAAGCGAACCTAGGCTAAAGCACTACCCGGATGGGTGACCTCCTCGTAAAGCGCATGCATGTATGCCAAAGGACAAAATTGTGAGGCTTAGTATGGGAAAATGAACAATACCTCGAGTGAGTTAAATCCGTATGCTATAAATATGGTATCGGAGAGCAGGACCCCCTCCAATAGGTGAATGGTTCGGGGACGAATCATGCGGAAGATGGTAGGCCTATAATGACCCGGTTTGACGAAGGCGTAGAGTAATCGTTGGGGCGAGAGGGCTTGGACAAGAAGCGGCTCCTAGCAGGCTTCTAGGATGGCGAAAGGGGCAAGAATGAACCGAACTGTGCACCGAACATGGGAAGAGTGATCTTGAGATATATATGTGAAAACTATAATTAACTCACGAAGGCACCTTTTGACGTAATGGCAAGCTTTGCTTCGGAACTCCAAAGTTAAGCAAACCAAGGCTAGAGCACTACCCGGATGGATGACCTCCTGGGAAAGTGCATGCCTGCATGCCAAAGGACAAAACCGTGAGGCTCGGTATGGAAAAGTGAACAATACCTCGAGTGAGTTAAATCCAGGGTGTTATAATGTGGTATCAGAGTAGGATCCCCTCCAATAGGTGTATGGTTCGCGGACGAATCATGCGAAAGATGGTGGGCCTGTAACGACCCGGTCTGTCAAGGGCGTGAAGTGGTCGTTGGGGCCAGAGGGCTTGGATAAGAAGCGGCTCCTAGTAGGCTTCTAGGATGGCGAAAGGGGTAGGAATGAACCAAACTGTGCACAGAATAGGGGGAGAGCGATCTTGAGATATATGTGAAAATTGGAATTAATTCACGGAGGCGCCTTTTGACGTAACGGCAAGCTTTGCTTCGAAATTGCAAAGTTAAGCGAGCCCAGACTAAAGCACTATCAGGATGGATGACTTCCTAGGAAAGTGCATGCTTGTACGCCAAAGGAAAAAACCGTGGGGCTCGGTATGGGACGAGCCAAAGCGGACAATACCTCAAGTGAGTTAAATCTAGGGTGTCACAAGTGCCATATGTCTTCAGTAGGAGCATGCATGAATTGGCTTACATCTAACCATCCAACCAGCCTTTGAAACTGACCACTATCGGGTTATGAGTTGACATTGTCAACAAACTTACAGTTACAATCCATGGGAGACTTTGCACGAGCAGTTCCAAGTTTCTCAATCTCTTTTAACAAGTCAAGAGTATATTTCTTTTGAGAGATGATTAAATCTTTTGTCGCGACCCACCTCACGAGGGCCAAACTCGATAAGTCAGGTTTAGAAGTAAGTGTTCATGAAATGGTCCACACGGCACATCATAAAAGACAACTTACCGAAGCATCAATCTTTTGGTTATCCGTATGGTCCATTAATCATGAACTTAGGTTTTCCCTAATCCATACCTCTCGTGACAGTAGATTGATTTTATCTTTTTTAGGACTCGCCACTAGCCTAGGTCGGGGATCGGCTAGAATACCTAACCAATATCCGGGGAATTTCGTATTGGTTTTTACGAGAACCAGAGTTTATGGATTCAGAGACTAGCTTACGTTAATATTTTTATTAACGCCCTTTCGGTACCACTAAACTTATCATGGTTGTTATCTAAGTTGTCATGCATTTGTTTTTTACCATTTCATGCCAAAGCTTTTAGTCCACCAAGTGATCATGCAACTTGTTTTTGTGTTTTCATTTAAAATTCTGAACTAATCATATCTCAATCTAGAAAAGAAACAAACAAACAATTGCATTGAAAAGCATTGTGTAAAGTAAACAACAAAGATATTGAAAAAAAATAGCTAATTCTAAGTGCAAAAAAGAAAAATCCGCAACTCGTCGGATGTTTATACAATGCGAATAAGAAACCCAAGACATATGTCGGGTAATGAATGAATTTTTACAAGAAAATAGGTTGGAATGTACATCGACCATCACCATATACAGGAATAGGATCGGAATGGACATCGACCTTCGCCATCTTCAAGACCGTCTTCTTCTTGAACCTATTCTAACCCTAATCTAAAACTAAAACTAAAGAAAGAACAACAACAAATAATATACAATCACAAAGTACACAGTATCACAAGTCAATCAAAGATAACAAACAAGGCACAAAAAATTTCATAGATGGCCTCGAGGTCGGCCTTTGTTCAAACATGCATCGATACCTCTTATTGTCTACCCATGTTCATTTTAGACACAATTCATGGTTATTAACTACCATTGGTGTTTACCAATAGCAATTAATGCCATGAATCCCTAAGTCAGGTTCTATGTGTAATCCCAATTTGGACCCACGATCATGCACCGTCCCTAGGCATACATCTAAAAATCACATGCATAGCGATGAATTAAACATGCAGGCAAGTCGAAAGACCTTGATTCTCATCCAATCACTCAAACTAGTGAACCGACACCAAGTCACTTCATTCAATTCATCACGCGCCAATCACAAGCACATGCGCTAGAAAATCGATAAATTGTGTGATTATTAAAAAAATGAAATTTTGCAGGCGAGTATATTGACAATTTTAATAAGAATTTGAGTACATTCAACATTCTTGGGATATAAATCCAGAACCCGAGCACGAAATTCTCAGGCACACTGATCGAGTTTCATGAATCGTCGAATTAGTATCAATTCTATTAAAATTGGCATCAAAACAAAATTTAAGGGACCGCTGCACAGCCCCTTTTTAGTTTCTGAAAAATTTTGTGAACGAAGTTCATGAAATGAGGATTAAAACTCGTGAAGATGTGAAAAACTGGTTCAGCATGCACTATTTTCTAAAAAATCCTAAAACAAAAGACAATTCATAAAGGAAAAAACAAAGAACAGTAGAATAGGGGATTCAAGATGCATTCAATCGGAAAAGGACCCATGGTCAAAAAGTTCTGGAAAATTTATAGTACATCAACCACACAACAACGAACATTTTTCGTGAAGAAAACTTCCTAAGACAAGCTACACACGAATTTACAAAAATCACAGAACATGAGGAAGTGCATCAGAACAGAACATAGGATCAGATTTTCAGAGTAATCTCATGGCGATTTGGGCATGTTAATGATGTCAAAAAATTCTCAAATTTTTTCACAACCTAGGTCTGGGAATGACAATCAAAGCCCATGAGGAACTCATCATCAAAATCTTTACCGAAAAATTCAAAAAAAAAATTGGCAAAGTGCAAACACAGAATTGGCACATTAAGCATTCCGAATTTACAATTTTCCAGATTTCAGGGGAACCTCATAAAAAAAAATAGTAAAGGGGTCTATGGACATGAAAATCAGGCAATCTCGGCATTATTAGAAAGCTTAAGACGTGCTCTAAGACTTTCTAGAAGGCATCAAGTTTGATTAATATCATTTTCATGATCAATTGAAAAGATTTCTACAATGATACATATCAGTAATGAATTGCAGCAGATGAGCTCACAAGATGCATGTTGTTTACTATCCTCATGACATGGCAAAAATTTGAGATAAATCATGTGAATAGTATACAACATGATGGACATTTTTCATGAGAAATCCAAACCTAATTGTGATTCTAAAAAACCATGCAAAAATGGGAAAACATATCAGGCTCCTTGAAATGAACAATTACAAAACAGGGATTCAAGATTGAGCATGCAATTGACTATACAGATGATGACCGAATGACATGATTTATACCTTTCTGAAAAAGGTAATGAACTATACTATGACTTTCATGAAGACATCAAGGTCAGGAAATCACAATTGCACATTCAATTTTGAGAAAATCCAATTCGGGTTTCAGTAGAGGCAGACAAGACATAAGGTCAGTTCACAAAAGTTTTCCCCTATCTACTTATCTCCAAAAAAAATCTGAAAAATTTATACGTTGTAATCAAGACATATGTGAACATTTTTCATGGAGAGACCTAAGTTTAGATCTTAGCAGAAAAATCAGAAAAAAAAAAATCGACAATAGTGTAGGTCGGGCAAAATCAGCATGTGCAAAGGTCAAGTTTCATGAGTTTTCCACGCTTAGGCATATTCCAAAAATTCAGAGGAAAATCTATGTTATAACCAACCTGATTTAGATCATTTTTCATGAGGAGAACTCCTATTGAATCTCAACACACCAGGCAGCAAAAAATCATCCAATCAAACAACCTAATTTAGAGTAATCAATGCAGAAAGCCATTTCAGACCTTAGGTCGATTCACAAAGGATCTCATTTTTTTTTTGTTTTGGTAAGGTAAGAATATGTATAACTTTCCAAACACCAAGTACAACCTACGCCCAAACCAACTTAAGACCATATTAGGACATACTAATGTCCATACAAGGTCAAGAGGGTTTAGCAGGAACTATACAACAAGCCAAATGACGGCAAAGAACAAACAAAACAAACAAAAAGGCGAAGCCAGCCACACCAATCGCAGGATGGAGGGGCGTCGTCCATAGCTCCGGAATCCGCGTAGGATGGAGGGCCAGTGTCCAGAACTCCGGAAACCGCAATCGCAGGATGGAGGCCGTCATCCATAGCTCCAGAATCCGCGCAAGATAGAAGGGCAACCTCCAAAACTCCAGAAACCGCTGTATAAGGCACCAGGACAGCCAGGAGCAGCACTAATCAAAGATAGACAGAGGAAGGTCCCACTTTCTCTGTAAGATGCGGTTCCTATAAGTGTCCTCAACTCTCCCCATAGAGATGGCCTTGTCCTTGACGACTTTAATAAGGTGCTTCCGCATGCCAGGGATGAATATGCTCTTACTCCTGAATATCGCATTGTTCCTTTCAGTCCAAATAATGTGACATAAAGCTCCAAAGGAGAATCTAGATATGCGGTTAGCAAACGAGGAACCACTGCATACTTGCATTGCCCACATAATATGTTCATTCCAGGGACGATTGCGCCAAGGTAAATTACACTTTGTTGCCCAAAGAGACGCCAATCTACTGGTAGAGGTACACTCAAAGAAGAGGTGGTTGATTGAGTCCGGAGTAGAACCACAAAAAACGCACAAGGCATCATCAATCCTGTGATTTCGTAACAGGAATACCTGGGTAGGTAGCCGGTTAAGAGATATCAACCATAGGAGGAATGCATGCCGGGGCGCAATGTGACGATCCCAAATGAAGACATGCCACGGGGTTGGATGCCATTTCCTGCGACAGAGGATCTCATTGATCTAGACTCATCAGAAAAATATATAAAAAAAAATTATATTATAGTCGAGATGATTCTCAACAACTTTCATGAAGACCACAACATCCAGATCCGAACAGAAAAATCAACAAAATTGCTCCAACCGTGTAAAAACCTAAAGAAACATAACAGAATTTCTGATTCTGATGCAAACTTTAGAATAGGTTTTCAGGTGGCAAACGATACCAAATCGAGTGCCGTAAGATATCAAATCAAAGCTCTCAAAGCGTATTATGAGAGTCCAGAAGGTGCTGAAATTCATAAATGAATATTAACATGTCAAAATCAACAAAACAGAAAGCATGTCAAGAAACTCGAAATTGCAGATCATCTTCTAACTCAAGAACATCATCATCAAATCATCAAACATGAAATTAGCAGCCATAAGTCATCTATATGGAGTCCATAGAAAGCCCTAGGGTGAATCCTAGCCCCGGCTACCTATCGTAGCCTTACTTCATTCGATTCGAGCGTAGATTCCTACCTTTTGCTTGATTTCGGTTAAACTGAACTCCGATTCGCAATGATCTCAACAAAACAACACCGGAAACACACCAAAGGAACTCCATAGACATTAAGGGACACCGGAAGGGGACTGATTAGCATCGATTCACCACCGATGAACTGGTTCAAGCTAGTTTAGGTGGATTGGCTCGGTTTGAGCTGATCCGTACCGCCGCGATGGAGAGGGGTTGGACAGGAAGATCGGAAGCTCCTCTGGCAGTACTCCGACCAGCAAGGCATCGAGGAGAGGGAGGCAGATGTCGAAGGAGGTGACCGGAGGGGTGGCAATGCCTGCATGTGGCCGTGGGGAGCAAAGAGGTGGCAATTTGGCGAAGGTTCAGCGGCAGTCAGGGAGGAGGAAGAGAGAGCGAGAAAGAGAGAAAGAGGAGAGAAATCTAGATTTTTTTTTTTCTAAAAATCTGCAGAAAGAGGCCCCCCTCTTTGAGTTTTGGAGGGAAAATGGGTTATATACCCCCCTCAAGATTCAATCTCGACCGTCAGTTTGATCCAACGATCTAGACTTGTGCTTATCTTTCACTTGGAGGTTAAGCAAAGACCTCAGTTAATATGTGCTAATTTGATTGACCATGATTTAATCTCATCAACAATCTTGATTAATTTTGCAATTAAGGACCTAATTAGGGGCATTTTTGTAATTTCACAAAACTCAGGGACTTTTTTTTGCAAAATCTAAAAATTGGAGGGTACGAGGGAATTACTCAAAAGACAGGTCGCCGGTCGCCGACGACTAGGAACTAGTCGGAGGAGGGCCAAATTGGCCTCCTTCGCCAGTGACCAATCGGATCAGTTTTGACCGGTTCAGTCTTCTCCTTGAGCGGTTGAGTCTTAATTGTTCTAAATTATGCAATTTAGTCCCTCGAGGACTAAATTGAAAGGAAAGATTTGTCAATTTGGAGGAAAAAATAGTCCAATTTTGAAGAGAAATTGTCCAATTTTGATCCAATTAGGCCAATTAAACCAAACTTGCAACTTTTATAGGCTTAATTACCTAATTGGTCTCGAAAAATGTTGGACTCATACCATAAGTGCACCAAATTGGATTTTTCCTAAGCTAATTTTGGACAACTTCATGCAATTTCTTGCCAAAATTGCAAATTAATCGAAATTGAATTCAATTAAACTTGCGAAATGCTTATTGAACCAATTACCCATGCTTATAGTGACCTATTGCATTCAAATCAACATTGAAATGGATGCGTGACCTTCATGTCAAAATTAAATTGAAGGCCAATGTTGAAATTGAATCTCAATTCATCAAATTAAACCTTAGTCCTAAATGGGTCAACTTTAATTTCACCAATTGAACATCGTTAACCCTTAATCCCCAAATTCAAGTGAGCTAAATGTGTAAAATTGGAGAGTTCTTAAGTAAATTTCAGAAAATTAACCCCGGATTCATGTTTATTTCACAAAAACGAGTCAAATGATACCAACTATTCGCGAATCGTGAACAATTGATGCAAACCCCTAATTAGGGCTAAAATTGGGGGTTTTCATTTCAAAGTGCCGATTCACAAAATTGGTTGCATGAGAGATCTTATGATGATATCTGAATCAAATGTCATAAAAGGAACTAAGCTAAAATATGTACACAATGAAAAATAATTTTGTTTTTGGCCGATTCCGAATCTATTTCCGCAAATTGGGGAAAAGTAGGTTCTTAATCGGTTTTCGCAAAATTTAAAATGCCAAAGTCAAATTGAATGTAAAATAAAATGATTTTGGGATTTTTATATTTTCCAATTTTTAGTCAAAGGTTTGACCAAAAGTCAAACTCTAGTTGACTTTTTACTATGAGTTTGATTTTACGATCAAATCTTTGAACTTTTATGAAATTTCCACTTCTAAAGTGAAATTAAACTTGAAAGGAATTTTTTTTATGTAAAAAGTCTCAATTTGACCTAGAGTTAACTTTTGGTCAAAGGATTGATCAAAAAGTCAACCCGAAAGTCAACCATTTGATTTTTCGGGCTTTTGCATGAAATGAATGGTAAATCATCTACAGAATCTAAGCCAACAAACAGAATTAAAAACAACATTTTTGTTCAAGAAATGGGTCCCATTGCAATCAGAAAGAGTTTTCTGTTTTTAATGACGCATCGGCTAAAAATTAAGTATCAACACCTTTACTAGAGTAAGCTACCTCTATACCAAGAAAATAGTACAAGTGTCCTGAATCCTTGATGTCAAACTTTCACATTCAATTTTCACTTGAGAGCCTTGATTTTACGAAGATTATCACTAGTAATAACTATATCCTCCAAGTAGACAAAGACAACCACCATTCCTTTGGCATTCCGCTATACAAACAAAGAGGAATCCGAAACTTAATTGAATGTGAAACCCTTCCTTTAATAACACCATTCCTTTCATGTGTGAAACTTAATTTTTTGTACCAAGCATGTGGTGACTATTTGAGACCATAGATGGCTTTATTAAGCTCATATACTACATTAGGTTGATTTTCTAAAGGATATCTACGGTGAAGGTTCATATAAACTTCTTGTTCTAGTTCACTTTGTAAGAATGCATTGTTAATATCCATTTGAAATAGTGGTCAGTCTCAATTTACTACTACGAATATCAGTACTCTCACTGTGTTCATTTTTTGCTACAGAAGCAAACGTTTTTTGTAGTCTTGACCATATATTTGAGTGTAGCCTTTGGCAACAAGTCTTGCATTGTGATGCTCAATGGAACAATCATTCCTGTTTGTTAGAGATATTTAGGGTATCTCCTTTGATTTTTTGTATCAACTTTGATTTTGCATATTTGATATGATTTCCTTATATTGTCATCTATTCAAGCCTATAAATAGGCTCCATGTACTCCTTTCTATTGACATTGAAAATACAAAGAATTTTTCTCGTCTGTTTTTTTATTATTCTACATGGTATCAAAGTCGTCACCCATTACCACTAAAATTTCTCTCTAAAAGAATGCCGGACCAAATCCTGCATCGTCCAACGTCGCCTAGCCCTATCCAACCCAGATCAGATCCAACATTGTCTAGCGTTAGGCCCATCTAGCTCAAATCTGGCGTTGTCCAGTGTCACGTAATCTCGTTCATCCTAGTTCCAGCATTGACCAGCCAAGATCTGACATCAATCAAGGTCCTCGGTCCTCTAGGAAAACTTTAGGACAGCAAAGGATGTTATCCGGTACTCTGTTCCTATGTTTGGACTATTGGTTCAATTGGTTGCAAGTGTTGTGACAACCTTGTTAGGCTAATAGCATGAAGTGGTTTATTGATATGATATTTTTTCAATTGTGTTGGATTATTCGACTATTGAGGTTGAGTTGCTTGAAGGAAAATCTTGTGGTATTTTTCATATGATGATTGAGGTGATTTCCTCTTATTCTAATTGAATAACTGATAAGAAGTTTGAGGGTAATGCAAACTTTCAACAATGGAAGAAAATTGTGAAGCTAACTTTCATAGGTAGAAATCAACATATACACTTTGATTGGGCCTAAACCCAAAGATGATGCAACTTGGGATGTTGATGATGCATTTATTCTCGGTCAAATGTTGAACTCTATACAGAGTAATATAGTTGATCTAGTAACTCAAATTGACACGGTCAAAGAACAATGAGAGTATTTGGGTGTATTATATCTTGGCCAAAATAACCTCTCATGGATTTAAGAGGTATCGCAAGAGTTTTATCGAACTAAGAGGAAGGGGCATTCCATTACACAGTACTTTGTTCATTATAAGAGGATGTTTGAGAAGTTGAATGTTCTTCTGTCTATTTCAGCTGATGTTCAGCAAATGTAACCAATTGGCTGTAATGGGATTCCTCTGAGGTCTCGATCCAGATTACGAAACTGTTAGATCTCAAATTTTGGATGAGAGACTATTGCATCACTCACAAATACATTTGCTCAAGTTCTTCAAGTATCTTGTGAATCTTTTTAGGACACAGCGTTTATGATAGATATTTTAGCTCGTGTCCTAGTCTCAAAGTGGTGGTGGTGGAAGAGTGATGGAGGAAACCATGGATGGCATAATGGTCGTGGTGGCCATGGTGGTGGCTGAGGAACAAGAGTAAGGAGAGGCCAAAGCCAACAACAGCTTTATGGACAGTCCAAAATTTCTACTAATAGCTTAGTCGTTGTTCGATTTGTCATCTGTGGCAAACCTAGTCACATTTAGAAATTTTGCTAAAAGTTACATAGGAGACCAAGGTAGAAACAATAGTTTGCAAATGTTGTATCTGGTACTGACTCTTCTTCTTTGCCATAGTCTTCTAAAGGCAATGTAGTGGTTATGTCTGATGAGAAATTTGCTTTATATAGCCAATTTTAGATTTAATAGTTTGTTTCTTCCACTACTACTCTATTACGTACAAGTAATTCTACTACATGCCTTTCAGCTGCTTCTCACCCTTGGATCATTAATTCAGGGACCTCCGATCACATGTCAAGTCTTTTAGATATATTTTCTTCTCTTACTCCATAATTATCACTATTACCCTAGTCAATGGTTCATGTACACAGGTTAAAGGAGTTTGTACAATTTTTCCAACTCCTTCATTGCCATTATCCTCAGTGCTTTATCTCCCACATTTTCCATTTAAACTCATGTCTATTAGTAAGCTAACTAAAAACTTTCAGTGTTTAGCAACATTCTATCCTGATTTTCGTATTTTCAGGATCTGGCTATGAAGAGGATGATTGGTAAAGGATGTAAGGCAAGGGTTGTATGCGCTTGAAAATGCTCCTCTATGGCATGCTCTAGTGTTGCTTACCCACATTAGATTCATTGTCGTCTTGATCATCCTTCACTACACAGTATGCAGAAGTTAGATTTTAGTTTTCAGTCTCTTTCTAGTTTAGAGTGTGAGTCATGTCAACTTGTAAAATTGTACCTTGTCAATTACCTGCCTCAAGTAATTAAGCGAGCCATGTCTCCTTTTTCATTAGTTCATTCAAATAATTGGGGTCCTTGTAATGTGGTTTGAAATTTGCGTTTTAGATACTTTTGGCACTTTTGTTGATGGCTATTCTAGAGTCACTTGGCTATATCTGATGAAAAGTCATTCAAAATTGTTTTCAATATTTTGTGCCTTTATATTTGAAATTCATACTCAGTTTGGTGCGCAAGTTAAAGTTTTGCATTCTAATAATGCTAAGGAGTACTTTTCTACACCTTTTCATGACTTTATGACCCAACATGGTATAATCCATGAATCTTCCCGTTCCGATACATCACAACAAAATGGTATAGTCGAAAGGAAGAATAAGCATTTATTGGGAAGTCACCAGGTTTATGTTGTTTGAGATGAAGGTCCTAAAACTTTTTGGTCAGATGTTGTCCTGACTGCATGCTATCTCATTAATTGCATGCCTTCTTTTGTATTATGAGGTGGTATTCCATTTTCTAATTTGTTTCCCAATCAATCATTTTTTGTCTTACCACCCCATTTTTTGTGTCTATTTGTTTGTGATCATCGACCTAGAATATCAAAACTTGTTCCCAATACCAAGTGTATGTTTATGGGTTATTCTCGTACTCAAATGGGATAACATTGTTATTCTCCATCATTGAGGACATACTTTATCGTTGCTAATGTTTCATTCTTTGAATCTACTACTTATCATGATGTTCCAGTCATTATTTCTAAGGTGGATGAAAATTTCTAAGTGACCACCATTTGGTCAATCGCTCCAACTGTTTCATCAGTATCTGCATAGGCACCACCTCCTCAAATAGCTACTACTCCCCACTTCCTCCAGTCACTACTACGTCATCTCTAGCTCTAGATCCATCGTTAGCTGACCCTCTTCTTGTGTCTAATCTTGATCTTTCTATTGCTCATCACAAATGTACATGTTCTTGCACTCAATATTCTATTGCAAACTTTATCTCATTCTCTTCTGTGTCTACTTCGTTTTGGTCCTTTTCTATTGTTAAACAACATCCTCTCCCCAAGTCTGTAGCTGAGGCATTACAAAGCTCTAGCTAGAGGACAACTATGGAAGAAGAATTAAAGACCTTACAAGTTAATCAAACTTAGGACTTTCGACACTTTACTGTTAGAGGTTAACAAATAAAGCCAATGGTGTGAGACTTCTCATCAATAAAAGTAATAAAATATTTAAAACTATCATGAGCGTCCACAGGAGCATTACCCCAAACATCGGAATGTATTAATTCAAGCAGTTCTTGCGAAACATGTGTACTAGAGGTAAAAAAGAAGTTTATAATACTTAGAATAACAACAAACAATGACACAAATCAAGAGAAAATTTAGATTGTGAAGTGGCCTCCTTGTCCGTCCTTGCAACCAAAGCTTCACTCAAAACATCAACCACATAGAGACCCCGCTGAAATCAGCCTTCACCAATAGTCCTCCCTGTGAGTCTGTCCTGAACCACTACCTATTGATGGGAAAAAAACAACATTGTAATCTAATTCTTTAGTAAGTTTATTGACAGATAATATATTTGAAGATAAAATTGGCACAAATTACACATCACAAGTAGTAGAAAATAATTAACGATGCCTTGTCGTTTAACCTAAACCTGAGTTTCATTGACCACAGTAATGAGACCCTAAAAAATGACACGAAAATCAAATAATCCATAAGAGGTGATGCAGATATCTACATCACTTCTCTGGAGCCGTTTAAAAAAAGCGGGAGAATTTATGTAATCATCGAGGGGTAACCTGTACATGACAGCGAAGAAAAGAAGAAACACTAGACTAGCGATGCCCTGCTACTGGGATCTCTCAATTCCAGTAAGTTCGCTCTTGGTCCATCACCTTGATAGACGTTCGAAAAATTTGAGGTGGCGCCAGCTCTGGTGCCCATTCAGCCGTGCAAATCAGTTCCACTTGTGATCCTCCCAATAAACGCGAACCGCTCAAACGAGTCTCCATCGCGTCCATAAGTGCGCCGGCGTGTTCCTGTGTCGACCACAGGATAGTTCTTACGTGCACTGCTAGTACAACAAAATTTGTACATACACACCATTGGACGATTGACATGTGCACGATAATAATGTAATCAGATACTTTCATACGTCAACATCCAAAGCTGCACGTTACTACTATTATGCATATCTAATTGCTACGCTGAACTTCTCAGTACACCCTTCTGTATAAATTTAGTGGTGTGTTTTGTGAGGATCTGAAGGAAGAGATGAAATTTCTGGGTGGAACATATCTATGATACTATCTGAAAGATAATGATTTCTCGATAGGATTCATGATCCAAACTAGTCGGCTCCGATGGAAATCCTGTCCTAGGATACAAGCCCCAGATGCTAATCTTCCTCACTCAGTCTGCGTTTTAAGTCAAGGATGAACACAATTCAAGTATTGAAAATGATAGTCAATATGGAGTTGATGTTTTTAAATGACAATGGAAGTGTATAACTGTTGACACTTAATTTTTAGCCGACACGTCATCAAAGGTAGAAAACTCGGGATTTAGGTTTCCGATCATGACGGAACCCGTTTCTTGAATAAAAAGTGTCGTTTTTCAATTTCATAGAAAAATCTAAAAAGTCAAACCTTTGACTTTTCTAGTTGACTTTTTTGTCAACCCTTTAACTAAAAGTCAACCCTGGGTCAAATTGGGGCTTTTTGCATAAAAAGATTTCTTTCAAGTTCAATTTCACTTTAGAAGTGAAAATTTCAGAAAAATTCAAAAATTTGATCATGAAATCAAACTTCTAGTGAAAAGTCAACTAGGGTTTGACTTTTGATCAAACCTTTGATAAAAAAAATTATAAAATACAAAAATCCAAAAATCGTTTTATTTTACATTCAATTTGACTTTGGTATTTGAAATTTTACAAAAATCGGTTTAGAATCAATTTTTTCGCAATTTGCGGAATTTGGTTCAAATCGGCCAAAAATGAAATTACTTCATTTCTAGTCATTTTTTAGGTTAGTTTCCTTCACGACATTTGATCTAGAGGTCATATTACATTCAATTTTGGAACCAATTTTGTAATTCTAAGCCAAGCTCAAAAACCCCCAATTAGGCCCTAATCCGTGATTTTGATTGATTCTTCGTGATTTGCGCAATTAAGACACGAATGAGCCTAATTTCTTATATGAAATTCAAATTCGAAATCAATTTTGGAAGATTCACGTGAATTTGAGTCAATTTGATCAATTTAGTGATTCAATGATTGAGAAATCTAAGAGTAATTGGTTCAACTAGTGCAATTTAACTTGACCCACTCTAAACTAACATCCAATTTGATGAATTGAGGCTCAATTTGGCTAATTGGACTTCAATTAAATTCGTTAGTCTAGCTTGACCAAGCAATTAACTCAAATTAAGGAACAATAACAAGTTAAATTGGATCAATTTGTGCATGAATTTCAAATCTTCGAATTCAATATTAATTGGGTCAATTAATCACGATAGGGATCAAATTGTACAAAATTGGAACAAATTGAGTCAAGGATTGAACCGGTTCAACTAGGTCAGACTCGGGTCAAACCGATTCAACCCGGTTTGACCCGAATTGAACCGGTCCGATCGGATCGGCCATTTTCCGGTCAAAAATCCGGTGGCGAGTGGTCAATTTTGACCAGCCAAGGCCAGCCACATCCCTTTTGAGCCCAAAATGACAAAAATGCCCTTAAATAAAAATTACAAAAATGCCCCTAAGTGAAATTATTAAAATGCCCTTCATTAAAGATTAAGCAAATTACTTAGGGGATAGGCAAATCAATCATGGTCATTCATTTAGAATTGATCATGGCCATCCATAATGCCATGTCACCTATCCTTAGCCCTTAAGGATTATTCTTAACAATTAAGGATGCATTCTAGGCCATTGGATCAATCTAAGGGTGAGGATTCAAAGTTGAAGAGAGTATATAAGCTTTTTACCTCCAAAATTTTGTAAGGACTCTTATTTTTCAGATCTAGTTTCTCTCTCCTACCTCTCTTTCCATCTCACACCCTCTCTCTCTCTATCTCTCTCGGCCATGAACTCCAATCATCGGCTCGATCACTTGCCGACCGTTTCACGAGGTGCCACCACCACTCTGGCGATCCTCTAGGTGTCCCAGAGCTGGTCGCAAGGCCAGCCACCAGCGCTGGTGGCCGGAGTTCCCTCGTCAGCTTCGTTTTCATCCCGGATCAATCACCGGCACTACTGCCGATGAACTGTCCAACAGGTGATTCCGACATTCTGGTGTCCTTCCTAGGCGGTCCAAGGCTTGCGATCAACATCCTCAACCTCATCACGAAGCTATGGTAGCCAACTTTCATCGAAAAAGACACCGGAGTTCCACTTTAAGCTTGATTTTACTTCTTCCTCTTTAGATCGCAATCTTATGTCAATTTTCTTACCTTGTGACGTAGATATCGGGAGCTATATTTGGCGTCGCTCCGGAGTTCATTGGTGGCCAAAATAGCTCGTTTGAGCTTAGCAACATCCTTGAACAAGGTAGGTAATCTTGGATTTCATCTTGTAAAATCGCGTACAGAGAGGTCTGCATGTTTGAAATGCTAATTTTAGCTTGTAAATGTCAAAATCTTGCAAAGTGATGAACTAGAGAGTCGTAAAACACTTTTCAAGCTTCGATTTGATATGTTGCATGCCTGAATCGGACATCGTTTGCTAAGTCAAAACTTCTTCAAAAGTCGAGATCAAAATCTGGAATGTGTTGTTCTATCCTGTTCGGATGACTTCCTGATTGATGTTATGCTGTTATATGATTTTTCTGATTTTCTATGTTCATTATTTGAGAAAAATTCATTCATCAAAGTTGTCAAGAACATTCAGATATATTCACTGTAAAAATTTCATAAAATTCCAAGTATGTTAGGTTAAGACGATTTGCAACGTCATCTAGGCATAGTTCTAGTGACAGATAAGTTTTTGACTAACTTTCATGTGTTCTTAGATTTTTATAAATTTGTGTGTTCAAAATCAGAAAAAGTGTTCCTCATTAAAGTTCACATTGAGATCAAGAGCTTTCCAATGACATCAATTTTATCAAAATATGAGTTCATTTTGATTTTCAAAGGAATTTTTATGATTTAGTCAGTATTTGTGTTCAAATCTGATTTTCTTTCCTCTGAAATCCAAAATATGTTTCTCCGAATTTGATAAAGTTAAAGTCCTCTTTTGTGAAAACTCAAAAATACAAAGATGTTTATTAGGGTCTTATTATGTATAATGGAAATTTTGAGGGCCTAATAGCAATTTTTTAGGTGGTCAATTTGCTAAAATCTCAGATAGGGTCTTCTCGGGTTAAAACTTGATTTGCAAATGAGTCCTTGGTGAAAACTGAATTTTATAAAAATTTGGAGGACCTTTTAGCAAAAACTCAAAACATCAAAGTTGTCACACATGAAGAGTCCTAACTGTCTAAAAAACATGAAAGTTTTGATAAGATTCGTTATTTTTCCTGCCATTATTTTGAAATCCTTAACAGAATCGGATCAAAACTGTCACTGAGGGTAAAATTGTTATTTTCGTGAAAATTGGTGGGGAATTAGAAAAAGTGGTCTTCTTGACTTTTGATACTTACGACATAATATTTCTAATGACACCTGAATCACTTCATTTGGACGTCATTAGGTTAGTTAATCACATCTGAACAGTAGTGATTTGAATTGGATAATAACTGAATAAGTGATCTTCTTATGAAGCTCACTTCCCATTGCTTGATTGGTTGAGAAACAAGGCCCATGGGCCTAAATGTATGCTTATTTCGTTACTTTGCATGTGTTTGTTAGATGTATGTTAGGCCTGGTGTATGTTCGGCGTGTAGCCCATTATGATCACTTAGGACCCGACTTTAGGGGTCAATTGATATGAGTTGCCGTTTTGTGAATACAAATGGTAGCCCGTTATCATTAACTATTAATCAAACAAAGTTAGATGATTAAGTGGGCAGGTGAATCGAAAGGCATGTAAAGCAAAGGCCGATCCCGAGGCTTGTGTTTAATTAGTGAATTGTTTGCATCATTGCTTTTCTTTTGTTGTTCCTTTGTGCATTGTTTGTCATGAATTTATCTTATGGATATAAACACCGACACCCGAGAGGCGGCCCAAGGAGGGGATAGTCCAAAATTGTAAAAGACCAAGGTGATAGACCGATGTCCAATCCGTTCTCAATTTGTATTCACTTGACGATGATGATAGACCGATGTCCAATCCGATCTCAATTTGTATTCAATTCATTTGTTCCCGATCATGTCTCGGGTTTTTAAATCGTATTGTAATAAACACTTGACGATTTGCGGGTTTTAATTTCTTGCACTTAGAATTAGCTCGTCTTTTCAATACCTTGAGTGTTTACTTCACGCAATGTTTTTCAATGCAATTGTTTATTTCTTTCTTTTATAGACTAAGATAGGATTAGTTTAGAATCTTAAATGAAATTATAAAAATAAGATGCATGATCACCTAGTGGACTATGATTTTGGCATGAAAATAGTAAAGAACAAATGCATGATAACTTAGATAACAACCATGTTAAGTTTAGCGGTACCAAAAGGGCGTTAATAGAAATATTAAAGTAAGCTAATCCCCGAACTCATGATCTCTAGTTCGCGCAAAAATCAATACGAAATTCCCGCGTATTAGTTAGGTATTCTAGCCAATCCCCGACCTAGGCTAGTGGCGACTCCTAAAAAAAAGATAAAATCGATCTGCTGTTGCACGAGATATGGATTAGAGAAGATCCACGTTCATGATTAATGGACCATACGGATGACTAAAAGATTGATGCTTCGGTAAGTCATTTTTTATGATGTACCATATGGACCGTTTCATGAATACTTACCTTTAAATCCGCCTTATCGAGTTTGGCCCTCGCGAGGTAGGTCGCGACAACAACAAAGAACAGGGACAGAGTAGAGAGTTCTACATATTTTCTCTAGTTGATGTTCTAGGTTTTTATGCAATTTTAAGAGAGACAGACCAAGGAAGACTACTATTCATTCCAATGGTCGCATGAAGAGCACCGTGTGAAGGCAAATTCATGCTTAGCCACTTGTGGGTTTTATTCCAATGGGAGAAACCTATTTCCTACTAACGGCTATAGAATAACTAGAGGTAAGAACAAAGGAAACGGTGCAAGACCAACCGCCACAAAGACAAGACCAACCAGGACTTGGATTATTTAATCAACATATTTTTGTGTGGAAATTTACGACATTTCCCTCAACTATTTCTAAAAGGAAAATAACGGTTAACAAAATTGACTATCAATACTATTGCGGAAGCAAGCAATCGAATAAAAAAATGGACAGAATAAAAAAATAAATTAGATACCAGATATATGTGATTTGATCATAGTGATCTATATCCAAATGAAGAGTAGCAAAGAATTCTACTATAGATCAAGTGATACAATGGTTATTATAACCACACTGAAATCACTCAAACACTCACAATGTTTTCTAGCCACTAATTACAACCAATAAATCAAATAATGTTTAGCCACATAATTTATCATGAAATAATCTCTCAATCTCACGAAGAATTATACAAATCTTACCACAAGATTTAATTAGCTTCAACACTACAAGCTCTCAGGGTGTAATTCATGAAGAAGCCTCTTTGATGCTCTTTACAAAGAACATTTCCTTCTTATATATATGCAAGAATTGGATCCAAAATAGAAAACCTCTTTTTAGGAAACCTTCTCCTGCTAGGAATCCATTCAAGTAGGAAACCTATTCAAAATAGGAAACCTACTTGAACTAGAAAACTTTTCTTTTCGAACTCAAACTCAATACATATTATAACAATCTCTACCTTGACTTGACGTTTGAACTAAGTCACAATCGATTCACTAAAATATGAACTTCACTGATACTCTCCCACAGATTACTTCCAAGTTCAAGACTTACTTGAATTTCACCATAATCGTAGACCTCATTAAAACACCAATTCCACCTGCACCTTTAACTATTTCACAAGGATTCGCAGACACAACCTCCTCTAGTAAAGATAAAGCAAAACTACTATTGCATCCATATCTGTCAGGAGATCGAATACACACCTTGTCAACATCAGCAATTTGAACAACTATTGGCTCTACAGGCTCTATCTCGCTACAAGCACCATTTGTGTCGATTACTTCGCTTGTACCCACTACCTTCAAAAGTTTCTAGTTGCAAATCCACCTCAAGCTAAATACCGTTCAAATCCGTATAAGAACTACCAATAACACTTCTACTCATAAGTACTAAAGACTCATCAAATGTAACTTCTCTACTTATAACAGGTGAATTTAATTCCGAGCACCATAATTGATAGCCCTACTCACCTTGTGCATAACTTAGGAACATGCACTTTCTTACCTTCCCATCGACCTTAACATCATTCATTCGAATATAACATCAACAACCAAATATTCTAATAACAAAATAATCAGCAATGCTACCTTATCACTCTTTTTTAGGAGTCTAACATCCAATCGCAGTAGATGGGATCCATTCACCAAGCAGCGCGCATTTGCTAGGAATCTCCTAGCTATACCAGCATTAGAGAGCATTTTATTGGTTGTTTCTAGTAATGTTATGCTCACTAACTCTACAACGTGTTGTGGTTCAGGGTCACTAGTGTGGTGTCTCACTATATGTGACATCCTCAGTTCAACGACACTTAATTACGTATCATTAGACTGTTAATCTTGGACAAGTGGACACAAGCCAAGCATTGGAAGCTCAAGGAAGGCCCACGCCCAAGACAAGCCCAATGGACTCGTTAGGCCCTGTTAGGCGCCAATTAAGAGGGTAAAGCCCATCTTGCCCACATTGATCATTTGGTGAATTTTAGAAGATTGATGCACATTAATGTGTCATGTGCATGATTAGTGTTCAATGATTAGTAACCTATAGTTTAGCATTTAATGCACCTTCTAGTAGTTTGATTTGGGGAGAGACCAAAATTTGGTCTTGATTTGAATAGGTTGGGTACCAGTTTGGGGAAAGGAGAGGGGACGAGGCCAACTTAGTTAGTTTTTAGTTTGGTTCCCCTAGTTAGTCCCCAACTAAATCCACGAGTCTACTTTGGTAGCCATGAGAGCTTAAGGGTAAGGTTTGTTGAAGAAGACTTGTAAGATGGCCTCTTGGCCATGAATTTGCTTGGATAGGAGTAAATTAAGGAGGCCTAGGCTAGGGTCATAAATGTAATTGCATTATTGCTCTTTCTCAAACTCAAAAAGCCTTCCCCTTTTCTCTCATCTTCTCTCATTTCTCACTCTCACTCACTCTCAATTCTCTCTTTCTCTCCCTCACCCTCTTTGTCTCACGCCCTTTTCTTGCCATCGCCATCCATCGCCGTGCCACCACTCGCCACCGTGCCGTCCACCGCCATTCGCCCACCTCCACATCGCACCGTCTGCTCATTGCCACTGTTGTCGCGTCGTGCTGTCCTCGTTGCCGTGCAGCCATCCGCCATCGAGCTGCCACCGCACCACCATGATGCCATCGCCATTCGTTAGCCATCGACGTTCGTCCGTCATCGTCTGTAGTTCAACCGGTCTAGTAAGTAGTTCTTCTAATCCGTGGATAGGATGTTGTTCTACGCGTGTCAGACCTAGGTTGAGTCTATTTGAGCTTGCTTTACCATGATATTGCTTGTTCTAGAAAGAGAAAGTCATATAGCGATCTTATATGGTTTGCTCACGTTATGCTTGATGTAACGCCCCCAACCTCGGGGTCATTCATATGACGTCTCGTTCATTATTCTTTTTTCATTACACACTCGGAAGCATACTCGGGACGATCACAACAAAAGAACAATCAATGGAAATAAGACAAACTTTATGAGTAACTTTTATGTTTACGAAACATGCAAACATATTTAAACAGCTCTTCTCATAGGTCATAGCAAACATCACATATATTCTACAAGCCTATTCCGAAGGCTTTTCTAATTACAGGCCGACGTGGTTTGGGCTTTTCTATCCCCACTATGACTTCTCGCTCCTCGCTTCTTCACCTCCACCCCGGTCCCGTCCACCTGGCCATCTCACATCCCACCCGTGGCCTTATCCCGGAACCGGCCCGCCCTGAGGCACCAAGTCCGTTAGGCCCTCATCAAACATCACAAGCGTCGTGATTTAGCGGTAGGCGTGATCTTTTCTGACATTTATTACAGTGAGCACTTCGGCTCTCGGCTTCACGGGATCGCCAATGCGGGCTGGGGGAGATGCCATCTCTACGGACCTGAAAAAGGGGAAACAACGGGGGATGAGTCGGGGAGACTCAGCAAGTAAAATTTTACTAATAGGCGAGGACATATCAATCGTTATTACACGAAACATTTCTTACCACACCGGCCTCCGTGACTGATCAAACAACGACGGACATAGCAAGCATAAAACAAGGATTCCAGGCATGACTAAGTCACGGTTTACCTCATGTGTCGCGCCTCGGTTTCTAATTCGTGTTAGATAACATGCAAAAACACGAAACAAAGCAAACTTGTTATAGCAAACACAACATCGGAACACCAAGAACCGAGAACGGGGAAAGCTCGTGATACAACGTATTTCAACGTCATTTCTCGGTAGTAAAATCTCACTTACACTTAATAAAACAAGAACTTAAAGAGTAGAGAACGGGCAGAAAGGCGACGATCTCGGTTTCGAACAACTCTCGGCAATGGCTTTTCTTTCTCTCTCTTGGCTCTCGGCTTTTTCTCTCTCTCTCTCTCTTGGTCAATCCATGTAAGTGGAAAAGTGAGCTAAAACTCTCAAAAGGGTTCTATTTATAGAGGGAGTTTGGATGATGCGTGCGCATATGTCATAGGGGGTATGAGGTATGCGCACGTGTCATCAGAACGATGAGGTAAGCGCATACCTCATCCCTTCATTAATGATTCAAGTCTAAAAAGTCAAAATAATGATGAAAATGGCCATAATGACTTGTGGAAAATGAAGACCTAAGCAATTAATGAAGGAAATGATGATAAGGATAAGGTTTGACTAGGTCAAATATGCACATAACGTCCAAAACGAACCCCGCATTATAATAAATCTCAAACTTTTCCCAAGAGTTTTCCATAACAAAATACGTCTAAAAATCTCATTCAACCCGAGATTCGGCACGGGAATGTCCTTAAATATCACCAAAAGACAACAAGTCAAGATTCCCACGTTTTTCATATAACAATTGATAAATCTTTGAAATTTGACAAAACTGGACAGCTTGGCACTGTTCACGAAATTAGACTTGAAAATATAGTAAATGAACTCCGAAAATTCTCAAATTCAGATATGTCATAAACAAGCCCTTAATAAACATTTTTCATGAGAACACAAAATACAATTCTCTCTATAAACACCATTTTCAGTTACTCAAACACAGACTAAAAACAGTTCACTGGAACAGAATATTTGCTTCTCAAAATAAGCTCTGTCTAGAATCCAAATCATCTCAGAAAATTCCCAAATTTACACACTTTATAGAAAAGGAAGTTCTCAACAACTTTCATGAAGGAAACTTTTCCAAAATCGGCTCAGAAAAGCTTGTAGAAAATAAAAACGGTGTGAACATCACTGAAATACTCATTCTGAGCAATTTCACACGGTCTGAAAATTAGGCCATTGTAACACTCATATCAATTCTAAAAATTCTGAAATTAAAGTATGTAAAACTTCATGATATTTGGAACAACTTTCAAGAAGAAAGTGTTGAGAAATTCAAATCACAAAAGTCTTCCCAAAAATAACAAAATAAAGGGGTACAAAGGATCCGAAATTGGGTTTTCCAAAAACAAGAGTAAAATATTTAGTTCCGATAGGAAAACCATCAAACTTAAACCATAGACATTTCCCAGGGACTGAAATTGAGGATGTGACACTTGAGGTATGAGGTCTGGGAATTAGTATGTCGATCATGTGCCTAGTTGATTGAAAGGTAGGTTTAATCTTGCCACTTGATTGTCGAAATGTGAGAAATCGTTGTCATGAGGTTATGTTCTATCATGTGTATGGCTATCCTTGGCTAGGAATGGTTATAGATGGATTATGTGGTTTGGAACCGTCGTTCGGTGATGCCAATGCTTGTCTTGCTTTGTTTTGCTTGTTCTAGGAAGAGGAAGCCTATGTATTAATTTTGTATGGTTTGCTCACGAAATGCTTCCACTATTCTTATTCTCATTATTGATTGCCATGTGAACTTATATGTTTCCTTGATGCACGTTATATGTTATGGTGATCATGGTAAAGTGTATGTGCTCATGTGATTATTTTGTGCATTTTTATGTGTGTGGGATTTTAGATGTTCTAATCGTGTGAGCATTAAATACTCTTGCATTGGCTTAAGTGAAAGACAATAATTGGCTTGAGTGCTTGATATGCTTGTATGATCACATAAAAGGTTCCATATCCGTATGATTGCGGAGGATGATGCCCAATGGATTTCGGTTGCCGTTTGTGGATAGATTTCGGAACGATACTCTTAAGTGAATGCCATCTTTGAGTGAGGTCGAGATGTTGTCGTGCCTGATGGGGCGGGAAGATGCCCGATTACGCCGGAAGACCACTGATGCAAGTATCGATTGTGACCATGAGCGGTCGTAATAATCGGAACATGTGTGGATACATTGTACATGAATATGTAATATGAAATGTTCTTGATTACTATGTGTAATTACGGCATGCCAATTGGAAGCAAGGTTTCATGTGTGATTATTTGTGTGAATTGTATGTGCCGATAAGAGGTAAGAATACACATGTGATTACTTAATTGTGTTTTGGCATGCTGAGAAGATGAGGTTATCTTTCATGTATATAATTGAAGCAAAGCAAAAGCTTTGCTATTGATCTGCCATTGATTTGTTAAACCTGATGTTTGGTGTGTTTATGAGGCGAGGCATCCTCCTATACGAGGTTTAGAGGTCCTACTTATTGAGTTTTATTCATTTGTTGTTGTTCACTTCTTTTCGGGCTCGTAGGTATGAATAGCCGCTTCGTCCGTTTTGGGTACACCTTTACTAGGGATGTGGACGTTACCGAGCTTGTGGTAGCAGGGAGCGATATTACCTATAATAAGTGTACCACTATGGTATGGGTCGATGAGGGCCTAGAACACTTGGTTCCTCATCATTTTGTGGCCTGATTTGTATGGTTCGATAGAGATCTCTTTGGTCATCTTTGTGAGTTCGATGAACCCCTAGGTAACCTTGGCGGAACCCCAATGGATCCCATGGTAGGGAATCCTCTCGATGGTGCCGTGAGTGACCCCGAGTCCGACTCGGACTATGATCCCTAGCCTGAACCATAGAGAATCGATCTCCCATGGTGGAACCACTTTTTGGTAGCCACCCTCGTAGATAGAAGAGCTAGGTCTAACCCGAACCCCTTTTGATTGAATCGGAAAAAGGCCCGTGGTTTGTATTTAGGTTTATATTTAATTAACATCCAATTATATATATATATATATATATATATATATATATATATATATGAAATGTGCTTTTGTGTATGTGTTTTCCACACTATCCCCTTTGGCTGCGTTTGTTAGTTTGGATTTCTAATCAGGATAGGATTGAATAGGATAGGATAAGAAATCCAGGGATTTTGCCAAGTCCTATCCACCGTTTGGTCAACTGCAGATTTAAAGTCGGATATTTCTCATATCCTATCCTATCTACCGTTTGGTAAACTACGAATTTAAGTTGGATATTCTCATGCATAATTATACTTAAAAAAAACAATAACATTAGGTAAGAACAAACTGACGGGTTAGATAATAGCAAAATCATCCAAAACTATATATTTTTTTTCAAATCAAAAGATTCTCACAAAATCTAACCAAATCAATCCATGATTATGCATTATATGAAATATGCATAAAGAACTGAAGCAATCTCACGCTCATGTTTAGTTTATCAATGCAAAGAAAAAGAAAAAAACAAATCTTTTGAACCCAAATATATACTTCTAGAAATTTGCGTATGCCAGAATTTAAATCAAGATAACTTCAAAATTTCCTCACAGGCTTTCTATACAAGTGAAACAATCAAGTCATGATTGACGTAGGAAATATTTGCAAGCCTGATGTTCTATTCATCATCGCAGTAATCAACTCGACTTTGTTGAATTATGTAAATCAGTCTCTTTTTCCTTTCAAAAAGTGACATTGCGCATGCTAATATGAGACGAGTCAATTAAGACTAACACGAGAGCATTAGAGATATGAAAAAGATTTGACATTTGGATTATACATGTAATGTTCACAGTAAGTTGCATTCGGAAAAGTACCTAAAAGTTTTGAGTATAGTCATGAGATATGGTCATAATGTTTTGAGGACAAAAAGTCTAATCCGAAAAGCAGCAGAAGCATCACTAGAAAATTTTTAGAGGACTAACCATCGAGAGAGCACTCTGTCAACAAACATGTCAATGAACAATAATACATCATTGAATTGAATTTGACTACCATCTAAGACAAACTTTAGAAGAAGAAAAAAAGCAACACACTCTTAAGTTAAGGATATAGCATGTACTTGAAGGTCCTGAACAAGACTCAATATGACTGCAGAGAACTACCCAAGAAATAATGTTTTCAAAAAACTTATGATTCCTATAAATAGCAAAAAAAAAACATTGTTCAATATTACTAATTGTCATAAAACAACAAAGGGACTACACAATAGACCTATTATTTATAAATAAAATTAGGTACAACTTTCCCCTTCCAACTCCCATAAATTAACTGTGACTCATTGTCACACCCCGCACCCTACGGCGCGCCACATCCCTTGCAAAGGCCGATTCGAGTGCTACATCCTAGGACACGTCACCAACCTAATGCCCAACATAGAGATTAAAGCACATGCGGAAGCAATACAACACCCGAACAATTTAAAACCACGAAACCAAGGATAGCCACGCAACAAACAACATAAACAGAAATACACTTGCATTATTACTGGGAAGCATTTACAATATCCATTTACACCAAAATATACACTACCAATCATAAAACGGGTCAACGGCCGCTACTAACAAAAAGGAATATGCAGCTCGGCGGTCAAGCACTATATCTAGCCGGGGCTCCTCCCAAAACTTATCGGTACGCCTGTCATCCTTAAGGCTGGGGGTCTGAAAAATTGGGTTTCAACAACAATGAGAATAAATCTCAGCGAGTAGGTTCCCTAAACCTAAGCTAGGCTAACATGCATCTCCTGACGAGCACTACACAATCACACAAGTCGAAACGTAATTGACTGAGGCCCTCGGGTCCAAATCCAGCACTTACTTAACCTTGCAGGTTAGGCACATTCAATATAATTGCAATGATAGCACAGAACTCTATCGCGACACATATGCGCATATCACTTGGTCATGACGCATGTCATGCATATGCTCGTGCTCACACTCATACTCATGCCTCATCAATGCATTGTCGCACACTTGCACTCTTGCACACTTGCCATTTATCAATTTCTCCTCCAACCCGCGTAAAATGCATCAGGTCCGACATGCGTAAAATGCATCAGGTCCATCACTTCAAGATCGATCTCTAGCCCACGTAAAACGCATCAGGCTCATCACACAACACCCGCGTAAAACGCATCAGGTTTGGCCATCTTCCGGTAATCTGGGTATCGTCCCGCGTAACATGCCTCAGGATGGGTTCAATACCCCACGTAAAACACTTCAGGGCTTTATCTGATCACTCATTCATAAACACCAATTATTATCTGAACCCCATGTAAAACGCATCAGGGCATTTTAGGTGATCACATGCTCATGCTGTTCGTGCACTCACGCATAATGCACATGATATGCCCATACTCAGTATGCACGCACATGGCCACAATATCACACTCGGCATTTGTGAATTCCCCACTGGGCACTCAACATGATTTGGATATATATTCAACTTGCATCTCAATATGATCAATGAATCAACCAATCCAAATCGACCATAACATAGAGTTTAGCACCTAAATTCACGCAATTAAGCACTAAAACCACACATGCCGATTGCCTACCAAACAATTCATAATTTGGCCACACCAAGCATATCACAGAGCATCACACAATCACATTCAAGCTATATTTAATTTAGCATCCTCTTGGATCAATCACCATTTACTAAGTAATTCGCTTTAAAACCTCAAATAGTCAATTATGGCCCGAATCATCCCGATACTAAACCAGCCACAAACAGTCCGTCTTAGGCCATCGAATCACTTCTCGATCATTTCATTAGACCACCAAAATCGCCATGAAAATAGCCACCATTTAGATCACAATTTTCGCCCTCCAACTCCACAAATTTTGCTCGAATCAATCTGCCCAAGCTTAGCCACCATTCAGCACACCACAGCCACTAAACCTCGATTAAAACATCATGCTAGGCCACCAAAATCTCCATGAAAATAGCCGTCATTCGGTCTTTAATTTATACCCGCCAAATTCACATTTTCGTCCAATTTGAGGCGCCTATGCACAGCCACTCCACAGCACTATACGGGTCATTACACCTCAACTAAATCATCACACTAAGCCCGTAAAATAGCCACAAGATCAATACGAAAACAACCACCATTTAGCTCACAAATTTCACTTACCAAAACCACAATTTTTGTCCAAATCGCAACTCCCATGATCACCCATCACGCAGCACATTATGGACCGCCAAACCTCAATCAAATTATCATTCTAGGTCATCAAATGCGCCACAAAATGAGCCCCTAACAGCCTCCACAAGCCAACCCCTAAATTACCCTAATTTAACCCTTAAAACTCATCTAGAAACACACATTAGACTAATTAGGATTTAGGGTTGTACTCACTTGAAATCCTAAACTTTAAACAAGGCTAAACAAGCAGCAAGGGTGGCTGGACAGCGGCGGCGACGGGTGACCTTCCCGGCGACACGTGCGGCGGCAGCTTGTAGGCGGCGGCGGTCCTATGCGGAGGGGCTGCTCACACAGCTGGGAAGAGGGGAGAGAGAGAGAAAATAGGGTGGCTGGTTAGTGGTGGTGAGGTGAGGGGAACGGTGACGGCGGCACCGGCTCTGGCGAGCGGCGGGGGCGTGAGACCGGGAGGAAGAGAGCTCGCGGGAGAGGGGAGAGAGGAGATAGGGATGACTGGTGGCTTGGGGAGGAGGAAATGAAGGAGAGAGAGAGACACAAGAGAGTTTATAGAGTGAGTGAGATAGTAGGATTGGTGAACAACTTTCCATATTGCCAACTTTGCCCCTAATCCAAAGGCTAAGACCAAATCTAGAACAAACACCTAGAGGCACAAATGTCCAACATCACCAGCATTATTGGGCTGAAATATAGCAATATAAAACCCCAAAATAATCTCCAAAAATTCGGAACCCTAAATTAGGCCTAGGGGCAAAACGGTAAATTTCCGGTCCCGGGTCAATTTTCCAATTTTCGACTCTATTGATCCCAAATATGATTGGCCACATAAAATGACGTCGTCCTCACAAAAATAGTCACGTACGCCCACGAAACTCGACACCGAAGTTCGGACTCAATTCCACGATCGTTTTCACTCAATTTGCGATTTTAGCGTCCCTCACTAACGGGCGGTTATTTAGGGGTTACGTGTATCGACCTAAGGCTACTCGAGTCATGACGATCCCGATTTTCCAGAGAACACGAGGATTTATCGCTAGTCCCAGGGGTCGCGGTCATCTGGAACAAGTTTGGGATCGTTAGCCGCGCGTACTCTCGGTCACACAGAATCACCCGCTATCCGATCGTACGTCGTCGATCAAATCAAATTCGTCACTCTCCTTGGACCGGCCCACGTCAATACAAAATATTCCCTCGTCGCTTTCCGGAATTGAACTCGATTCACGATCGAGTTCTTGGGTCCACGTATTGTTTTTCGTAGTTAGCCTTTCCCTATTGGTCTGTATTCCGAGAATGATCAGTTCCGGGTGAGACGTACTAAAATGAAATGAGAAATACATTGATTTCATTGACCACGAAAGTGAGTCGAATTTCAGGACATTACAACTCTTTCCCCTTACAAAAATTTAGTCCTCGAAATTTACAATCTAAACCCAACTACTCAAATAAATGGGGGTGCTGATGTTGCAATACTTCCTCGCTTTCCCCATGTGGCGCCTTCCGTCCCGTGATGTTGCCAAATAACTTTGACTAACGGAATTGTCTTGTTCCTCAAAACTTGTTCCTTCCTATCCTCGATTCGCACTGATTTCTCCACGTATAACACCTTGTCGTCCACGTCTATTACTTCATGATTTAGCATGTGGGTCAGATCCGGTTCGTACTTCCTCAACATTGACACGTGGAAGACATTTTGAATCTGCGACAAATTTGGCAGCAAGGCGAGTCGGTAGGCCAACGTCTTAATCCTTTGTAAGATCTCAAATAGGCGTACATACCTTGGACTCGGCTTTCTTTTCTTGCCGAGCCGAGACAGTCTTTTCATCGGTGAAACCTTAAGGAAATACATGGTCGCCAACCTGAAACTCCAACGGCCTACGTCTTCGGTTCGCATAACTTTTCTGATAGCTCTAAGCTATTCTCAACCTTTCTCGGATAATCTTTACTGTTTTCACCGACTGCTGAATCAACTCTGGACCCGTTATACTTCTTTTCCCCACTTCGTCTCAATACAACGGCGTTCTGCATGCTCTGCCATAAAGTGCTTCAAATAGTGCCATTCCGATTCTCTGCTGAAAGTTGTTATTGTAGGCGAACTCAACAAGGTGCAACTGTTCTTCCCACTTACTTTGAAAATCTAATACACACGCCCTTCGCATATCCTCTAAGGTCTTAATAGTCCTCTCAAATTGGCTATCCGTATGTGGATGATAGGCCGTACTGAATTGCGACTTAGTTCTTATGGCCGACTATAGACTTTTTCAAAAATTCACAGTAAACCGAGGATCACGGTTTGAAATAATTGATACCGGTACTCCATGAAGATGAACTATCTGCTGCACATATAACTTTGCCAACCTTTCTAGTTCGAAGTCCTTTCGCACCGCTAGGAAGTGCGTCGACTTGGTCAGTCTGTCCACTATCACCCAAATGGAGTTGTGTCCCCTCTGGTTTCTTGGCAGTCCGATTACAAAATCCATGGTAATATGCTCCTATTTCCATTCTGGAATTTTTAATGGTTGCAACATTCCACCAGGCTTACAATGTTGTGCCTTCACTTGTTGGCATGTCAAACACTTAGCCACATGTTTGCCCACGTCCACTTTCATTCCATTCCACCAATAGTGCTAGCGAAGGTTCTAGTACATCTTAGTGCTGCCCCGGGTGAATGCTATAATTGCTCCTATGAGCCTCCGACAAAATTTCTTCCTTAAGTCCCAAATCATCAAGCACGCACAACCGTCCTCAAAACTTAAGAATTCCATCCTCGGACTCTTGGAAGTCCGGTTTCCTCTTAGTGCCATCTATCTCTAGGATCTTCTGAATCTCAGGATCCGTAGACTGCAACGCCTTAATCTTGGCTTGCACTTCTGGTTCAATCCTTAGTGTTGCCATCAGACTAGAGAGGTGTCCTACCTCGAACTTAAATTTTGAGTCCCGCGCTCCTTCCAATAACATCCACTCTTTGACTAACAAATGCGCGATGCTCAATTTCCGACTTAAGGCATCCGCCACCCGGTTGGCCTTTTTTGGGGTGATACAATATGTCACAGTCATAGTCCTTCAATAGTTCCATTCAACGTCTCTGTCTCATATTCAATTCCTTCTGCAAAAACAAGTACTTGAGGCTCTGATGGTCCGTGTAGATCTGAAACCTTTCTCCACATAAGTAGTGCCTCCAAATCTTAAGCGCGAAAATAATGGCGGCTAGTGCTAAGTCATGGATCGGGTAGTTCATCTCGTGAGGTCTTAACTGCCGCGATGCATAAGCAATCACCCTTTCACGTTGCATTAGCACGCATCCCAATCCTTTGAGTGAAGTATCGCTATAAATCTCATACCCGCCCAGTCCCGAAAGAATCGTCAATACTGGCGCCGTCGTCAATCTCTGTTTCAACTCCTCAAACTCTCTTCGCACTTTTCTGCCCACTCAAATTTAGTCTCTTTCTTAAGCAACCTTGTCAATAGAGTGGCCAATGCTGAGAATCCTTCTACAAATCTTCGATAATAACCTGTCAGTCCTAGAAAGCTTCGAACCTCAGTAACTATCGTCGGTCTCGGCCAATCCATTACTACTTTAATCTTTGCTGGATCTACAAAGATTCCTTCTCCGCAAATTATATGCCCAAGAAATGCTACACAGTTAGCCAAAACTTGTACTTGCTAAACTTAGCATACAGTACATGCTCCCTTAACGTCCGTAGAACCCTTTTCAAGTGTGCCTCATGTTCCTCGGGACTCTTTGAATACACTAGAATATCATCTATAAAGACAATGACGAACTGGTCTAAGAATTCTTTGAATACCCAGTTCATTAAGTCCATGAAAGCAGCAGGGGCATTAGTTAGTCCAAATAGCATTACTGTGAACTCATAGTGCCCATATCACGTTCTGAATGCTGTCTTTGGGATATCCTCCTTTTAGATCATTAACTGATGGTAACCTGTCCTTAGGTCGATCTTGGAAAATACCGAGGCTCTTTGCAATTGGTCGAATAGGTCGTCAATCCTTAGGAGGGGATACTTATTCTTGACTATCACTTGATTCAGCTGACGGTAGTCGATACAGTCTCAACGACCCATCCTTTTTCCTGACGAATAACACCGAAGCTCCCCATGGAGACGCACATGGTCGAATAAAGCCCTTGTCTAGCAATTCTTGCATCTGAACCTTTAGTTCTTTCAATTCTGATAATGACATCCTATAAGGCGGCTTTGAGATTGGCTCAGTCCTAGGTGCCAACTTGATGACAAATTTCACTTCTCTTTCTGGTGGCAATCCCAGCAATTCCCGGAGAAAGATATCGAGAAAGTTGCGCACCACTGCTATATCCTCTAACCGCACTTCTTCCACTGTCGAATCAACCACACTTGCTAAATAACCTTGACAGCTCCCATCTAGCAACTTAGCTGCTTCTACTGAAGAAACTCAAGGGATCGAGGTTCCTCCTCGACTCCCTACAAACTTGAATCTAGTGTGTCCAGCCGAATTAAACTGAATCACCCTACTACTATAATCCATAACAGCATTCTATTTGACTAACCAATCCATGCCCACAATTACATTAGAATCATACATAGCCAGAACTGCTAGGTCTATCCTTTCTTCTCTATCACCAATCACAAAAGCGGTAGCCCTTTCTATCACATCATGTTCAATTGCTTAGGCCCATCCATAAATCTCATTATAGTCCCTCAAATTCAATGATATCGTCTAGCTATGGAGGTCTGGCTTCAATCTGTCCCGGAACCTCCGGGCCCTATCCAATGGTTCCTTCGCTATTTTTGGGGCGGACTTAGATAACCTAGCAAACTCAGTTTCATACTGGTCCACTGTTACCTGTCTTTGATGGAACCTCACAAATTCAAGCAGCTTCTGTTCTCATGCCCTCTCGGGTAAGTACTTGCCTTTGAAGGCCTCAACAATCACAATCCAAATTTGAGTGGTACCAGCAGGAGACACTGTTCCTCTGGTGGCTTCTTACCAATCACTTGCATTTCCTTGTAACTGGTATATTGCTAGAGTCATATTTTCCTCATCTATGTACCCCAATACCTCAAAAGTCTTTTCCAATTCCTCTACCGAAAGTGACGCAATCTCAGGATCACCTTTTTCCATCAACTTATGGTGCTTCAATTTTAAAAGCTGCTCAACCAACTAATACATCTGTCTATTCGCATTTTCTTATCCTTAATCATGATTTTCATTATTACTATTAGCAACAGCAGCAGCGGCCTCAATAGCCAGAGCTATAATGGCATCTTGCTCCTGAGCTTGCCTACCTATAAGATTACCAAATTTCCTCAAGTGTCCTCACGACCCTATCCACTCACGGGTCCATTGCTGCTTAGCCCTTAGAACTTGATTGGCCCCGTTATACCCCTACCTCTCAAGCTCATTCTTACAGGTTTCTATCACTACTCACTACCTACTATAATTCCATTCAGGAATTAGAAACCTAAGCCAAGCTAATCCTGTCTAAGGTCCTAGGCAGGTATATACGGCAGCAGTCCAACAACCATCATGCGGTCTTACACAAACAGCACATCATCTCAACCAAGGAGGTTCACGTACTTACCTCGGGTCCTGCCACACTTGCACTTTACGGGTCAATTTAAACAAGCATCTAATCAAACACAGGCAGTCGGGAGGTACACATAGCATGCAAAGTCTCCCTACTGGTTACCCAAGGTCATCACTCCTTATCACTCCAAGCTTCAACCTAATTGGATCGAGCTAACCATGCTCTGATACCAAATCAAACAGAGATGTCACACCTCGCACCCTACGGCACGCCACATCCCTCACAAAGGTCGATTCGAGTGCGACGTCCCAGGACGTATCGCCGACCTAACGCCCAACATAGAGATTAAAGCACATGTGGAAGCAATACAACACCCGAACAATTTCAAACCATGAAACCAAGGATAGCCACGCAACAAACAACATGAATAGAAATACACTTGCATTACTACTGGGAAGTATTTACAACATCCATTTACACCAAAATATACACCACCAATCATAAAATGGGTCAACGGCCGCTATTGACAAAAAGGAATGCGCGGCTCGGCAATCAAGCACTATATCTAGCTGGGGCTCCTCCCAAAACCTATCGGTACGCCTGCCATCCTCAAGGCTGGGGGTCTGAAAAATTGGGTTTCAACAACAGTGAGAATAAATCTCAGCGAATAGGTTCCCTAAACCTAAGCTAGGCTAACATGCACCTCTTGATGAGCACTACACAATCACACAAGTCGAAACATAATTGACTCAAGCCTTCGGGCCCAAATCCAGTACTTACTTGACCCTGCAGGTTAGGCACATTCGATATAATCGCAATGATAGCACAGAACTCCATCGGACACATATATGCATATCACTTGGTCACGACGCATGTCATGCATATGCTCGTGCTCACACTTATGCTCATGCCTCATCAATGTTTTGTCGCACACTTGCACTCTTGCACACTTGCCATTTATCAATTTCTCCTTCGACCCGTGTAAAAAGCATCAGGTCTGACCCGCGTAAATGCATCAGGTCCATCACTTCGAGATCGATCTCTAGCTCGCGTAAAACGCATCAGGCTCATGACACAACACCCGTGTAAAACGCATCAGGTTTGGCCATTTTTCGGTAGTCCAGGCATCGTCCCACGTAATATGCCTCAAGACGGGTTCAATACCCTGTGTAAAACGCATCAGGGCTTTATCTGATCACTCATTCACAAACACCAATTATTATCTGAAGCCCATGTAAAATACATCAGGGCATTTTAGGTGATCACATGCTCATGCCGTTCGTGCACTCATGCATAATGCATATGATATGCCCATACTCAGTATGTACGCACAGGGCCACAATGTCACACTCGGCATTCGTGAATTCCCCACTAGGCACTCAACATGATTTGGATACATATTCAAGTTGCATCTCAATATGATCAATAAATCAACCAATCCAAATAGACCATAACATAGAGTTTAGCACCCAAATTCATGCAATTAAGCACTAAAACCACACATGTCGTTTGCCTACCAAACAATTCATAATTTGGCCACACCAAGCATATCACAGAGCATTATACAATCACATTCAAGCCATATTGAATTTAGCATCCTCTCGGGCCAATCACCATTTCCTAAGTAATTCGCTCTAAAACCTCAAATAGTCAATTATGGCCCGAATCATCCCGATACTGAACCAGCCACAAATAGTCCATCTTAAGCCGTTGAATCACTTCTCGATCATTCCATTAGATCACCAAAACTGCCATGAAAATAGCCACCATTTGGATCACAATTTTCACCTGCCAACTCGACAAATTTTGTTCGAATCAATGCGCCTAAGCTCAGCCACCATTCAGCACATCACAGACCACTAAATCTCAATTAAAACATCACACTAGGCCACCAAAATCTCCATGAAAATAGCTGCCATTCGGTCTTCAATTTATACCCGCCAAATTCACATTTTCGCCCAATTTGAGGCGCCTATGCACAGCCACTCCACAGCACTATACGGGTCATTAAACCTCAACTAAATCATCACACTAAGCTCGTAAAATAGCCACAAGATCAGTACGAAAACAACCACCATTTAGCTCACAAATTTCACTTGCCAAAACTACAATTTTTGTCCAAATCACAACTCCCATGATCAGCCACCACGCAGCACATTATGGACCGCCAAACCTTAGTCAAATTATCATTCTAGGTCACCAAATGCGCCACAAAATGAGCCCTTAACAGCCTCCATAAACCAACCCCTAAATTACCCTAATTTAACCCCTAAAACTCATCTAGAAACACACATTAGCTTAATTAGGGTTTAGGGTTGTACTCACTTGAAATCCTAAGCTTTAAACAAGGCTGAACAAGCGATGGGGTGGTGGACGGTGGCGGGGTAGCGGCAATGACGGTCCTGGCGGTGGCTTCTGGAGGGGGGTCCTATCTCACATGAGGGGCTCTCATAATTGGAAGAGAGAGAGAGAGAGAAAATAGGGTGGCTGGCTAGTGGTGGTGAGGCGAAGGCAATCAAGGGGCGTGGCACCGGCTCCGGCCGAAATAAGGGGCATGAGACCGGGAGGAAAAGAGCTCGAGAGAGAGGGGAGAGAGGGTTGGCTGGTGGCTTGGGGAGGAGAAAATGAAGGAGAGAGAGAGACGAGAGTTTATAGAGTGAGTGAGATAGTGGGGTTGGTGAACAACTTTCCATATTACCAACTTTGCCCCTAATCCAAAGGCTAAGACCAAATCTAGAACAAATACCTAGGGGCACAAATGTCCAACATCACCAGCATTATTGGGCTGAAATATAGCAATATAAAACCCCAAAATAATTTCCAAAAATTCGGGAACCCTAAATTAGGCCTAGGGGCAAAACGGTAAATTTTCGGTCCTTTGTCAATTTTCCAATTTTCGACTCTATTGATCCCAAATATGATTGGTCACATAAAAATGACATCGTCCTCGCAAAAATAGTCACGTATGCCCACGAAACTCGACAATAAAGTCCATACTCCATTCCACGATCGTTTTCACTCAATTTGCGATTTTAGCGTCTCTCACTAACGGGCGGCTGTTTAGGGGTTATGCGTATGGACCTAAGGTTACTCGAGTCATGACGGTCCCAATTTCCCAGAGAACACGAGGATTTATTGCTAGTCCTAGGGGTCACGGTCGTCCAGAACAAGTTTGGGATCATTCGCTGCGCGTACTCTCGATCGCGTGGAATCACCCGCTATCCGATCGTACGTCGTCGGTCAAATCAAATTCGTCAATCTCCTTGGACCGGGCCCATGTCAGCACAAAATATTCTCTCGTCGCTTCCTGGAATCAAACTCGATTCACGGTCGAGTTCTTGGGTCCACGTATCATTTTTCCTAGTTAGCCTTTCCCTATTGGTTAGTATCCCGAGAATGATCAGTTCCAGGCGAGATGTACTAAAATGAAATGAGAAATACATCGATTTCATTGACCACAAAAGCGAGTCGAATTTCAGGACGTTACATTCATCGCTCCAAAAACATTACTCATTCTCTTCTATCATCTCTTGGAGAAGTAGTTCCACAAATACTTTCCTGTCATCTCCTTGAAATCCAAAAAAAAGATGAATATTCTCAGAATCCTTCACAATTTTTTTGCATAATTTTATTCTATCCATAGTACCTAGAGGCATTTGAAGAAGCTCCTCATTAACTTTTCTCTTGTCATTATCCAAATCTTTAGCATGTCCAATACGGCTAGCAATCATCTCCATCCTCTTGTTAGCTTTTTCCAAGAAAGAGCCAAAAGTGCCTGCAATCTCAACTAACCCAACAGCCCATTTATCACTTGCTTTAGCCCTCTTTCTTTTTTTGAAGGATCATAAACATTTTGTGTTTGAGAAGATGATAATGGCGGTAAGTTTGGACTTGCACCATTAGTTGCCATATCATCATGATTCTCACCTTCTTCATGATCTACAACTGCATGAGCTTTTGAAGGGTCCTCACTGAGATTTCCCTTGGCACGGTCTTTTCCAAATACAGTTGCCAGTCGATCATATTGAGGAAAGGACTTCCCTCTCAAAGAAGCAACTCCTGGATAGGTCTACAAAGAAAATATATTTTTTTTGTTAAAAAGAAACATGTAGTAAAGAAGAAAAAATCAGAAGAAGTGACACAAACCTTGCAATATTTTTGCCAACTATCCTCTGAATGAATATCGACACAATGCTTTTCATGATCCCACCCAAAGCCACTTTGATCTTTCAAGTCATATATCTAATTGTATAACGTTTTCAAGTTTTTCATCTTCGACTCTATGTGAGGATTACCCTTGATGCCAGAACCAGAGAACTTTTCTTCAAACCACTTCTCTAACATAATCATGTAACCACTCTTGAAGCCGTTATTGGCTTTCATTCCTCATGCAACTAGTTCTTCAAGACCATCTAGAAGTGCATTTTCTTCATCTATTGTTCATACACATCGGTCTCTCTTTGTTCCCCTTCCTTGAGTTTGACTGAAATTGCTACCTTCCATTCCTAAACATCTCATTTAAATTTTAGAAAATTTAATGATAGAGGATAACGCGGTAGAGAAAAATTCAATGATAGAGACAACATAGAACTAAAAATTTAAAATGATAAAGCCATAATTCAAACATTGCATAAGAAATATGTCACGGTAATGACAAACCAACAACATATTGCACATGTCTAACATAAATGAAAAAATATATATCTTACAACTCAAGTCTTGCAACAATGGGGAACAAATGATTTTTAAAAATAATGTCAAATCATACAACTCATCCATGTCCTCGACTTGCATTCCACTCATTAAACATCTCTACCGCCAAATTTTGCCTCCATGTTGTCCAATGATCCGACAGCTCAACAACATCAATTGTTTCCACATCTTCAATGGTGTTAGCAACTTCATCTAAGTGTGCCTCAATTGGATCAATAGCCATTTCTCTTCTTATCAAGTTGTGTATAAGGCAACAAGCTATGATTATTCTACCTTGCATTCTAATTGGATAAAAAGATGGACTCTTAAGAATAGCCCATCGTAACTTAAGTAGACCGAAGCAACTTTCTATGACATTTCTAGCTTGAGAATGCTTCATGTTAAAGTACTCCTTAGGGGAATTTGGTGTACAACCTTCTGTCCACTCGGATAAGTGGTATCAAGTACCTCTATAATGAGCAAGAAAACCCTCGCCATATGTGTATCCGGCATCTACAAGATAATAATTACCTAATAACAAATGATAACATTATTAATTGTTTTAGAATCATCCAAACCTACATGACAAAGAATGCAACATATTGATAAAGGCTTATCTTACCAATGGGAATCTTTAGACCATTGGGTTTAACTAAAGCATCTCGAAGCACTCTAGAATCCACCGCTGAGCCTTCCCATCCAGGTAAAACATAAACGAATCTCATATCATGTGAGCAAACTCCTAACACATTGGTCGATACCTCACCCTTTCTATTTCGATACTTTGGTTTATCAACCTCCGGAACACGTACCCTAATGTATGTGCCATCTAATGCTCCTAAGCAACCCTAGAAACATGAAATCAATGAAATAACCTTATCTTTAAAGTAATAAATTAATCCATGCAATAGCATAGCAAACATACCTTAAACCATTTCCATCTCTCATCGGTACATTCCTCGGGAATTGATTCAGGTGAGACAAGAAGCACGCTATGCATTCTTATCACCGCACTCAAAACTAAGTTAAAATACCTACTTATTGTCTCCCCGGACCTCATAAATCTAAACTTGATGACACGGTTTTTCACATGATGGGCAAGTATATGTAGAAACATTGCCATTTGTTCTTCTATAGTTACAAGTCCATCTTCTTTTAACCCGCCAATTGTACATGCCAACTCACATAGCAAAATAAATGTACGTCTATCCATCCTAAGTTGTTCCGCACAATTCAAGTCATTGCTATTTATAAGGTGGTCAAGGTGATCTAAACGAGCTTGGCTTCTAACAAATGTTCGATCCTTCAATGTATGCTTACGATAGTGCCTTTCAGCAGCAGTGGACACCACGATCATAGACATCATACACAAAAGCAACATCTGTAGGTTCATCTCCTCCAACATCAAAATGCTAAAAATTTCCTCTTTATCATCGTGATCCATTTCTAATGAGGAAAAAAAACTAACATTAGGCAAGTGCAAATTGACAAGTTAGACAATAGAAAAATCATCCAAAACAATATATTTTTCACATCAATATATTTTCACAGAATCTTAGAATTTGCATCCTTCATTATTGTCCACTGATTACCCATTTGTAAATTTAAATATGTTAAACAATGACAAAAGTACAAAGACTTAAATAACCATGTACTTATACGGACTGACAATTTTGGTTAAACTCATTTCTTCATTCCTCTCGACTTATTAACTCACTCTTCATACAATCTCTCTCTTCCACAACCTTCTCTCTCCTACACACACATTCAAAGTGTTGATGAAAATGATACAGTGGGTAGAAAAAGTCCAATAAAAAGCATTTGTTACAACATAAACAATTGTTACGAATACATGACCAGGAAAGAAAAAATTTATCTAGCAAGATTCTTGTCAAGGAGCCTAACTACTGAGATCACCACAATGTTGCAGTAGAGGAGACACGCCATAGCTGACTTAAAACAATCCAATTCATTGACTAGCATATAACACAAAAACGAAAAACTAAACCCAAGTAGATAGTTACAAGTCCATACTCAGAGTATCCATGACATGATTCTTGTTCAAGATCAAGTTCAGAGTATCACAAGAACATTCAGTGATCTAGGATTGATATGTTCTATAAAACCAAAACTGTAACAGCTGATTTAAGCCGAATACTTTTGAACCCGGTGGTTCTGTAACTAGGAAACCAGGTGCAACAAACATGTCCACCCAAAAACATGCATGCTTGGCCCCTAGAAATTCACACCTGATATTTCTATTCAAAGACTTAATTTTGATTAGTTCACAGTAATCAAAATTCTGCTACAACCAAAATAAAAGAAGCGTATTCACTAAAATTTTGATTATTATTCAAAGACTTAATTTTGATTAGTTCACAGTAATCAAAATTCTGCTGCAACCAAAATAAAAGAAGTGCCTTTGCTAAAATTTTGATTTCTATTCGAAGACTTAATATAAGTTAAGTTTGTATCAAAAGAAATCTGCCCTCAAATCGTTCTTAACGCCTGCAACAACGCTTATTCAATCCCGATACCTAGCCATCGTGCATGAGTCTTAGTGAGAGAGAGAGAGAGAGAGAGAGAGAGAGAGAGAGAGAGAGAGCATGATTATTTACCTTTGCGAATCGGAAAAATATGATGCTTCAACTCTTTCGCTGATTCCTCAAAGCTTCAATGTGAACCAGGCTTCAACCTCGCTGCTTTAGTTACAGAGGAGTCCCGTGGGTGAACGAATGATAAGAAAAAGGAGAGTGTAGGGTTTCTGGAAAAAAAACTTTTATATTACGGATAAGAGAAATCCTATCCGACTCTATCCCACCCCCCCTCGGATTTTTTTATCCGGGCTATATCCCCATTATATCCGACCTTATCCAGTCCTAGACAGCTACCAAACACAGGATAGGACAAAATATATCCTATCCTGAATTTTATTCGGACGACCAAACGCAGCCTTTATGTTGTTGGTTGGAAGATATTGAATTCGCTTCTGCATGTACTTTTTTTTTTTGGTTTGAATGTAAGTATTATAAATCAGATGAAGTACAGCAGCTTAGGGGCATCCCCCAGCATTACAAAAGGTGCTAATAATTCAAAAAGATGGAGGTAGGAAGTCTCCATATAGTAGCTAATACAACATTTGTCTAGGAAGGTCTAATTTTTTGGTAGAGCGAAGCTCTACCTCTGATATTTTTACGAACCTTAGCCAAAAGAATATGAAAGTCAGTTGACTTGTTTTGAAACCGTCTGCTATTGCGCTCCATCCAAATGCAATATATGGTTGCTAGAAAAGACAACTTGAGGAGTCTTGCTGCCAAGTCTTTGCCTTTTGTTGCCCTAATCATCCATTGAAATTCTTCATTCCATCCTCCTAAAAGGCGCCTGATCTCATGTTGTGCTAGGATACAATGCCATATGTTGTTTGTCCATTCACACTTGAAGAATAAATGTGTTCTGTCTTCAATACCAGCCCTACAGAAATTACACTGAATATCAATTGAAGGTATCCATTGTGCAACGATTCTTGCTTTAGGTAGTCTATCTCTACAAACTAGCCAACCAATAAAATTGTGTTTGCTAATGCCGCTGGTCCAAATTAGGTTATACCACTCCACAGCTGGTCTCACATGTCTGAGTTCATCATATATATCTTGGCAACAATATTTTGGGCTCGGTATAATTGATGTTAGAACGGGTCGCAGTTTGAGGAGACATCTCCAGCTCCAAGCCATACTGCCCTTGATGTTGAGCTGCATAATTGGGGTGCCCCTGCATTTGGTGTTATGTTAAGATTGATGAACCCAAGTACTTTGTTCCATAAGTTCAAAGAATTCCTTCCCTTTTAGGTGAGCATACTACTTGCCATGCAACCTTGTTGAAAATCCTCTTCTCGTCGGAGTGTGTTTTGGATGCATTCAATAGCATATTAAAGCAACCAATTTTCTTGAAGATCTTATCGTGAGGACTCTTACGTATTTATAGCTTTGAGAACCCCGAGGATCCTCATTCAACCCGCATTTGACATTTTACCATGGTTGAAATGCATTCAATAAGGTTGCAATCTTTATTCTACAAGGCAAAGGGCTTACCATTCTCCAATAATAACAAGTCGTTGTGTGATTCGTTGTGTTTTACAACGCCAAAGGATACTTGAAAGAAGAAGCAACTTTAAACAATTCTTTACAAAAAGGTATAGAGAAAGTGGATATCCTTGTCGCAGCACATTCGTACTCTTAAAATAACCAACCTGTTCACCTGAAAATGTCGAGAGTAGTAATGCATTCAGTGAGGAGTATTTATAGCTTTGAGAACCCCGAGGATTGCATCCCATTTTACCATGTCAAAGGCTTTCATAAGGTCAATCTTTATTGCCACCCGACCATTTCCTCCCTTGTGGTAGTTGTGTAGAAGGTCTTGGCATAGCAGAATATTCTCCGAGATCTGTCGTCCGCTGATGAAAGCAGTTTGGTTGAAGCCGACAATCTTCGGAAACATACACCTAATCCGTTCTGCAAGAAGCTTAGATATGATTTTGTATATGACATTGCAGCAAGAAATGGGTCTAAACTCCTTGAGGAAAGATGGATTCTGAACCTTCGGTACGAGTGTAATCAACGTGGAATTTATAGACTTCAGCATTCTTTTTGACGAGAAGAATTCCATGATAGCTTCCTCAATGTCTTTCCCTATGATGTGCCAAGCGCTTTTGTAGAATAGACTATTAAAGCCATCTGGACCCGGAGCTTTAAAGTCGTTGAAACCTTTTAAGACTTTGAGGATTTCTAATCTCTGAACTATAGGAAAGGTAACAAGAGTATTGATATCTTCATGAAATAAAGAAGTATATCTCTCATATGGAATGCTAGTAAGACTGGGATTTCCAAGGAGATGTTGATAATATGTTATAATTGCATTCTTGAGAGCACCTTCCTCGGTAATAGTAGAGCCATCCTCGAGTTTGATATGATTGATTCTGTTCGCTCCTCCATATCATAGAGGCAAAGAAAACCTTACTATTATTGTCACCCTCCTTTAGCCATAGATTTCTAGATTTTTGCTTAAGCAAAATCTCTTCATGTTTGCTAAGAACAAGTAACTCCTCCAGCTGCGCCTTTTCTTCCGCCCGAGTAATGGGATTAAATGGGTCAATCACCAGCTCCTGTTGAAGATGTTTTAGGTTCTCCTTAGCATGTTTGACCTTTAAGTGTAAGTCACCAACTGAGATCTATTCAATCCCTTGAGTTGTTGTTTCAGTGCTTTGAGCTTTGCCATCACTATGAACATTCTAGATCCTCTGATAACCTGTTGCCAGCAAGTGGACACCAAAGGTAGGAAACCCGGGTTAGTGGTCCAGAAATTAAAGAATTTGAAAGAAGGTTTTCTTCTTCTATATGTGGTGTCAAGTCGCACCAAGCATGGGGAGTGGTCTGAAACTCCTGGAACATGTACTTAATTGAAAGATAAAATGGATGGGTCAGCGACGCCTCCTGGGACGTCGCAATTTAATAACCTCGCGGGTGTTGCACGCCCGAGGCTCAAGGAGATCGGGTACGGGGCGTGACACTATACCTTTCTTCATGCAAAATTCGTTTTACAGCTTTGAGCAAAACTCCATGCTACTATTAGTCCGCACATGCTTAATCATTTTACCAGTCTCATTTTTTATTAAAACTCTTAACTGCATAATCTTGACAACAACATCAAATTTGTACATTAGTATAAACACTCAAGTCTTCCAAGAGTAGTCATCAACAACTATTAGCAAAAATCCGGTATTAATTTTGAAAGAAATCTGTGATTTCTTTGACAATTTCTGTGATTTCTTTGACACAACACTTTCTGCCATTGATTTAAGTCACAGCACTTGCTGAATCTAAGGTACTCATGGAAATTAGATTCCTCTTCAACTCTGAAACATCCCTCATTCTAGTCAATGTCCACACAATACTATCATGCATTCTGGTTTTAATATCACCAATACCTATAATATCACATTCAGTGATGTTCCCCAATGACACTTTATTATTATCCGTGCATTGATAAGTAGTAAACAAGATCATATTTGGTGTAGCATGAAAAGAACAATCATAATCTATAATCTATCCATCAAATGATGAATAATCCGTGACAGACAAGACAAAATCAGAACTATCCAAATTATTGTAAGCTACAGTTGCAACATCATCCACAAACTCAACTCTAATTCTCTTACCTTTGCATTCTTTAGCTTAAAGCAATCCCTTCTAAGATGCCTTCTATTGCCACAATTCCAACAGACAGCACCACCAGTCCTAGACTGATTACATTTGTTCAGGTTTATACTATTTTTATTAACATGAATACCGGTTCTTCCTCTATTTTCACCTACTAAAGTAATGCATACAGATTCATCAGATTCTCTTCTACGGATGTCTACACGTGAAATCAAATCTCCAACTCCATCAAACATCAAGCTTGTTAACTTAGAGGAATTACTAACAGTACTAACATTGGTATTCCAACTTTCAGGTAATGAGGATAATATAATCAAAGCATATAGCTCATCTTCAAAGTCAATCTCAACTGAACTTAATTGATTAACAATCATATTGAATTCATTAATATATAATCTGCAACTGACGCACCTTTACGCATCTTCAAGTTAACCAGACATTGCATTAAATAGACCTTGTTATTCGTAGACGGCTTCTCGTACATATCTGATAGGGCTTTCATTAAACCCGTAGTGGTCTTCTCTTTCATGATATTAAACACGACGTTACGAGCCAATGTCAACCAAGTAACACCCAAACGCTTGTCTATCTAGTAATTCCCACTCATCTTGCTTCATCGACTTTGGTTTCACCCTAAACAGGGGTAAGTGTAGATTTCTTTGGTACAGATAATCTGCATCTCTCAGAAACTAAAATCATTCACATCAAATTTGTCGATTTTCACTTTGCCATCTTTTGTCGCCATTAATTCACTTCAACTTAGCCAAGCTTAACTTTGATACTAATTGTTGCGGAAGCAAATGATCGAACAATAAAATAGATGAATAAGAAAATAAATTGGACACCAAATTCACGTGGTTGGGTCATAGTGACCTATGTCCACAAAGAAAATAATAAAAAATTCCACTATAGATCAAACGATACAACGGAGATTATAACTACACTCGAGGCATTTAAACACTCACAGTGTTTCCTAGCCCCTAATTACACCCAGGAAATTAATTAGTGTTTAGCCTTACAATTCCTCATTAAATAATTTCTCAATCTCACAAAGGAATTACACAAATCTTACAATACAATTTAATTAGCTTCAACATTAAAAGCTCTTAGGGTATAATTCACGAAGAAGCCTCTTTGATGCTCTTGACCAAGAATATCCCTTCTTATATATAGGAAAGAATTGGATCCAAAATAGGAAACCTCTTTTTAAGAAACCTTCTCTAATTAGTAAGCTATTCACTTACGAAACCTATTCAAAATAGGAAATCTATTTGAATTAGGAAACCTTCCTTTTCGGGCTCAAACTCAAGACATTTTATAACAAATACAATGTATATCCTTGAACCATGACGAAACAAAATTATATTAGTTGAGAACCTTATTCTCAATATATTAATTTAGATTTTGCTCGTATTGCACGAGATTGTCGGTTCTTCTAAGTTAGTGCGTTATCTCAGTCAGTGAGAGCTTTAAACTTTACTATGGCTCGTGGGAAGCGATCCCAATTTCCACACTCGCAAAGTCGAGTTCCATTAAGAGGGTTTGAAACCTCCTTTTGTGCTCCACTTGTGCTATGGGTTCGTGACAAATAGTTAAGTTCAGCCTTACTTTGTTGCGAATGAAACAATGCCCATTTTGCAACGGTAAGAAGAATAGAGATTCACATAAACCCGAGAATGTTGAAATAGTACTTTTTCTATAGCTGAATAACTGCTTTGTTTCTTATGAATAAAGTTCACTTGCTTTCCTAACAAAACAGAAATGTACAGGAGTTAAAAGATTCAATGTATGTCATTATAATGTCATCGATCGGGAAAACCAACGGATGAAATTGATCAACAAAAGCAAAGAGGGATTGAAAAGGCTAGCATTGTTTGGTTCCTCAATGGCTAAATTCAATTCCCTTTATTTTCCTCACCCTTAACTGTCCTCATAAGATCAAGATATGACTTCCTTTGAAGCTCACGAGCAAAGATTCCCCTCAAGTAATCGACAACGCCTATTCTTCTAAACAGTGCTGGCTTGTCCAGTGTGATCAGGCTAGGTGCAGGACCAATTTCCCCTTCCAGGTTCGGGCCATAAAATGCAGCAATCGAGAGCCTCTCCTTCATCGAGTTAACTGTAGCTCGGTGCTCGCTGCTACGATAAGTACCATTTGTCACAATCTGTGTTAATCATCAAATACACATACTATTTCGTCATGTCTCTGATGGAATTTTTCTCTGTGAATACTCGTTCTATCAAACTAATTGGCTTATTTCATATGAATCAACAATGATGTCCACGTTGGGATTTTGAAAATATACATGTAACTACACAAATTTCCCACAGTCCATAATTGAAGGGTCTACCATTTTATCATATGACTAATTCATTCACAACCGCATAAATTTTCATTCAGATATCAAAGGTATTTTTTAAAAAATGTATAGATGAAACGTTAGACAAATTAACCATCAATAGCACATGAATCTAGACAATACCAGCTTGTATGCCAAACAAAATTAGCTGGAACTCCTCATCAAAACAACAGAGATAGGGCCAGTCGAAAATCTTTACCTCTAAAATGTCTCCGACATTGACAACAAGCGTTACGCAGGGGCTTGATAGGAACCCACTTGCCCTCTTTCCTAATCTGGAGGTCTTCCATCTCATTGACTTGGAGAAGAATTGTGAGGCCTGTGGCGTCAGAGTGAGGAGTGATGCCGATGCCGAGCTCGGGTCGTGGACAAGGAGGGTAACAATTCATCCTAATGGCTTGCCTGTCCTCATCAAACGGTTCTGTCATCTCCTTGGTGTCCATCTTCAGAGCTTTGGCCATGAGAAGGAGTATCTTCATTGTAAGGTCTCGTAGCTTCGAGGAGTATTCGTCCAAGACATCTCTGCTTAATGTTAAGATGATAATAAGAATGGGTCACAAATGTAAGAGAGACAAAAAGAGCGCAAATTTTCTCACAAAATATGAGGCACTAATATGAGTAGTTTCACTTGTAGTAAGTAATCAGTTATTCATCTTGACAGAGATTGCAATATTCAGCATAAAATTAAGGTACTCTTGATGATGTGAGCTAATCTTGAAACTAGTCTTCCATGCATCCAACTCATGTGAGCCCAACTCACTATTGAGATGCACGAGTGAGTTGTATTAGAAAAGCCTCACATCGAAGAATTGGTGTGGTGAGAAGCACTTAATAAATCTAAGTTGGCTCATAAACTATTAGCTTAAGTTTTTGAGTAAAAATAGGTTCAACTAGATATATTGACGGAATCGGACTTAGGCTCTCTCTTAGTAATCTCCTCGGATGAAGGTATCAGAATTCTGCTACATGCTCCCAACACTTGAATATACAGTTGGTGGCCACACATGCACTGGGTGTCACAAAAATATTTCCTACGCACCAGGTGCTTTCAAGAATATTTCCTAATTTGACCTTTAATTTGAAGGCTGATAAGTCAATCACCTGGAGTAAACTTAAAATCTTCCTAAATTTAGATCCCACTTCAGAATAATCCATATTGGGCTAGTTATGGAGCGAAAAATCCAATTGGAAAGAGCGGGGAAGGGGAGGGCGCAAATTTTCACATCTCTCTTAGAAATGATGGGAGACACGCTTTATATACTTGCGATAGCTATATATGAACTATTAGTTTATAAATTACATGAAAAATGAATATAGTTTTTTCTTCAGAGGAAAAAAATCCACTTCACATTTCAATTGATCTACGATGAGGAATGAGTACATTTTATGAGAAATATAGAATCAAGTCAAGCATTAGATTTATGATCCACAGACAACAATCTATAGTCAAACCCTTGACACATTTTCGGTGCTTGCTTATATAATCATGCATACTTAGCAGTAAGCCTACTAAGCCATCTGATCACATTCTTTAGACATAATTTGTTAATATAATTTCAATATTATATGATGCAGCAAACGAAGTCATGTAATATGGTTCCCAAATCTTGTATAAGTCATAATGAAAGTTCTGGGTCCAAAAAGTCTTAAACTTATTGCACTTTTACCAATTAAATCATAAATCTTCAATTTTTCCAATTGAGTCCATTCAATCAATTTTGGCGAGAAATTTCTAATGTGACGCTGGCCAGCTTAGTGAACTTTTAATATTTTAATATTTTTTTATTTTCTACTCTTTTTCCTTTTTTTCTTTTTCTTTTTTTTCCTCCCCTTCTTCCCCCTCCAACCAATTGCCGGGCCTTGGCAACCGGCGAGAGGCTTGGCCAGAGGCGAGCGCCGACCTCAGGCAAGCCTCGCTCCCGCCAGCCACTAGCGTGGGTAAGCCTGGCCATTGCCAAATTCAAGGACACTAGAAATTCAGTAAAGAGTACGATCACCTGCTAATCTATCTCACTTTTATTGGCTTGTTCTATATTAACAGGGGAATGGGCAAATCATTCCACTTATAATTTGCGGACCAAAAAAACCATACACGAATGGCGTATGAATCCAATATAGAAAAGCTGCCCATGAAAAGCTGAAAGCGACGACTTCATTTGGCCTTTCTCGTTTAGCCATCGATAATCATTTCACAATTCAAGAGTAAAGCAAGCAATCTAGCCATTTGATTAACCTAACGAGGCTTGAATTTGCTACCATCGAAACGACAATTATTGGGAAGGGCAGGAGCAGAAAAGGAGAAAATAAAATAAAAGACGGGGAAATTTGTCAAATCAAATCTGGCCATGAGAGAGGGAGAAGGAAGCATGGGAAAAAGTTGAGGTTTTCTCAAATGTCTTGGGAGGGACACTATGTTAAAGCGGTCGCCCCAATCAAGCTTCTGCTCCTCCGACACAACAAATGACTGCCCAAAACCCTTCAAGTCCCCTTCTTCTTGCCAAAACTTCCTCTTCTCCTCCATCGGAAGCTTGAAGAACTCTTGTACTCCCAACTTCACTTCCTCCCACAATGAACAACTCACTCCATGGTTATCAACTGCATCCACAAAAAGGGATTGATCAAGTTCAAAAGTCGAATTCTTGAAAAAACAAATCCCGACCCTTTTGTCTCAAGTAACTTTCACGGAAGACCTGGAAGAATCCCCAATCTCTGCATGCAAAATGAAACTTTTCAAGCTCGGCCTCCATTGAATCGTCATCACTTGATGAGAGTTTGTTCAGGTCAATTACTGGTACTTGAAGCAACGAAGCTCCGTGATCATCATGCATGAACGGATGATCTTGGTCAGTACAGATATAGCGAGGCGGGACTTCAAAAAGGGATGGATGAACTTCAAAAGTCGATTCTCGGAAAAAAAAAATCTCGACCTTTTGTCTCAAGTAATCCTCACAGAAAGAATAAAAGCTACTTTTGTGAAATTTTACCTGGAAGAATCCCCAATCTCCGCAAGCAACGTGCAACTTTTCAAGCTCGGACTCCATGGAATCATCATTGCTTGACAATAGCTTGTTCAGGTCAATCACTGGTACTCGAAGCAACGAAGCTCCGTGATCATCATGGATGAACAGATGATCTTGGTCGGTGCGGACATAGCGAGGCGGGACTTCAGTTATGGCCTCTTTTGCCAACTCCAGAACGCTTGGGACTAGAAGACAACTACCAAGCTTTGTGAGATTCGCGTCCATCGTCGTAACGAGAGGATGAGACGACAAGAACCTCAAAAGATGTGGTGATTGGTAATGGGCAAGAGCTAATGAACTTTAGTTTATCTGCTGTTTAGCCATCGCTGTCCCGGTGGCTGGGTTTTCTATTCCTCCCATATAAAAATATTTACTTGCATGCCCACGAGATTCTTGAGGCCAAGTAAAGAAGTTTTATTTAATGTTTCTTCATTTGAATTATCGTTTAGTTGTATACTGTTGTCATTTTTGTTTGGCCATGAGGCGATACAATAATTCCCCAGTGATGGAGGGAACAGGGCCATGTGCATGTTGATGGGCATCCATTATTCATCATGGTCATTATTTTTTTACCAGAGATGATCAAATTGAGGGTTTATCGCCTCAAAAGTTTATTGCTTCTTGTCTATTACAAAGGCCAAGGACTTCTCATAGGTAATCCCCTGCCCCTATGTTTTTTGGTGTTTGGAACATCCGAGGCCTAGTTGGTCCCTTAAGGCAAGCTGAGATCCGGTCTTTCATTAGGTCTAACCGGCTCTCTTGCATCGGTATCGTTGAAACCAAGGTCAAGGCCTCCATTTTTGCTGAGATTTCTAGAGGCCTAAATAATAGCTGGTGGTGGATTTCCAACTATGATTACTCCCCCCTCGGTAGAATATGGCTCGGGTGGGATCCTAATGAGATTGATATGAGTCTTTTGTACTCCTCCTCCCAACTTATACATGCTCAGTTAAAGCTGCTGAATATGGGCAAGTCCTGTCTTCTCTCAATTGTCTATGGTGAACATACCTTTGCAAATAGGCGTCCACTCTGGGATGACCTTGTCAGAATTTCTACTTGTCAACTCCCCTGGATTGTTGCTGGAGACCTCAATGCTATTAGAGACCCTGACGACAGAATGGGCAGCTCTACTCCGTGGATTCCAGCCTTTGATGATTGCTGGAACTGTCTAAACCAGGCGGGGCTAGATGATCTTCGTTTTGTGGGCTTTCGTTACACTTGGTCTCATTCTTCAGGAGATAACCGCAAATTACGTAAGATTGATCGGGTCCTCGTTAATGACCATTGGAACCAACAGTTTTCCTTCTCTGAAGCTAACTTCTTGGCGCCAGGCATATCCGATCATTCTCCTATGGTGATTAGGATCCTTCAGCCTCAATGCTCAAGGAAACCATTTAAATTCTTCAACTTCTGGATTTCTCATCCAAATTTCTTGGACATAGTATCTCAAGCTTGGAATTCTGACGTGTCGGGCTCTCCCATGTTCCGTGTTTGCTGCAAGCTTAGAAGCGTCAAGGCTAAGTTGAAGTTACTGAATCGTGTTTCCTTCTCTGACATCTCGTCCAGGACTGAACAAGCAAGGATAGCTCTCTATACTGTTCAGGCTGCCTTAGAAAGCCATCCCTTTGACCAGAACCTTTTTGATTCTGAAGTGGATTATATCCGAACCTTCTCGACTTTGCGTCAACAAGAGGAATCTTTCTTGAGACAAAAGTCCAGAATCCGATGGCTCAAGGAGGGCGACCGCAATACTAAGTACTTCCACCATTTTGTAAACAATAGGCGGGTTCGAATCGTATTCTCTCTGTATCTACTCATTGGCATACTTTTAAGCCTGACCCTATTGATATCGGGAACCATATTGTAGGCCATTTTCAGCATCTTCTCAATGGCCAATCAGCGAATACTCTGGTTTCTATTGACGAGATCAGCTCCTTCATTGGTTCGGCCCTTGATGAGAATCGAGAGAAGTATACTAGCCGCCCAGTTTGGGATGCGGAAATCCAATCTACCCTTTTTCACTTGCCAAAGGCAAGGCTCCTGGTCCGGATGGTTTCAATGTTGATTTTTCAAATCCACAGGAGATTCTTGGGCCCTCTATTATTATGGCGGTAAGAGATTTCTTCCAAACTGGTTGTATTCTAAAGGAGATTAATACTACTATCTTGACTTTGGTGCCGAAGTCTCCAAATGCTTCGGCCATGAATGACTTCCGGCCCATTGCTTGTTGCAATACCCTTTATAAATGCATCTCCAAGATTCTGGCTAGGCGTATTGCTCTTGTCCTTCCCACTTTGATTGATCCTTCTCAAGCGGCTTTTGTTAAGGGACGCAGGATCAGTGACAACATTTTGATTGCTCGGGGAGCTTTTTGCTGACTTTCATCATGAATACTATCGTCCAAAATGCGCCATCAAGGTTGATTTTCAGAAAGCTTTTGACACGGTTGATTGGAAATTCATTGAGAAGACTTTATTGGCTTTCAAATTTCCTACATTCTTTATTAAGATGGTTATGGCTTGTGTCTCAACAGCCAATTCTCAATATCTATTAATGGGGAATTACAAGGTTTCTTTGCTAGTTCTCGGGGTATTAGACAAGGTGACCCCTTATCACCTTACCTGTTTATACTGGTAATGGAAGTTCTTTCTGGCTTATTAAAGGCCAAGACAGCTAGCCCGGACTTTCACTGGTTTTGGCGGTGCAAACAAACCCGCTTATCACATCTATTCTTTGCGGATGATGTCCTTTTATTCTCAGAAGGCCACTTGAATTTTGTTGGCCTGTTTAAGGAAGCTCTGGATACCTTTTCTGATTGGTCTGGTCTTGCACCAAACAACGACAAAAGCAATGTGTTTTTATCGGGAGGGACGCCAGCCCTCCATGGGCAAATACTGCAGTGCCTCGGTTTCCAACAAGGTACGCTGCCCTTTCGCTACCTAGGAGTTCCTGTCATTTCTCATGGTCTTCGGAAAGAGGATTGCAAAGTGCTGATTGACAGAATAACTGCTCGTGCCCGTTCTTGGACGCATCGCTTTCTATCCTTTGCGGGTCGGATTCAGCTCATTAAATCCGTCCTTCATTCTATCCATGTTTACTGGGCTTCGATATTTTCCCTCCCGAAGAATGTGCTGTATAACATCGAGTCTATTCTTCGTCAGTTTCTTTGGAAGGGTCCTGAGTTGGGCGTGGGCAAAGCTAGAGTATCGTGGAAGAAAGTTTGCCTACCTAAAGAAGAAGGAGGCCTAGGGATCCGGAGACTCACAGAATATAATAGAGCCTTAACGCTTAAACACATTTGGCTCCTATTCTCGGATAAGGAATCCTTATGGTGTAAGTGGATACACTCAACCTTCTTAAAGAATTTTAACTTCTGGGTTGTATCCAAACCGACGTTTTGTTCTTTGACTTGGAAGAAAATCTTAGATATGAGATCCTTCGCTCAGACTACCTTTCGATGGAAGTTAGGTAATGGGCGCTCGGTTTCATTTTGGTTTGATTGGTGGCATGATAAAGGCCCCCTACACCTTTTATTCAGTAACACTGAAATCTACCCATCGCGGATTCCTCGGAACATATCGGTTCGGGATTTCTTCGATCAATCTCGGCAACCTTCTTCCACGTTGAACTCTTTCCTCAGCTGGACGGACTCAGTGCCAACCTTTCAAGAAGACGCTCTGGACATACCTCTATGGACCCCGCATCCTTCTGGCTCTTTCTCGGTTTCGCATGCGTGGGACTACATCAGGACTAAAGCCGGCCTGTTGCTTGGCATTCCCTCCTCTGGGATCACCACATAGTCCCTCGGCATGCTTTCCTGTTATGGCTGGCAACCCTTAACCGCCTTCCTACACAGGTAATTCTCCTACATGCTCGTAGGATCGACACAACCCTTTGCCCATTCTGTACTTCAACACCTGATTCGGTCAACCATCTCTATTTTGAGTGCACACATACTAGCCGCTTGGCTTCCTTCTGGGCTTCTAAATGTAACCTGCCATGGCGTAACCGTCCGTGGCAAGACAACATTACTTGGTTAGCGAAAATCTGTGGAGGTTCATCCTTTGCCCATTGCATTTCCAGGTACTCCTTTGCTGCTTTATGTCACCTTATATGGTCTGAGAGGAACAATGCTTTATTCAGAAACAAGAATCTCTTCATCCCTGGCATGTGTAAGCATTTGATCAAAGTGGTGAAGGATAAAGCCATTTCTCTTGGTCGTATTGCGGACACTTTTACAAACCGCAAAATACAAAGAAATTGGGGCCTCCCTCTGTCTATCTTTGAAACAGCGGCAATAAACTCTTAGTTTCCTCTTGAGTTTTTTTCGGGGACAAGTCTTCCCCCCCCAAACCTTGCTGTTATGCTTGTTGCTTTCTGCTTGCGTTGGAGTCTTTCACCTCCTTTACGCTGTTACGGTGCTTGTCTGGAACTCTCCTTCAAACGTTGGTCTCGGCTGCTCTTCCGGTGGTTATATTGTGTACTTGCTGGTTTGCTGCTGCTCCGTTAGTTTTCGGTGTCTAGGGCCTCCTGCCTCGCTGTCGTCTTGCTGCAGACTAGGCGTGCTATTCCGAGGGCCTGGTGGATCCATCGCTGTTGTGCTGCATATGCTCCGACTGATTCGCTGTCTTGGGGCTTTTGCTGGTTGTGCTGCTGCTGCTGCTGGAGCTTTAGGCTAACCTCCTTGATTTGGTTGGACTTGGTCTCCTTGGTTTCGGTTTTTGTTGACATTGGTTTACCTTAGGTTTTGGCTTGTTGCTTTTAGTTCCTGCTAAACCTTTCTTGACCTTGTGTGGACATCTTTTTGTCCTAATAGGGTCTGGTTCTGGTTTGAGCTTAGGTTGTATTTGGTGTATTGGAAAGTTATATAGAATCTTACTTTACCAAAAAAAAAAAAAAAAAAATCGCAATTTTCATGTCGTCAGCGGAAACATGGAGCGTTTGGCGCGTGAACCTGTGGTGGTGCGTGTATATCACGCGCAGAGAGATTGAGTCGCTCGTGAGGGCTCGTGCAGCCGAATTTTGAGATGCGGTCGCCTGGGTCTGACTCTTCAAAGCACGACAAGACTGATGGTGATGTTTATTTTGTGAAAAAAGCTGTGGAATATGTTGAAATTAGCTATCAAAAGCGTTGGGCTCGGTGAATTCGAGACATGGCGGCTCGTTTTGATAACTTCGGCGGCCGGTTTTTGAGGAATAGTTCAGTTTTCGGCTAGTCTGAAGGTGGTTAGTTGAGTCTTCAACTTTCTGTGTGTAAATGTACTTCAAAATGGATATACAATATCCCAGATTGAATTTGCCATTCCAGCTCATAATCAACAATAATGAAAAGAAATGAACGCAACATCTCATGCAAACACGGTAGAGAAGGTTAAATTTCCCCCTAGTTAACGCACTCCAGAAGTAGAGAATGCTGAATTTGCCGTTCTTGTGGACGAATTGTTATCGGTCAAATATATGAACTCCACCTGCGTGGGTCTTAGGCGGTGACAGATCCACCCCACGACATTCAAGCAAGAGGCGGTTTACAAGTCCATGAATGGTTTATTTGTTGTTAGAGTAGTTTTCTTCACATGCTAAAATGATAAAGGGAAGAAGTTTCACATTGAGAGAGCTTCGGGTTGAGAGAACGACAGAAATAGATAAGAGGAAAAAGAGTGTACGTGTTTGTAAGAGCAATTGTATGAAGGATGTTTTTTTGACTGCTTTATAGAGATACTAGTTGTTAATTATAACAGCAAGCAAGAGTCAATTTTACGCTCCCCTACTCCAAAATATCAACAGTTTATCTCTTAAAATCCTTCGTAGATAGGTGGGCAAGACAGTCTCATAAAAAAAGTACTAGTTTCAATTTCAAAGTTTGCAAACCGGAATTGGGGACCTCAGCTATGTATTGCCATAAGCTGGTAACTTGCAGCTGGAAATCAAGGGCATTTGTGAAGAAAGAACTTGATGAAAGTTTCTCTTTATTAAATCATTTTGTTAAATACAGAAGAGAAGTGCATACACGACTTTTAGGTTTCATTTTCCTAGTCTTTCCCCTTTGCGTTCTCATCTCAATTGACTTCGCACACTTCCAGAACGAAAGAAGCTTTTAATCTTTCGAAGTCAAACAAGAACCGATAATTCACCTGCTGAAACGCTCCAAGCACTTGTCCTCCGCTACGTATGGGCATGATCATCAAGCAAAATCCACGCTCATAGAATTTGAACACATTTTCCGCAGGAAGGGAAAGATTAGCTCCTGAGAAATGATATGTCATCGTTTGATATGAATAATTCCCACGAGGCACGCTATAGCATATGTCAAAAGAGCCAGGCTGAGGGGGCTTAGGGTGCCGAGAGTATTTGCTGAAGAAATATTGAGTTATTTCTTCTCTCACTGCATTATAGACAATTCGAACAAGAATACTATGAGGACTTCCCGAGTCGAGATGCAACCCGCCTGTGAAAGCCCCAGGAGTAATATTGAGGCGCTTTTCGTTGATGCTAATGCCTGTGGAGTTAACTATGTAGTTGGTCACATTAGAAATCAAAGCTGTCGTCTAAACAATTGATCCAGGATGGCCACCTAGTTGCGGATCGTCCCCAAAATTGAGTAATGTGTATGTACCGCCATGGGCGTACCATGAGGGCAAGCAATACGAGATGCTGTCTTTTAGTCTCATTGGCATATTGTGTCATAATAGACCTCTTCCCCCCTCCCAAACCTAATATTCCAGATATGGTATTATTTTCTCCGAGCCTAAGCCAATGCATGATGTAGTTGTCTAGGCCTCAACCGAACACGGTTTTGGGGAATTCTCTGATAGATCTATTATCATCTTGAAAGATAAAGGTATCTGTCCCGACCTGCCCCTTGCTATAAGAATCACGGCTTCTGAATACAGGATAACTTATATTATAGGCACAACTACTATTTATACATATGCGAGGAACACAAAGGGGATGTTCACATGGTAAAGGCCGATAAGTTAGCGATTTACTTCTGTTGAAGTTACCTTGCCTTAAGGGGAAAGAGGTAGTGCATCCTTCGCATTGCCGTATCCACAATCAAATTGAGAAAATATGAAGGCGTGCCAACTGTGAAGCTGGTTTTGTAACACGCAATAATGGGATGCTTAGTAACCTTAGGTTTCAGTGCTTTTGGGCCATGTGCTGTTGTCTCCTTCCCCTCTATTGAACTTGGAGAAACCATTGATAGTTCAAGTTGGCGCACACGAGCTCTGGATATATCAGAGAGTCTTTGGTATCTTTCTTCTAAGTTGAGATTCTCAGGAAAAAGCGTTTTGTCAAATCGGTCTATAGGGAAGAGTTTGATGCTGAAGCCATGGGTTCCAAAGGGCTTGATGGCAATGAGAGAGTAAATGAGGAACCACACTAGATTTAGACTTGGTGTTGTCATTCTTGAATTTTCTAGTTGCTTTGTGTGTAATGTACTTTAAAATGAATTATATGTACCATTCCATGAAGTTATGGTTTTGCCGTTCTTGATCATAATAAACTATGTTAAAGAGAATTGAATAAAACAGCTCTTGTAGACATGGCATAGAAGCATCCGATTTCCCTCTAGTTAATGCACTACAGAACAAGAGACAGTTTATATGCATTTTATTGTAGACATGGTAAAGAAGTATCCGATTTCCGTCTAGTTAATGCACTACAGAACAAGAGACGAGACAATTTACATGCATTTATTGTCTGGTACCCTTTTTGAAAGTCAACTTATATATATCAAGAAAGAAACAGACTTGAGTACTTAATTTGTTCTTTCATCTTCCACATATAATGACATGAATTGGAAGACAATACCCGAGATTACATTAGCTTTTGGAAATCATTTATCCCATATGAATATCCATGATTTATGATGTTGTACGGTTATTGCAAGAAACGCGAAAGGCTGAAGTATTTTGTGAAGAAGAGTTATTACTTTTGAATTGGAATTTTGCGCTATCATATTTTTGGTCAATCGTTGCTATAAGTTTATGGCTTGCTAGTGGAAATGGAAGGCCTTTATGATGAGTTATGGATCTTGGACTTGTTCCTAAATAAAAAAGCTGCCGCAATTTTGACCACTTCTTTCACAATAACAAAATTACCAAATCAACTAAACACGTGGTAGATATGTCAATTCAATCTAAACCTTCCAGCTTTTTCAATGTACTCCTAAATGTGTTTATGAAATTCCAAAGTAGTTCTTCTCACCAATTATGGCCAAATAATGCTAACGTGGCATCGTGTCATTGCTGGCCGTTTTACGTGACACAGCTAGCAACTTGACGTTGAAAATTTTAGACAAAACAATGCCGATTCGCTTGATTTTCTAAATGTTCTTTCTGTTCTTTTTTCCTTTCCTTGTTTCTCTTCATTCCTATTACTATTCATCTTCATCTTCTTCGGATAAACAGTAGTACTATGTTTTTAGATTTTCTTTTCTTTGCTTTTTTACTTTTTTTCTTTGTTATTGTTTATCTACTTCCAGCTGGACTTCCAGCTTCTCTGATTGTCCTGGACATGGGAAATAGCTGCTTCAATTTCTTAGGTAAAAGGACGAAGATGGAAGTGCTTATGCTTGTATAAACATGCTTGTGCAAGTTGCTTGTAGGTGTTGCAGATTCCCTGAATGTGCTTGTTTATAGTTGTTGCTTTGCAAGATGGGGTTCAAAAGTGGTTCTTGTTTCGACCCTCTTTTCGGGTTTCCATTCAGGGGAGATGGGATAAAAAGAGTTTAGGGGTATTAGAGGCAGATCAACGGCCCTTGAGTAGGAGTGGGCTCTCCCAAGCCCATATCTCGTACAACGTTGGATTTCATTTTGGGTTTGATTAATTTTAAGAGATTCTAGGAGTCGCCACTAGCCTTTTAAGATCAGTTAGAAACCAAACTAGACACGGGAGTTTTGCCCTGTTTTCTATGCAACTAGCAGATTTATTAAGTTAAGGGACTTGATTACGCTAATCATCTAATTAGCACTCTTTCGATACTTATAACTTGGTATGATTGTTCATATAAGTAATCAAACAATTATCAATTATGATCCTAAAGGCCATCTGATGTCGCAACGTGTTCATCAATTTGTTCTCTTTTGGGTTTATTATGTTCGTAAGGGTGTCCTGACTATTCTAAAAAGAAAAGAAACAAACAATTTATTGAAAGTGCTGTTATGAAGAAGCCAATTATCTCAAACTCAAAGTAAATTGCAGGAATGAAAACATGATACTCGTTGGGCAAATAAGCATCGGGGCATGAACCCCCATAAGCTTGACCCAATACTAAGTTGGGCAAAGATTATACATCGCCTCATTGTGAGCCTTGGGACATGAACCCCCACAAGCTTGATATTAAAGACTAAACCTAATTCTAAAATTGAGATAGCACAAGCCTAATTCTACTCATTTTATTGGGCGATGAGACTAATCTAAACTAAACTTAACCATTTATTAGGATAGTGATCCTAAATCTAATTGGTTTAATTTGCTTAGCTAGACTATGTCAACTAAAGTCTATGCTAATTTGATTATTGAAACGTAAGCCTATTGACTAAACTAGCCTAATCAACACTATACTATACTGCCCTTATCATTTTCGCTAAAGTTTGCAAACTTGTCAGAGGGCGAGATTGGCATTACAAATCTTTTAGACCGTTCCGAACAAATGAAACTTTGGCTACTATATGGAGACTCCCCCACTCCATTTTTTTGTAATCTTAGTTCTATTTATAATGCTAGGGAATGCCCCTAAGCTTCTGTACGTCATCTTATAAATACTACTTACATTTACACACTACAAAAAACATGCTTATTGCGACAGATTATTTTCGTTACAAATTTGTGACAAACTTTGCGATTGATTTCTAAATTAGTCACAAATTTGTGACGAAAATAATCCGTCGCAAATTTGCGACTAATTTGCGACGGATTATTGGTCGTAGCAAGTTCTATCGCAAATTTGCAACAAATTTTAAGACGGATTTATTTTCCGTTGCTACGACAGTAGCGACGAATATTTTATCCGTCGCAAATTGCGACGGATTTTGCGATGAAAATGGGTTTGTCGCAAATTTGTGATATACACCCACCCCACCCGTCAATTTCTCTCTCTCTCTTTCAGTAGTTATTCATCAGGTTGCCCGCTTTTCTCTCACCTTCTCCTTCTATCATTTCTCTCAATAATCCGTACACCCAGAAATCAATTTCGGTGAAGCTTTTCCACCGGTAAGTATCGTAGCTAATTTCGTGACTAAACATGCAACTAATATGGTCTTGTCCTTCTGTGTCACGCCCCGTACCCCACGAAGCGCTAACATCCCACGCAAAGGTCAAATTGTTTCTGTGCGACGACCAAGGAAGCGTTGCCAACCCAAACCCAATCAGAGAACAGACACAAGCAAAAACCACGTATATAAATATATATATATACACCCGTACAGATAAGCACATGAGACCACAGATAAAACATCATACACACAGGAATGTACATTTCATTACCCATTGAAAACCCCTTTTCACAACGTACTTTATACAGATCAAAAGATTTAAGCAAAGACAACAACTTCTAGCAGCCACCATATCAAAAAGGTATTATGGTTGGGGAAAGGTGGGGTCAACTACGGGGGAAGATCGCATTCAAAAAAGTACTAGCTTCCCTATAAAGAGTTGGGACCTAACCTAAGGCTCCCAATTCAGATCCGACGATTCCGATGACTCCGATGAATTGCCTGATGACTCCCCAAAAGACTTAGATGGTTCGGAATCCATATCCTCGGCCTGGGCTTGCTCGTCTTCAGAGTCCTGCTCCAACTCTGGGTCCAGAAAAAGTCCTAACTCCTCGTCCGAGCCTATTTTGGTAATCTCTCCATTTTCTTCGTCATCGTCTATGTCCATGTCTTCGAGTTCCTCTTCTTCGTCGTCGGGCTAATCAGGATCTTCGGCGATTATTTGAGGCTCCCCATTCACAGGCTCATCAACGCCATCAACATCATAAATAGCCTGCGGATTTATCACCTCACCATCCGCAACTATCGGTATCATCAAACCGGTTCCGTTCAGAGGGGCGTCGAAAGTCCGAAGAGGTCGACCTATGTTCCCGTTCACATCTCGCAAACACCAAGCCACATATTCCTGGGTCTGATAAAAATATTCACCCACATCTATGAAAATCACTGATTTGTATCTCACATATAATTCACCATTCCTTGCGGAGTACAAACTGGTATACTGCTGTATCTGTGTAGGTATTCCAAAAAGTGGTGGATTCGACATCTTTACGGCTGAGGGTCTAAAAATATGGGTTATCACAATCGTGAGACGAATCTCAGCGAGTACAATCCCATAATCTAGGTTAGGCTAACATGCATTCTCCTGACAGGCGAAACAACATAATACACAAACAATGACTTGGCCTTCGGCCCAAATAGAACATAAGATTACCCTGCAGTTAGGCAGTTCATTAATTTCCTCAAGGCACATGCGTAGATACAATGGTCACACGTGCACCACACGCATGCTCATGCTCACAGTATTCATCTCGCATGCCGGGTCATGCATTTCATGCATGCAATGTCAATGTCATGCCATGCTCTCATTTCGATTCACCTAGCACACTGTTTCAATTATTTATTACGACTCGAGTCAACACAATTCCCGACCCGGTGCGTTTAGCCTGCTTCAAAGTGCATGAGGCGCAACACTGATCTGGCCCAGTGTCTCTAGCCTGCTTCAAAGTGCATGAGGCGCAACACTGATCTCCCTACAAACCAGAGCCTGCATAAAACGTATCAGGATAGTCGTCTTTCGGATGAACTGGGCATCGTCCTGCTTCAAAGTGCATGAGTACGGCACACCCCGCGTAACACACATCAGGGCGAATTGTGATCACACATACACACATTGCTAGTTATTATCTGAACCCTGCGTAAAACGCATCAAGGTATATTAGGTGATCACATGTTCATGGCAGATACGCATTCTCGCACAAATTTCAATTCATGTCTCATACTCGGCATACGCAATGCGTGTCCATGTAATGCCACACCATGCACTATGAGCATCAAATAATAATTCAAGCACCCAATCAATTCAATGCCACAATCGCATACTCAATTGGCCCATTTAATACCGTGTGGCCCAGTACACAAATCCCAATTCAGCATTCGACTCAAGCTACAATTGGCCAATCACATACTGCACTAATCAGCCACACGTGCACGCAACATGGCATTTCACAATTAAGCATAATTAATTATCAATTAATCAACAGCCAATCACTCTGGGTAATTCCGACCATTCAGCTAACAATTCGTACTATCCGATAAAATCCGGTACATTCCTCAAAATGCGGCAGCCACTATTTCCTCAATCTGAGCCCAATAATTATCTATAATAATCCCGTTAAATTTCTCAAACTTTATTTCCACCAATCGATCCTCAATCCAGTCCGAAATATACACTGATAATGCCTAAGTCAGTCCAAAATACACCGATAATACCTAAGTTAGTCTAAAAAATGCACTATCAGTCCTAATCCGGGTTTAGAAGGTATACTCACTTAATCCAACTTCACGGCGACGAGGAACGGCGGCCGATCACCGGTGAACGGCGAAACCGGTGGCGGCATTCCCCAAGGACAATGTACAAGATGATCGAGGACACTGTATTTATCACTGCACAAAACACCGTATGGACGGCGCGACGCATACCGGCGTAATGACGGCGGAGGGTCATGGCGGCAAAGAACCGCGGTCGACTTGGGCTCGCACAACGCTAAATGGCACCCCTTTGGCGGACGGAAAATGAGGGAGAGAGAGAGAGAACGGGCACGAGGGAGAGAGAATGGATTGTGAGGGTGGTGATGCTGGTGGGTGGTGGTTGGACGGGCAGCGGCGGCACTGGCAGACGGCTCCGGGCGTGGGCTCCGGCGAGAACGGCCAAGGGAGAGGAAAACAGAGGAGGAGGGCTATTCTCAGTTACGGCGAATGAGAGGGAGGAGAGAGAAAGGCTGGTCGACTAGTCAAATATAGGGGCTAGAAGGCGTCACGTATCGCCGATCCGGACGATTTGACTAAAATACCCCTAATCCTACGGTCCTAATTCATCCTAATCCAATAATGGATGGGCAAAAAGGTCATTAGCCCTAATAATTGAGCTAAAAATCAGACTTAATTACTCTAAAAATTTTCCCAAAATTCGAAACCCAAAAATAGCCTAGGGGCAAAATAGTTATTTTTCCGGTCCCTGGTCGAAATTCTAATTTTTAGCTATACCAACCCCAAATGTATGTGGCCAACATAATATGGTGTTGGAATCGTGAAAATAGCTTCTTAAACCTTTGAAAATCAACTGCAAAGTCCTGAAGATTAAAATAATATTATTTTTTACTTCCGAGTCAAAATTTCAATTTTTGACCAAAACAACTATAAATGTACGTGGCCACCCTAAAATGATATTGGCCTCAAAAAATAATCTCATACGGCCTCAAAATCTAAATTGGTGTCCCGAGGGGCAAAATCGTAATTTTTCACCCCGGGCCGAAATTCCAATTTTCAACCGTACTTACTTAAAATATGCGTGGCCAGCACAATATGACGTCAGATTCCCAAAAATAGTTCCTTAAGCCGTTGAAAATCGACATCGAAATCCAGGCCTAATTTCGTGATCAAAACTCACTCAGTTTCCAATTTCAGGATCTCTGATTAACGGGCAGCTATTTAGAACATACGCGTATCGACTTAGGGTTATTCAAGTCATAACGGTCCCGATCATTGAGAGAATGAGAAATTATCACTGGTCCCGAAGGTCGCGATCGTTCGGTTTAAGTTCAGGACTAGTTGGTCACATGCACTTTTCGATCGTGCAGAATCACCTGCGATCCGATTGTACATCGTTGGCCTTGGCCAAACCAAATCCATCGCTTTTCCAAAGATCAGCCCACGTCGGCCCAAAATATTCTCTCATCATTTCTCGTGGTCGGTGTCCGATTCGCGATCGGGTCCCTGGTCCACTTACCGTTTCCTAGTTAGCCATACTCCATTGGTTAGTATTTCGAGAGTGATCAGTTATGAGCGAGACTTACTAAAATGAAATGCAAAATAATATCAGTTTTATTGATCCCGGAATTACATCGAAATTCGGGCTGTTACATTCTGAGTCATCGTTGGACGAGAAATTTTATTTTTTCTTGACATTATTTTCTGTTTTTGTTGTAAATTGGTCGCCGATCGCCTACTAGCGACCGACCACCAATTAGCAACGGACGGTATTGATTCGTCACAAAATTGTGATGGATGGTATTAGTCCGTCGCAAATTTGCGACGGACCAATACCATCAGAGGTGCTAGTTGACCTCGCCGGCATGGTGGCCTCCCCAGATCTGGGCGAGGCCGACCGGCGTTGACCCATGGCCAGCGAGGCTGCGCAGGGTGGCCATGGCCGCGGGTCGACCTCGCCGTCGCCCAGTAGGGCGACAGCGAGGTTGATTCCCGGCAATGGCCAGTCTGCTCGGCCTCGCCTAGATTCACCTGGATCGGTGACCATGGTGAGGCCGAGAAATTTTGTTTTTTCTTAACATTATTTTCTGTTTTTGTTGTAAATTGATCGCGATTGGCCGACCGGCGATAATCCTGTTTCGGCCGGACGGTATTTGGTCCATCGCGTATTGCGGCGACGGTATTTGTCCGTTGCAAATTTGCGACCGACGGTATTGGTCTATTACAAATTTGTGGCGGACGAATATAAATCTGGTGCGATTGACCTCGTAGGCATGGTGGCCTCCCGGATATCTGGCGGGGACTAGTGTCGACCCATGGCAGCGTGAGCGCGGCGGGGTGGCCATAGCCCGCGGTCATTGTCGCCGTCGCCCAGATCAGCTGGATTAGCTGGATTGGCGGCCATGGCTACTAATGGCCACGGGCCGGTTTCGGCGGAACTACGCCCAGTCAAACCCAGGCCCGGCCCGTTGATCCAGACTGCGGTTTGGAACGAAACCGAGCCGTGCCCTCTGAGCCCGGTTTCGATTCAATTTGGAACCCGGCCGAGGAACTTGGTTCCAGGGCCGGTTCCACAAAAAAAAAAGAAGAAAGCTGCAGCATAGCCTGCAGGTGCAGGCCATGCTGCTACTGCTGCTACCCTTTGCAATGGGCAAAATTAAAAAAAAAAAAAAAACCCCCGCGGCAAGGCCTGCACATCCGCGAGCCTGCAGGACGGGACGGGAAACTTCGCCCCGTTGCGAGGCAGCCTTTAGGCTGCCATGGCAATGGCCAACGCCCAAACGGGCAAAAATTTATAAAAAAAAAAAAAGATAACCGTTGCAAAATTGCAACGGTTATCTTTTCTTTTTTTTAATCCTAAATTTTCTTCTCATTTTTTTCTTATAAATTCTCTCAAATTCTTTCAATACTCACAATTCTCTCAAATTCTCTCAAATTCTCTTCTCTCAAGTCTCAAATTTTCTCAATACTCGAAATTCTCTCAAATTCTCTTAAATTCTCTCAATTTTCTCAATCCACGTAATTCTTTCTTAATTCTCCTAATTAATCCGCTCAATTCTCTCAATCTACTCGAAAAATGGCAAGTGGAAGTCGAGTGCCAATTGGCAAAGGTAAGAATATCACGACGGAATTCCATCATTCTTTTGATCCTTATGAATATGCAGATTTTCAAGATGATCAAATCAACATTTTTCCCGATGTGGAGCACGTTCCGACGCAAGAAAGTTTTCATCCTCCTGCCGAAATATCTACAACAAAGGAAGCGGAACGGGAATTTACATCTGACATTTGGAATCACTTTACGAAAATGGAAAGGCTTGATATTGGTCAAAAAAGGTATGATATAATTTGTAAATATTGTGGGAAAATATATAAATATACAAGTGGACAAGGATATGGAACATTTAAACGACATCTTAGGAGCAAATAGCCAACCGAAACGGGAATCGATATCGGGCAACAACAAATTTCCGGGTACGTCAATCCTAACACTTCCCCTTTATTTCGTTTTAATGAAAAAACTTATAAGGAAGAATTAGGCAAATTTATTTCCGTTGAGCATTTAGCATTTAATTTTAGAGAAAATTTTGGTTTTAATGAATTTGTACAAAAAGCATGTGCTGCACAAGCAAAACGTGTTCCTAGAAATTTAATTAAACGAGTAATTAAAGATCTTTAGAAAATGGAAAAAAGATTTACAAAACTTTTTATGCAATTTAATAGATGCGTGCAGATAGATAGTGATATTTGGAGTGATCATTGGCAAAATCATTCTTACATGGGCATAACATGTCATTGGATAGATGACGAGTGGAGTATTCAAAAAAGAGTTATTACATTTAGAGTTTTCGATGATAAACATACGGCAAATAATATTTATAGAATAATTAGGCAGATTTTAGAAGAATATTATTTGCTTAACAAAATTTTTTCAATTGGTTTTGATAATGCCGTAACAAATACCGCTTCAATTACCGATTTAGAAAATATTTGTAAACCCGCTTTTGGCAGAAAATTTTTTCACGTTAGATGTGCATGTCATATTTTAAATTTATGTGTACAAGGTGGTTTGAAAACTCTTGATATTTTTCTTTAACCAATAAAAACGACGATTCAATTTTTATGGAAACATCCCAAAAAAATGAAAGAATGGGGTAGATTTTGTAGAGAAAATGGCAAAAAGCCAAAAAGATTTCCAAGAGATGTTCCAACTCGTTGGAATTCTACTTTCCACTTGCTTAATGAATCTTTAGCATATAAAGATTTATTATGTGCATTTATTTCTAATAATATACCTCAGATTAATTTATACCCACAAGAGTGGGATATTTGCCAAAAAATTTTAGATGTTTTAAAGGTTTTTAATGATGCAACTTATACTTTATCCGGTGTTTATTATCCTACTACACATTTATTTTTAGTAGAGTGTACTAATATTATCGGAATTTTTGATGAATATGAAAATGATGTTGAATTACAACATACTATAGTTGCAATGAAAATGAAGTGGCTACATTATTATAGCGAAATTCCCATTATTTATTTAGTTGCTTGTGTTTTTGATCCGCGTTGCAAATTGGATGGCTTAAATGATTTTTTGTGTACGTATTATCAATGTTTACATTATGATGCGATAAATGTTACAACCATAGTACGTGAGGTTAAAAACATAGTAATAGAATTATATAATGAATTTTATACTAAATATAATTTAGGTGATATTGGATCTTCTCAATCTACGGAGATACAAAATGACAGTACAGGTAAAATTAGTAGAGGGTACTAACTTTTATTACATAGATAAAAAAAAACAAAAGGGAGTAATAGGAAATATTTTTGAATTAGAGATTTATCTAACCGTTTCATTTGAGTTTATTGAAATCCGAAGGTGGTACAGATTTTTAATTTTGGATTGGTGGAAGAGGCACACAAGCCAATACCCAATCCTTTCTCTTATTGTAAAACAGATTTTTTCAACCCCTTGTTACACAGTTGCAGTCGAACAAGTATTTAGTGCCGGAGGTAATATTTTGGACGAATATCGTTCAAGATTAGCTCCAGAATCAGTGGAGATTCAAGCTTGTGTTGCTGATTGGACGAAGGCTCAATACCGGCAACAAGAGATAGGATCGGAATAACGAATCCAAATTATTTAACGACGGAGATACTATCGGTACCGGTACTAGAATGGATAGTGACGATTGAGGGTAAAAGAACTATTGGAGTTGGCAAATATTTCGGGAACCCTTGTTTCTCATACTGGGTACGCCCACGTGAGCTTAGGGAAACCGAAGTATAATCCGACAACATGTGACCTCTGGTCCCCAGCGCACGGAATGCTTAGGTTTTGGGATCATTTTAGGGCATATATATTGTGCTCCTTTTTTTTATAGATCGTTGTAACAAATTGTAATGTGCTTAATGATAATTTATTAAGTTCAAGCCCTCTCTTTCTCTATTGTCTTTTTGTCCCCAAATTTGATTACAATTTACAGTTTAATTACAATTTATATTGAATAATGTTCCATCACTGGAACAGTAATTTTTATGATTATTTTCTTTTCTGTTTTTTCCTTTTCCTTTTCCTTTTCTTTTTTTTTCTTTTCTTTCTTCGCCAACCATAGCCGGGGCCGAGGTTGCGGCCCGGCCCCAACTATGGCCGGGAAAGAAGAAAAGAAAAAAAAGAAAAGGAAAAGGAAAAGAAAAAGAAAAAGAAAAAAAATAGAAAAGAAAAATTATGAACCGGCCCGGAACCAATTCCGAATTGACCGATTTCGAACCTAAACCGGAACTAGAACCAGCCCGGAACCTACCGGTTCCGGTTCATACTTGGCCACGAATCGAACCGCCGGTTCCAAACCGGAACCGGTCAGTTCCGAACCGTGGCCATGACTAGCCATGGCGAGGCCGAGCGGCGTCGCCGATGTCAACTGGTCGCCGGTCACTGAACCAGCGACCGGAGAAAATTATAAGGAGATTTCTTTTAAAAAAATTCGCGAAAAATAAAAAATTTTTAAAAAAATGAATGTTAAGTGATTTTGCTTTTATTTAGGTACGTGTCCAATTGAAGGTCTCACAATCCAAGTGAACTTTGCAATTCTCTTCAAATTGACCACTTTCTACTACGAAGATTTCAGTCAAATATTTGGGTAAGTCTTATTTACATGGTAATTTTTTCTTTTTTTTAAATTTCATAGTAATTGTTGCTTGAAAGAAAAAAATTTATTTTTTATAATTTTTTTTAATTAACAACACTAGATATGATATTTTAAATATTTTACGATATTTTTTTATTTTAATATAGACACAATGCAAAGAAACAGGGCTTAGATATATAATAAGAAGTTACCTGGATGTCAAGGATTGACCGATGAGTTTCGGACTGGGTTAGAACTATTTTTAGAGTTTGCTAGTAGTAAATATGAGTTCATGGATGGAAATAAGTTAAGGTGTCCGTGTAGAAAGTGCAGTAATGGTAAATTTCATGTGTGTGATATAGTTAGAGAATATCTTTGTAGATTTGGGTTTACTTCGAATTATTATAATTGGACTTACCATAGTGAACCATTTATATCTGACGAAGGATATTGAAGAAGTGATCAATTTTTAGTTAAGGAAGAATGTAGCTATCATGACCAATTGAACCCATACGAGAGGATGGTGATTGATACAGCTGGTCAGAATTTTTATTTCAGATTCGAACCATGCAAGTACTAGTTTTACCCATACACATGAACAAGTAGGTACTAGTCATGCATCATAATTGGAAGACATAGGAGTAACGGGTTTTGATGAGAATGTGTGTAATTGAGCTTTTTCATATAATCAGTTTTGGGAAGTGTTGAAAGCAGCAGATAAATCTTTATGGTCAGGTTATGACAACCACACTAAGTTATCAGTGACAGCAAGACCGTTAAATATCAAGACAGAGCATAATGTGTCGCAAGATTGCTTCAACTCTTTTGTTGAAGTAATGCGGGAAACAATGGCTCGTGATAACAGTATGGCAAATGATTGTTACGATATGAAAAAACTAGTAGATAACTTAAGTCTTTCGGTTGTAAGGTTCGATGCATGTAGTAGAGGTTGTATGTTATATTGGAGAGACGATAAAAATGCAGAATCTTGCAAATTCTATAGCCAACCTAGGTACAAGATGAACAGGAGGCAGGGTCGTAATTAGAAGCGTAGACCATGCAAGCAAATGTTTTATCTGCCCTTAATCCCCATATTACAAAGGCTTTATGCGTCTCAAGCCACAGCTAAACACATGACTTGGTACGCAAATCATAAAACAGAAGAGAATCTAATGTGCCATCCTTCAGTTGCAAAGGCATGAAAGCATTTTGATAGAATGTACCCTGAGTTTGCGATGGAGCCTCGAAACATCAGGTTAGGTCTCTGTGCTGATGGATTTGCCCCATTTGGGAAATCAGGAAAAAGTTATTCGTGTTGGCAAGTTATTTTAACGCTGTACAATCTTCCACCTGGTATGTACATGAAGACACTTTATATGTTTTTTTACATTGATCGTGCCTGGCCCACAAAATCCGAAAAAGTTAATAGATGTTTATATGCAACCATTGATTGAAGAGTTACAACGGCTATGAGAGGAAGGTGTCTTTACATATGATGTTTCTAGCGATCAAACATTTGTAATGAAGGCCGCTCTTCTTTGGACGATAAATGACTTTCCAATTTACGGAATATTATCTAGATAAAGTACAGTTGAGATCTTAGGATGTCCGATATGTTTGAAGAGATCAAAGTCATTTAGATTAAAACATGGGAAGAAGCCCAGCTATTTTGACTGTCATAGATAATTTTTACCGATAAATCGTACATTCAGAAGGAATAAAAAAGAGTTTATGAAGAATATGACTGAAAGAACACGTCCACCATTGAGGTTGACCGGCGATCAAATTTGGGAGCGGGTGCAAGACTTTCCAATTGTTGTTTTGAACCTGAACGACATAACTTTTGCGTATGGAAATACACATAAGTTGACAAAATGCAGTATATTTTAGGATCTACCATATTGGAAGGCCCATCTTATTCATCAATATCTCGACATCATGCACATAGAAAAGAATGTTTTCGACAATATCATAAATATTGTGATGGATATCACCGGAAAAACAAAAGACAACTTGAACGTAAGAAAAGATATGAGAGATATTTGTGATCGACCAACACTAGATGTGGATGCAAGCAGCACGGGACCAAAACCAAAAGCAGTTTATACATTAGATAAGGAGCAAAGGCGAGTTATTTGTCAATGGTTGAAATCTGTACGGTTACTTGATGGATATGCTTCGAACCTCAGAAGATGTGTTGATTTGAATAAATGTAAGTTGACAGGTTTGAAGAGTCATGATTGTCACATATTGATGGAAAGACTAATTCCAATAACTTTCAAGGAAGTTCTACCGAACTTTATACGGGGCTCCATTACAGAGTTAAGCAATTTCCTGCATGATATTTGCTCGACAGTGTTAAAAGCATCATACATGGACAAACTAGAGAGAGATATTTCAATTATTCTTTGCAACTTAGAAAGGATATTTCCTCCATCATTTTTTGATTCGATGGAGCATCTCTTAGTTCACTTGCCTTATGAGGCTAAAGTCGCAGGTCCTGTACAATTTCGATGGATGTATCTATTTGAGAAGTAAATTTATTTTTTTAAAATAAAGTTCAAATAACTTTGTTATATATTATGTTCCGCTAAATTTCTTTCTATTGCAACTAGATTCTTATATCATTTGAAGAAAAAAGTGAAGAATAAGGCACGTGTTGAAGTTTCAATTTGTAATGCATATATTATGAAAGAAGTGACAACATTTGCATCATACTATTTTGAGCCACACGTGCAGTACAAGAGGCGAAAAGCAGGCAGAAATGATGAGGGCCCCATTGATCTCAGTCGCCGCCCATTCTCTATTTTCAATTATCTGGGTCGACTAAGCGGCGCATGTCAGTCTCGTTACCTAACAGGCGAAGAATTACATGCAGCCCATATATATATTTTACTGAACTGTCCAGAAGTCGAACCATACTTCGAGTAAGTGTAAATTTGCAAATATATGTATTGTGTGTCAAATATTTGCTAATATATAAATGTTATCTATTACTAGGATTTTCCAAACTTCAATGTATGTACTACCACAAAATGAGTTTGACCGTATGTGCGACGAACAATTTGCATCATGGTTCAAAACATATGTAAGTTACCTATGGACCGTTCACTTGGTTTATACATCATTTATTGAAATATATATTATTGATTTCGCGTGTGTAACCTTAAGTTCACAATAATCATGATGAACTTGGAGAGCAAGGATTGCTATATTATCTGTCATGGGATCCACAGTTAAGAGTGCGGAGTTGGCCAGCATATTTTATAAATGGATATAATTTTCACACTCAAGAATATGGAACGGGAAAAGCCACAACGAATAGTGGTGTGTCTGTTCGATCATCCAATGGTGGCAGCTCACAAGATGATTTTTATGGCTTGTTAGATGAAATCATAGAGATAAAGCACCCTAGACCATTAATGATGTGGGTTGTGTTATTTAAGTGCAAGCGGTTCGACCCCGTCAAAGGAACGAAGGTGCATACGAAGTTTATTTTGGTTGAAATAAATCACAAGAAAATGTACATGAAATATGAACCAATTATCTTGGCACAACAAGCAATTCAAGTATGTTATGCATCATATTCTAGTTTGAAATATGTCGCGACCTAGATTTTCTCTCAGGCTAATGGATTATTAAGACTAAGCTTAACTCAGGCCCTCCCAAGCCTTACCAATTCGCAACTTAGGGTTTAAGTTTTTAACGTGCAAATGTTTTCATGCTTGGAGTCGTCACTAATCTATTTGCGGTAGGTCGATTAGAAACCTAAATAAAACATAGGGAGATATGTTTTATTCCTACGAACTAGTGATTCTAAACTCGGGGACTTGATTACATTAGATTTAGTCTAACGCCCTTTCGGCACCTTTCCTTTTCAAAAAAAAATGTTTATGCACACAGTCTGGATCCATTTTAATTTAGTCGCTAGCATGTGAGGTGATCATGCGGGTGCGCAAACCACCAAAGTAACACCCAATAATCAAAACATTAAATAAATTGCAAGATTTGGAGAATTACTTACTTCGGAGCAACGTAAGCATCTGCGTTGTTAGCTAGAAAATCACATCAACAATCCTAATATGATTTCTAATTAACAAGCAGTTCACTCAATATTTTTAGGATTTTCACTTATTTAAATGAGAACTAACCTATATGTAATGTCGTGCAAAAATTAACATGCGATTAATGCAACCTAACATGCAAACTATATGTCATGAGACGACGTGACCTAATTCTAATGACGGACAAATGATTTATTTTTGGTATTTTCAAATGAAATTTGGAATTAAAAAAAATGCCTAGATTAACATGCAATCTATTCTAAAAAAGATAATTTAATCTATCCTAAAGTGAATTCTTTTTAGTATTTTTATGAAAATTCGAAATTAAGAATTACCCTAAAATGAACCGTCAAGATCAGGATAATATCTAAATTAAACTAGGAAATAAATTACTCTAATTCCTAATTTAAATTAAAAAGTTATCCTATCGACTTATTCAAAGCAAGTTATTCTAACCCTATCCTAAACATGCATCATTATCCTCTAATTAATTTAAATTGCACCTAATCTTTTTGGCTTTTCTTTTAAAGAAGCAAAATCAAATAAGAGATAAACACCACCGTCAAATCAATATCCACACGATCCGCAAAATTTTTCTTATCAAATTTAAATGAGGCAAAGAAATCAAACTAACGGTCATATCTATAGGGTTATAGATATCGACGGAAAGTTGATTGGTCAAATTTGGAAAGCAAATAAAATCTATTATCGTGTCCAAGTGATTATGGACAAGATAACGATTTTCCGTATCGCCGCGTATCGTACCTTAGGGATAAAGTCGGATAGTCGTCCAGATACGTTGCTAAATTAGGCAAAATTCCTAATTTTAAGTGTTTCAAATATTGCGGATATCGCAAATATTATCCTAAGATTTAGCAATCCACCAAAGAATATCTACGAAATATTCAAACACCGAAAACTTAGGAAATTAAATATTTCGAGAAATATTCGGATAATGATCTTACCTAATTTGCGGAGGATCGGGATCACGTACGGATCAGGACGGTAGCCGACGACGGACCGGTGGCGGTAGCGGTGGGCAGCGACTCGACGGACTCACAACTGGTACTGATTGTTGAGTATAGATCACGATCCAAAGGAGAACGAGTCACGGCTTGATTTAGCTTTCCTCGTCATTGGATGGATCACGGACTAGAGTTCGTCTGGATTGTACTCGTGGTGCTAGTTGCTGCAAAGTGAACCAGGTTCGATGGAGGGTCTCCGGAGTCGTCTAAATTGACTGAAGTGCGTTGACGATTGCTTTGTTGTTTGCTGGTCTGATGTTGGAAATTCTGATTTCGCCCCAAGAACTAAGGCAAGTGGCTGAATTGCATGTTGCCAAGCTCACTGGAATTGATGACGCAGACCTTTTGCAAGACCACTTCTTTGACTTTTGACTCCTTTTAGATTTGTGCTGTGTATTCCTTTAAGGTTCTTCACGTACAGACTCGTTGATGTCGTCAAGAACCAAAACTAGGCTGACTTGGATTGACAAAGAATCTGTGGGGCAGCCAAGTACGCTGATGGCTATGAGACACGGCTGTAGAGAGGCCTAGATGCAGCAGCGGCAACTCACGGATGTCACTAGATCGGCGTGGTGGTGGACGTCGAGCGGCGGCGGCGGCAAGCACGGCGTAGGCACGGGCGATGTCGCGGAACAGCAGTAACAACGGTCCACGCGGTACGATTGCGAGGCGACGCAACTATGAAGTGAGCGCGATCGACTCTTTCTCTCTCTCTCTCTCTCTCTCTCTCTCTTACTCTTACTCTCGCTCACGTGTGTCTCTCAAAAATCGTGCTCTGAAAATTGTGAGAGCCCCACTCATTGAAGGGTATAGTCACATATTTATATTGAAACCCTAGGTTAATTAACCGGATTTCCTAGTCCTAATGGGCTTTGGCTTAGGCTTTATCCTTTAATTTTTATTTAATTCCAAATTGGCTAAATTAATTTGGGCTTTTCTTTAATTAAGCTTAATGAGCTGATTTAAGCTCAAATTAAGACAACCAAGGCCTTTTAGACTTGTGATTTCCGGCCCCCAATCCCTTGAGTGAGCCGAGTATCTGAGCTCGGTTTACGCGATGAATTTTCAGATTTCTCGCCATCGCCGGTCCGATGTGGAATACAATTAACCTATATGAACCTAAACTATATGTTATGCAATTTTAATATTTTTGTTTAGGGGTTAAAATTTAATCCCTAATTTTCTATGCAAATTATTATTAAATGGTCGGTCGAAATTTAGGTGTCAACAGCTGCCCCTATTTGAATGTGAGCTCGAAGAGGTTGCATTCAAAGACTAAATGATGCCTAAATTTTGACTATGAAAAAATACAATAAATGTTATTTTTGGTGGGAGTATTAATCCCATTTTTGGAATGCAATATGTCATGATGGATGTTGGCATAAAATAAGAAATATACCTGGAATTACTTACCTAACTTGAGTGGTGAAGTAATTTGAGGCATTGCCATGATTCTTGAGATTGTTTGGCAAATGTTTGGACTCTATCCCAAAGGTATTGCCTGATGAATGCTGATGAACTCCAGTGACCTACAATTCAGTTAGGACACACGAAGGGTAGTTCGAATTACCTGGATATCGCCTCGGTTACTCGAATGAGACACCTAGATTTTTCCTCAGGCACTTGGATGATAGATATGGTAAGATATCCGAATTTTTTCTCGAATACTCGGATGGGAGATGTGGTGAGATATCCGGATTTCTCCTCGGATACTCGGATGAGATACCTGGATTTCTCCTCAGGCACTTGGGTGAAAAATATGATGAGACATGAGATACCTGGATTTCTCTTCAGGCACTCGGGTGAGATATCCGGATTTCTCCACGGATACTCGGATAAAACATATGGTGAGATATCCGGATTTCTCCTCGAATACTCGGGTGAGACACCTGGATTTCTCCTCAGGTACTCGGATGAAAAATATTGTGAGATATCCGGATTTCTCCTCGGATACTCGGATGAGACGCCTGGATTTCTCTTCAGGCTATCGGATGAAAAGTATTATGAGATATCCAGATTTCTCCTCGGATACTCAGATGAGACACCTGGATTTCTCCTCAGGCTCTCTGGTAAAAAATATAATGAGATATCCGGATTTCTCCTCGGATACTCGAATGAGACACCTGGATTTCTCCTCAGGCACTCGGTTGAGAAATATTGTGAAATATCCGGATTTCTCCTCGGATACTCAAATGAGATACCTGGATTTCTCCTCAGGCACTCGGGTGAGAAATATATAGACGTCTGGACATTGTCGAAGACGCCGAGTGGCTGCAACAGAACTGATTAGATATGGAGCCTGTCGATTGCTCAAACAGGTGAATGAATACTTGGATAAACACAGGCACAAGGGGTAGAGACATACTTACACAGTGATATCTCTGACTCTTGAGTGGGTGTCTCCTGCTAGACACAGTTACAGACAACAAGTAATATGCATTCATGGGCAATCAAGAACACATATACTCATGTACTATAAATTCAATCGATTTTCATGCATGACGATTTTGTCGAATCGGCATTGCCAAACTTTACTGGGGAGAATCATGATAAGACAATCCAAACTCACAAGTGGGTATCTTGAAAATGTTAAATGAGGGACTTACAGTCCGAAAGGACTTTCTCTCACTCTCATCGAAACAGACTAATTTATGAAAGTCACTCCATCTCACCATCATCATGTCAACAAGGGTCCGAGTATTCTCGCAAGCGATGCGACCTTACCAATCTGAGAGGTCTTTCTTTGGGACCGTAAACGGGCTTGGTCAATGGCTTAGCAAAAGGGACTCTTTGAGTCAAGGCTATTGAAAGAAAATACTCCGCAATCGTCTTGGGATTTACAAGTCAAGAACCCTACGAAATGAGATAGAAATGGACTTGCTCGCACTTCTTCGAGCTAAGCTTATAAACATCCGAATCCTACGTTAGTTCAAGTGCCATAATCTGAAGAGACTTTATAAAGGACGTAACGTAGGCTAGGCTCATGGGTTGAGAAATGAAAGGATCATTAGGCTCAAAATGTGTATAAATAGGGTGAATAAGTTGGTGATCATCTTGGCATTGTCACTAGTCTTCTTCTTCATCCTTAGGCATTCTCATTTCAGTAAATGCTTCATTGGGCTTGAATTCACCACTTAATTCCTTTGAGACTTGTAAGACCACTGCTCCATTGGGATTCATGACTTTGACATGTCGTATCTTGACATTTTTTCTCTAAAGTTCTCCCTTTTTTTTCGACCTTCTTTTCTCTTTTTTTTTTTTTTTTTTTTCTTTTTCGGGCGTTGGCCTTGCTTTTACCAGGCACACTGCTTTTTCATGCCCCCTAGTTTTTTTTTTACTTTTGACACATACTGTCTACAATGCACATATTGACCAGCCACATTTTGGCTTGTTTTGACCAAATAACTAACATTTGGATTTTCAGGGTCTTCGTCTTCTATCGGCGCTCCAAATATGCTGCGTGGACAGTGATGGCTTTTACCTTGCCCCAGTGTGGGGGATGATCACCAACTGGGTTTAAGAAACGAATTTGCAGGCTCAATTGGGCTTAGCAAAGGATAAAATGTGTATAGGATAGAGAAAGAAATGCTCTTCGTCATCCTAAGGCACTTGAACTTAAATGTGAATTCTTCTGAAAAAGCAACACTCAAGATTGATGCAAGTGAGAGCAAGAAAATCTCTATTCATTTTTCACCTTATAATGTTGACTTACCTCCAGTTTTGCTCCGATGTGGGGTGGTTCTTGACAGGGAAATTTGAAAGGATTTCTCCAAGCGTTTAGGCTCAAAGTGGCGAAACAATGGATAACCTGTAGTGTTTGGGATAGAGAAATGAACTGCCTTTCGTCACTTCGGTTGCCGTACCTTTCGCGAGATAACCCTTTACCTTACAGACATGGAACTTTTTCACTCAACTTACTGGAGATTAGTGCATGGGACTGTGTATAGGATAGGGCTTGTCTTTCATCATCCCGATGTACCTCATTCAACACATTCAATTCATTCCACATGAGATATCAAATTGTCTAAATAGATTCCCCTTTTGAAATCGATGATGCAGACTGACAAAATGATCAAGCAGAATTTAAAGCCAATGCACACATTCCATCTTTAAATTGATTGAAACCATTTATTCACAAGTGAAACATTTGTGACTCGGAGTATAAAACCAAGCACTTGAAAACTTTTGCCGCAAAAATGTTAGATCTTATCAGGGATAATATATCTTCACAGCATCAAAATTAACAGGAGTGGAGAACTCACGACCATCCATTTCTGTGAGAATCAAGGCACCTCCGGAAAGCACCTTTTTAACTACATATGGACCAATGTAGTTTGGGGCAAATTTACCCCCAGGAATAGGAAAAACCGGGAGTACCTTTCTCAGGACTAGATCATTTATCTTGAAGTGTCTTTGATGCACTTT